>JAGVSL010000040.1:6600000-7150355 GCA_022494535.1 Himalopsyche phryganea
AAAATAATATTTGATTTCTTTTTTTAAAGCATTGGGTTATACAAAAATAACATTAATTGAATGATTTTAAAATGCACATAATGTATACTATTAAAATATATTTGGTTTCATATGAAATATTTAGAATAATTAATGGGTAGGCCTAATTTCTTTTTATAAAAAAATAAAACAAATATACATTAAGTATGCGAACCGCAGTAAATATTTTCATTTGTATTATTTTATATTATTTGGTATTTTAGTAAAATGAGATGAAATGTATGATATACAATATTATTCATTTATTTTTTGTCGATATTATTTTTTCAGATATGTTTTTTAACTAACGACACCATTTTTATCAAATTAAATTTGACAATTAATATTTCAAATGATTTGCGTCTTGATATTTATAGTAAATGACTAAATTTTTCAAGTTGTAAGTACAGGTATCTCACGTTATATGCAATCTCACTTTCCACGGTTTATCATGCGGATATTATTTAAAAAAAAATCATAACTTTTTAGTATCTACTGAGAGTAGTTGCATAATTTATACACCTTAGCAGAGTCCCTCGTGAGTCCCTGAAAGGCGTACAATAGTAATTGATTTTTCACTCGGTATAATCATTTGCAACTATGATAAAACATTATTTTATTTCTGAAAGTTATAATGAATTGACGTTTTTAATAATGAATTAAAATCAGCATCTGCTAAAAAATATTGTAAGTTGTGGTATTAAACCAAAAACTATATGCCAGAAGATACAACAGAACAACTGTGTTTTGTTACGAAATTAATGATTTGAATAGATTTATGTATTTTTTTTCAGTTGACGGTAATCTAAAAAGAATCTGCAAAGAGAAAATTTAGATGACGTCTCATTTCAATGAGTTGTTATTGTATGTCAAATAACATCGTCATAAATGATAATTACGGATTTAAATATTTGCAGACTTTGAAGGAATCTTTGAGGGTAAAAGAATGTATAGGGGAGCATATAATCATATAGCATATAAACAATTTGTAAATATAAAGAAAATTGCAGCCCAATACAATCAAAAATTTGTATTCTAATGGTCGAAATTCAAAGACCGAAGAGAAGTTATGACATAATTAGCCAATGCGGGAATAGGCAAACATGAAAGTTTGATGCCCTGTTGCAAATCATAGTTGAGCCACTGATAGATAAAAAAGTTGTGGTATATTAAAATGATGGTCTGAAAAGTGTGAAAATCTTTAAAATTAAAAATCTCTATTCACTATTGAGTCTACTTAATAGGTTTAAATAAACTAAAATTGTCAAAAAATCAAGCTGTTTGAAAGAGTGATTTTTATAAATTGAGTTTTCGTCAGATAACCCGAGGAGTAAAAAATAGGTTTTAATTTAATTTTCATTAAAGAATACGTCTCCATTGTAACTATTTAATATACACGATTGTTTCTCGGAAGCATTTCAGTATACTTAATGAGAAAAAGAGGTCTGAAAGAATTACTTTTCAACAGAGCGAAGAAAAGAAGTTCTGAATATTGAAATAAATGTAACGAAACCTGAAATAATAATCACGATTAATACGTTATAAATGAATATTTTTTCTGACAAATATATTCATCGATTTTAGAGCTTGTCATCTTTTTCGTTCGAAATAAATAATAAATCGCGTCATGCGAGAGATACCTGTATTTAATTTGAACCTATTTTTTTCATAGAACAAGAACACTGCTGGTATAACAATTGTTCATACAATTGATTACAAAATGAACACAAAAAACCGTTTCTTTTTAATTTGCAAACGTTGTGTTTCCAATCCGAAATATCGATATGCCGTCCATCAAATAAAAAAGAATATAATCTCTTTTTTTCATCTGTCATGTTATTGTTTATGTTTAATTATATTTTTGCTTTTAAAAATATTGTAAAGGCAGGTGGGATGACATTTTTATTAAGTCGTTAACATTCGACGAAACAGAGAGCAAAGAGAAAAAAGTAATAATTCTTTTTTGTCCAGAATCCTCGATAGCTTATCGGCGTGACAGTTTTGAATCACGTTTTAATGTTTTGAACTTTTTTTCATTAACACAGACAACGATCGTCATAATTCATTTTTTTTACAGATTAAAAATTATTTATTTAACAATTATTATGCTGGTACTTGCAAGATTGAGTTCCATGACAATTGCAAAATAAAATAAATTGTTTCTTTCTATGACTCTCTTATCCAGAAAAATATTGTATTAACAAAAAATGTCTACTAATCGGCACTGATCGGCACTGGTTTTGCTAGAAAGCTACAATACAAACACTTCCCGCGCAGCACTTATGACAATATTTCACATTCCAGTTTGATGGGAAAAAAACAATGCAATGTTGCAGTATAAATTGAAAACAATTTTCAATTTTTAATCGTTACTGACTATTTTTTTAGCGTAAAAGATTAATAAATTGATGTGTTATTATTAGAGCACTTCAACTTTCAAGTTACAATAATCATTTACCATTTGTCTCATTTAACTCTTGATTTCTAACGCTATCAAGGTCCTTGCTATAACTGATAATTCAATTGAATCAATAATAATGCGTACAAACAACATAATTATCTGAATTTATATCTGAGTCAGGTATGTATTGCTAACATAATATTTTTACCAGTATATGACACTTTATAAAAATAGGGTTTCAACTGAAAATATTTTTATATCTTGATATTCTGTTAAAACGGAGTAAGAAAGCAATTAAAGAAGAGAATAATCTTGGAACTCAATGCGTCTTAATCATATTGTTAATGTTTTATCAAAATGAAAGAATTTTAATAAAATATATATGACGTGCTTGAAAAATATCGGCATTAAATATGTATTCACGATTCAGTTTGACGTCGTGTCAATTTTATTTATATTTGATGAACTAAGCATATCTTTATCTTCCAATTATTTAGATTGAACACATTAATGTAATTATTATTAGAGATATATTTAATAAGTGATTTTTGATCGATAATGATTGCTTTTGTAAAATACATTAAGTTGACATCATTTCAAAAAAATATCTAAAATATAGTATGATAGAAAAAGCATTCTTTCTTTACAAAAAGTAATTTGAAAAAGGTGAGTGATAAGTTTGATTAACCTGTAACGTTCCGAGCATTAGGAAAAGAAATAATTATATATTAAAATATAATCATTCATAAAAAATATATATCTACTTATTTAATTATACTATAAAAGGGGGAAAACAAATTTCTTGGTCGAGAAAATTGTTGAAACATCATGGTGTTTGTTGTACTTTTTTTTTGTTTTATTCGCGATATCTCCGAAGGCAATATGGAATTTGTTTTAATAGCCTTATCTGCCGTAGAATTATTTTAATACAGATCACGGACCGCTGGCGATTTATCTTCAAAAAGGATCAAACTACTTTCATGTATTGAGTAATATTTTATAACCGATGAAAAATAAGACATTAGTATTTTCATATGATTCCTTGATTAACAACAAATAAAACATAATTGAACTGTCATTTTCACTTTTGGAACTGTTTAAAAATGATAATGTATTGATAATTTATTTCTTAATTTTAAATTGGAAATTCTTTATTTAAATCGATCATGTTCATAATGCGTGTACGTGAAATAATGTACAATGTAACCATACGTGAACATTATTTATACGCGGAAAGCGAAATCACGTTGGTTACTTGCTAAACCAATAATTATTTGTATCCGCTTTGAGAATCCCATCACCATAATACAACGTCGTGGTAGTTATCCCGTTTTGGTGCTAGCATAAATTATCTAAAGACTAAAGTATGCCCAGAAATTTAGATTCAAAGCTTAAGTATTCGAACGCGATGATATAATTATCCATCTTTTCATTAGGAATGTCGGAAAGAGTGATTGTCCTTGGCTTGCTTTAATCCTTTAACCGCGAATAATTTGTTTTATTAAAATATTATTATTTAGTACACAGCCCTTAAATATGGGTTTTAAGCCATCATTAAATTTAATACCGCAAACTTTCTTTTTTTTTATCTCATGGATAAACGCAATCCTAAGAATGATTTTTTATTCGGATTTTTAATTCGGCAATTAAACCAAATTTAATTAGATATGTAAATGTAAAATGTCTTTTAATTCTGAATAAGAGTTGAGGATATAAAATTAAAATAAACAATTAACCTAATTTTTAAATCGTATCGTCAACCCTTTTACTCCTACGTATATTTGTTTTAAGTATTTAAAACTAGTTAAAGTAATAAGTGGGAGTTAATATCTGAATAAAACAAAGTACATATTTTGTAATTTAATTAAGATTAAATAACACGAACATTTTTTCATATTTTATTGTAAATTTTTCATTTTATAAATCAGTCTTGTGTAATTATATTGCGTAGAAGAAAACAGTAAAATTAATTATTAAATTTTATTGCACTCAATAATTATGATTTTTTTTTTTTTGAAATTCGAGCTGTAAAGAACAAGTTCGATGTTTCTTCCCGTGCGAGTCTTCGCATATGCATGGTGGCAACCTATCGGGTCTCTAGGAGTAAAAGGGTTAAATTGTAGTAATTATAATGATTATGTTTTAAGTCGTAAAATTTCTAGAAAAATGTGACTATTTTAATGAATGCTTCAATTAGTGTAATAAAAATCTCTAAGACTCAGAAAAATTCGAATTGATTGAATTATTAAGAAAAAAGTCAATTATACCAATTAAGTTCAAAAGTAAATCAATGAAATTGTTTATTTGTTGTTGATCAAGAATCGATGTTTAAAAATGTTTGGTTTATCAGTATCCGAGATATGAATTCGTGTACTACAAATTTGATGCTGACAATTCAACTTTTTAAGAAGAAGTATCGTCATAAAAATATCTATTGTATAATCACGTTGTTATCTATAAGTGTTCGGTGGAAGTCTTTTGAAATAGCGTCTTAGTAAAATTTTCCAGGGTAATATAATTGAAAGAAAATGTTGACACTATAGAATTTGATTAATATCGAATTAAAAAGACGTTTGGTATATTATATAGTTATCTTGAATAACGTCTATGTGTGTATTAAATAATAATTATTACAAAGGAATCTTTTCGTATTAATTGTTAAAGCGAAAGTATATTGGTACTTTGTTTTATTTTCTGCGATCAAATACAATATAATATAGTAATGTTAATAAAAGATGTGCATGTAAAAATACATTTCCAGTACCTCCTATAGACAACCTGGTAAAAAGGTAAATGTAAATTTAAACAAACTCCTTATCACCATAATTAAGTTTCCATCCTCAAATAAGAGAATGGATTTATTGTCGATTTATTTTCTACACTAGAACCACATTAATTTCGCTTAGTAAGAAGTAAGCGGAGTATAATTAAAAATATAATTAAGAAACGCTCCTGCAGTAAACAACATACATTTGAAATAATGATGTACTTGTAATTCAAAAATGTTTCAGTGTACATTTGGAATATAATAAGTGATGAATGAACGACCACCGAACACCGAAGACAACAGTTGGTTGACGCCTGAGGCGAATATATTGGTTGAAAAAGACTTGTCGCCGCGGTCCGCGAACTGTCCGCAAGAAATCGCGTCTCCCTCGCTTCACATGATAACCTTCATCTGGCCATCTTTCTTCACCTGCACATTGTCGAGAAGGAAACTTACTTGTCTCTTAAAGCTAGTATCGTGTTGTTTAGCGTAGAGGAGATGCGAGTCGGAGAGCAGAGGCGAGGTGCAGACGGCGGGGCAGGGCGTGGAGCTCCTCAGCAGGCAGACCTCGCCTTCGAGGACGCTCACCTCCTTCTCCAGATTGGCGATCCTCGCGTCTTTCGTCTCCAAGATCGCCGTGATGGTGCTGTTCGAGGGACCCAGCTGGAACATGGTCTGCCCGTGTAGCGCTTTCTCCAATTGGTTCTGGAGGGTCTTGAGCGTCTCGTTCGTTGCCTTTATCTCCTGTCACCGCACAACGAGAGGGCGAGTTTTACTGACAGGCCTCACAGGGAGGCTTTCGGTTCGGTCCGGTGTCGCTCGGAGCGCAGTTTGACGAAAGAAAGGACCCGCCCGCGCTCGCCTCTGACGTGCCCGCTCTGACATCCCCCCCGCCGCCGCCTCGGGGACTTTTCTTTCGCCAAACGAACTCTCCCCTCGGTCAGTTTGACATTGTCCATCCGCATCTCGTCGTCTTCGCGCCGTCTCTCTACCGCTTCAGCGCTCCGCGTCCCCCTGGACCGAGATCCCTCATCGACGCTTCGACAGCGAATGCGAACGTGAGAAAGACCCCAGGTCCCCGCTCTCGATCGATGCGGTAATGCGCAGCGCTGCGTTCGAAAGGCGAACGATTCGGTTGGACGGTGGGCGAGCGTCGCCGGCGCGGCGGCGGGTGCGTCAACGACGGGCGGCGTGATCGAATCGACGGACCGAAAGCTCCGCGAGAAAGCGACGTCTCTTAATTTTGATCGTTCGAAGTCGGACAGAGAAGGTTCTGGGATCGACCGTTTTGCAATGGACAATTTCTCACTAACACGGTTGCTCAGCGACACGGCCGATTGCGATCGTGCGACATTACGGTGGGACTACGCATCGTCAAAGGTGCAACTAGAAAAGCCACAGACAGACCCGCTCTGCTTTCTTCCTTTCCTGCCATCGTAATCCGCTCAAATACTTTCTTCTTCTCGTTTAAACTGCATTTCATTCTCAAACTCACCTGTTTTTCGGTTTATATACTCGTATGGTTGATTTCTCTTTATTCACTCTGAACACGAAAACAGAAGCAATTTGTGATAATTCCAAAGTCACCGAGCTTCAATCATACGACGCGAACGCCTCGCCGGGTTCGCGATTCGACGAAAACAGGAGAGCTCACGAGTAAAATACATAACACAAGTAAAAGGAGTATCTGGGCGGCTTACCTGGAAATGAAAAAAACATAATGGTACATTCACATGTGTGTGTGAGTGTTGAATTTTCGTATCTGATGATATGTTGCAAGTTGTGTACAAGAGACAGATTGTGATTCGCGTGGCGTGCGTTACACTGACATCTAGAGACAGAGGGTGACAGACATATCTAACGTGGGTGCAATTACACATCTAGGAGACGTCGTTGGGAATTGAAGCTCTTATATAAACTATATTGCGAGGAAAAAGAACCACTCCGTCCTGGCAACACTTCAGTTCGTCATAAAGAATATTCTTTCATTTAGAAGCGAGAGCGTTCCGGATTTAAATTCAAAATAATGGAACAATGCAAAACAAAACAAGTCTCATCTGCATTCGAGAGACGAGTGGGCTCAAATTTGCATGTGCACTCGAGCATCGAAATAATAATCTCGGCGATATTATACAGTTTACGTTGATTGATAAAGTGGTTTTGGCAATTCCCAGCCACGTCTCCGCCTCACAGCTAATTGTGAGGACATTCTAGTTGTAAGCAGATGACGAATAAATGACGGTGATCGTATTATTGTACATATGGTTAAATTATCATTTTAAAATGTGTCGTTTATTCTATCACTGCAGCCATTTTCATGGGGGCTTATCTATTTTTTAATCTATTCACACAACGAATACTAAAACTATAGTGTTGTCTGGACATATTTCAGCGAAGAAAAGTTAATAATTTTAGGAAATGTTATGTAATTTATATTTGATAGATTTAAAACTGAATCATTTTATTGTATACCTACCTATACGAAACTGTAAGAAGTCTGAAATCTGTGTTTTCAATATTTCTTTCACATATATATTTTACTTTGCCAATATTTTAAAAATAACTTATCATATACAAAACTGTCAGATAATGTAAATACCTGAATCTATATACAGAATAAATTATTTTATATCCAAAAGTATGTATAAAAAACGTTATTGAAAGATTGAAACCATTTTTGTTTAGTTTACTTAAGAATGTTTAATAATAGTATATAAATTTCCATAAATTGGATGTATTTTCTTGTTGTAATATAACTAGCGACGTTTGCGGAATATTTTTACACTACGCTTAATTTAAAAAAATCTTTTATATTACATAAAATATAACGGTTTAACTTAGTATAATATTTATTGTCAGTTTCATATTTTGATGAACAATCACAAAAGTCAATATTGAAAGCTTTCTAATGAGACAGTTTTTTCTGTCTGAAGAAATTTTTTATTTTATTTTTAACACAAAAGTTTTACTATAGAAATGACAAGTAAGTCGCAAGCCAGAAACAAAAATATGTTGAATATCTAATCACATAAGTCTGAATTATGTGGTTTTTCTCCTATGTGTTTGAAGAAAATTATTTAGTGTGTTTATGAACAATGTCATTAACTACAAATTTTTAGAGTATTTGACTAATGTTTTGGCACATATGTGAGGATACGTAAATAATTCAAAATTAAAAAAAAAGTCGAAAAATTTGACTTATATGATTGTTCACCCAGGCATCAAATTTATTATTCATAAATTCACTATTGTTTACTGTTTACCCTTAGCGCAAAAATATTATTAAATATCAAGAAACAGCTCTTTCTATCAGTTTTAAATATTGATTAGTCGATCGAAACCGATATCACTTATTACAAAAAATGTGGAAAATGTTAACTCATTCATTATTTCCTATAAATTATTTTTTTCATTAAGATGATTTGATCAAACAGTTTCCCATTTTATTTGTTTATGGATGATGGCCGCATATGTTGATGTGTTGATGTGATGATGAATGAATGATTTAGTTAATGTTGATTACGATGCTGAATAGGTTTTTGATTATAGTTCAGTTATCATTATAATTATCATTGTAAATAAATCAAAAGATTTTTTTAGGAAACAACCCATTATCAAAAGAGATACAAGATGCTACAGCCAAAGGCAACATTAGAGAGGACCGATGTTAAAAAAGCAAGAAAACCACGAAAAATACACGTTTGGATTACGATACTGGGTTTAGTTGAAGTGTTTTGTAAAGCTCAACACCACAACGAGCTCTTAAAAGTGATGCAGAGTCATGTAGACCATATAAGGTACTTAAAAAAGAATATTTAATAAATTATCTATAATATTTGATGTGCCAATTAAACAAGTTTGATTTGATGCCACTAAATTTATATGTTCATTTTTTTGACTGCCATCAATTTGAGTAAGTTTGCCCATCGATCTAAGATTGGCCCACTACAAGGAAAAAGGTGTTTTTATAATACCATGATAATACTAATGCCATATGAATATTTTTTAGCTAAGCAAAGGTATTCAGTAGCTCCTGGTGGTAAACATATGAATTAATGTGCAACATGATTTATTTTATTGTTGAATTTGTAAACTGTCAGCTTAGAATGATGAAACACGATTTAAAAACTTTTTTTAAATAAATTGGATTAACCATATTTCCAATTTTTATTACTAATCTGTAAACTAAATTCTGTATTTTTTTTCCCATCTCAATTATGTACAGACTGTATGTAAGAATAAAGAAAAGTTGCCAAGACTTTAAAATCACGGAATTTATAGTTATTACAGTGATTATTTGCATTGTGGGCCAAAGTTACCCGGTTTGGATGAATATTTTCCTCACCTTGTTTTATCTATATTTATATATCAATTATAACAATAAATCTATTTATGTTAATTAAATGTTATCTTAAGACATTAGTTCATTTCTATGTAGAACAATACGACACATAAATGCAATGGCGAACCATACAAATTCAAAAACCATCAGAACTGAGCCAAAGTTACCCAGATTGACCGTACTTGAACGGTTATCATTTTTTTCATTGTCCACGGAATATCAACTGCATGGTCTACGGAAAATTGTAAAACAAATATTCCAAAATATTTACATAGAGAATTAAATGTAATTAGAAAAAAACTGAAAGTGACGACGAAAATTGATTTTTTTTATCGCACGATTGTAATGAATTTTTTTTTCAATCACATTATATAAAAAAAGATTTCTGATAAAGTCCTATTGTTTGAAATCTTGATTAGTTTTCTATATGCCGAATGAATTACAGTCATTAGTTAAGCTGTACACGTTGAATGAAAGCAGTAAGTTAACAGTTATATAAAAAATAAACACGAGGGGCTTAATCTAAAGGTATATTTTCTTATTAGGAGCTCACTGTATACAATGAATTTGAAAACCTCGCTTTTATTTATTTTTGGTATGTTAGTTGTATAAAACCTAGCGCAATCTGATATTTCTTATTATCAAAACCATTTTTTTATGTGACGCTTGAATTTATAATATTTTACGTTTATCGAATGCTGACAGTTTAGTGTAAACATCTTACTACACATGCCAAGATCCGTGTTGAAGAAAAGGGAATTGTTAATGATTAGTAGTTAATGCTTTGTTAGAGTCGCACACAATTAATTAATTATTTGTCAAACGTGTACCCACTCGCTTGTTCATAACTGGAAAATCGTATGCCGCAGCTTCTTTTTGGAGCTTTGACTGCATATTTAATGCCTGAGCTTCGAAGTCAAGGAGCCTCTTTTGTATGGAGTCTGCCTGCATCCTTGTTATCTCATTCAGAACAGACGAGCTACCTAAAATAACAAAGTGTAAACCATTTTAAGACCTGAAATATTGGCCTGACATACAACGCTGTTCAGCGTATTCGTATAACGTCAAGTTTACGATTTTGAAATGCCAACTTAACGACTTCTTTTAACTACTACACGAGTTTGCTGAATGAAATATATTTTTCGTAACTCGGCCGCTTTTCATCGCGTTTTGTGAGCTGGGTTTTGATATTCAGTATTAGTAGTCAAAAATATATTTGTTTCTAATCAATGCGACGATTAGTCTTGATGGCGTATCACATTTTCATGATAAGTTAGTAATAAATGTTGGTCATATATTAAAGTAATTATTGGATACACTTCTATGCGCTGATAAAAAGATTATTAACGATTTTATTTATTTGATTTCTTTAAGGATATCACAGAGATATAATTTTCAAATAATCAATAATTGAAGATATTGTTTAACTTATAAGTTTAATATAAAATTTGTACCTATTTGATTTACTAATTGAAATAAAGATTTTGCCAGAAATGTCTGGTATAAAAACTGTCTGATATTTAAATTGTCATAGAATTACGTAAGATATATAGGTTATTTAAAGTAATAACTAGCTGCGGCGCATTGTTTGAACGTCACTGAATGGGCTTAAATCGATTTTCATATCGGCTAGAGCCATTTCGCCCCCATTTTACTAAGACCTCCATTTATGCTCTAATATTTGTTGATTTATTTTATTGTTTGTAATAAATATTAGAATTAACTAGTTGTTGTCTGAAATTCGCATATATATATATATATATATATATATATATATATATATGTTTTAAATATTTAATAGAATTTACAGACTAACAAAAGAATGATGATTTTATCATAAACAAAGATATACCAAATTCTTTTTGTTTTCATTTCTATATTCAACAATAAAAAATGAGAATGATTCAAAAATATACAAGATCTATTAAAAATATCAAAGCAACAACTTTGGCAATTAAATCAGCGTGAGAAACGGTAAGCACTTTAAACACAATTAATTTATAAGTGGTGCGATGATCTTGATTTCTCGTATTTATAGTGATTTCCTATATGAATATTATTCCCCTTTTTTAATCACACTTGTAAAATGCAAAAGAGTATTTGAAAGATACAGATAATGCCAAATTATCTATTTTTGCAATGTGATTTTACTTAAAATTATTATTGAGCACTTATTATTTAAATACCGTAAATAATTAACAGGGACACTGTATCTTTTCACCATGTAAAATTAACAGATGATGTAAGTTCTTTAGATATATAAAATTTGAATCATACACAAATAATGTATATTAGAGAGATTTATTTTACCGTGTTGGTGAAATCATATCATAATTTATTTTGCGAAAAACAACATTCATAGAAATAGAGATCGCGATGGATTTATTTTACCCAATAATTTATTTATCTATCTGGTCCTTTTCCACGCTCAAATATAAAACGATATCTTGTTTCTATTTTCGCTAAGTTATTAACACAGATATCAATAAACCTTTTCTTGGAAGATTTTACTCGCCCGAAGGCCAGAGAGCAAACACCTTTGATAACATTCGAAAAGATGGTAATATGGTAGGTTTTTTTTGAGAAGTAGTACGTGATTAGATTTTTTGATACTTGGTTTAAGAGTAGCTGTACGGGAAACTGGCAGAAGAGGTCGTGACCGGAATACCCGAAAAGGGCCTTACGTTATTCTCTCCCTTAAAAAGTACATTTTTAATTAGATTTTTACCCTCTGAACGCTACAATAAATAGAATAAAGTATATTTTTCCAGCTGATACAGCAAGATATATGTTGTCATTTTTCATAAATGCTTTGTGCTCATGAAAAATACAAAAGTTTTTTAGTGTTTAAATATAAAAAGCTTAAGACTGGCGGTAAATTGTCCAGTCTTATTATAATTTATTATTATTTTTGAAAGGAGATGTATGATTTCAGTGCAATGAATTAACGTTAATTTTTTTAAGATTCTTTAAGATTCGAAGTGCTCTAATACCCGAAGATACCGAAAGGTGAATCCCGGGTCATTAGTGATGAAATACATGGAAATGTAAAAAAAAATCAACAATTCAAGTTTAATGTTAATTTTGTCTTGTTTTTTATTTTGACGTCTCCGTTTCCCTTGAATGCTTCATACATTAATATTGACGTTTCACAATGGAGATGTTCTCTCTATTAATGAAAAAAATCATTAATTATAACAATTTTATAAATATATTGCTATGTAATTTAAATAATATGCCACGTTTATAAATATTGCATTGGCTTATTAAAACTAATAAAATCTATTGGACAAATATCTGCTTGCAAAAACTTTCTAAAATATTTATTCGACCTCACATTAAAGTTTAATTTCAAATCTGTGATATTAATAACATCTCTACGGATTTTATCATCTGATATATTACTTAAGAAGCTTAAAATTCAAATTTACTACTCACGAAAGAAAATACTCAATGTTGTATTTCGTAATAAATCCTGCGTAAGTCCACAATTCATGGTAGTATGATTAACTGTACGTGCCTACAAGATTTGGTTTATTTATTAGTTTATTTAGAATAATCAAATATTTAAATTAGAGAATATACTAACGACTGAAATTTAAAAAAATTTTAGTATCATAGTATTCGATCCGATCCATTTTCCGGTACACAGTTTGCAGACTGTCCACTAAATTATTGTCCTTATCTTTATTAATGAATATTGTGAGTTTATATTAAATAGTTCAAAACAAAACTTTTTTAAGCGGATGGTTTCTTAGCTATTTAATCAAATGATTTAAATTAGAGAATTTCATTAAACAAATGTCGACATGGAAATATGAATGTTTTTGGAAAATAAGAACGTAATTAAAGCTACATATGGTGTATCGTTAATAAAAAAAAATAAATTAAATATTCTTCTTTTATATGATGAAAATTGCGATATGATAAGAAACGAATTACCAATCTGGAGCGATAAACTAAGATTATTTCTCCATAAAAGAATTCAGTCAAGATAGTTATAATATATTTGAAAAATAAGCAGTTTATACGTCGTGTTGTTTCATTATATCTTTCTGACAATAGTATTGGTAACAATAAAAACGTAAAAATGTGTGCGAAATTAAATGAGGGAAAGTCTTACGATGCATTTAAAAAAAAATCATCTCAAAAAAAGAAAACGACAAGACTTTATTGACGGATCAAGTAGACTTAATTTCATTTCGTCAAATTGGATTTTTATTCGACCGTAAAATATTGAAAATTTCGTTTCGTTTAAGGTGGCTCTAAAAGAAATACCTTCGTAGTAAACGTCACAAAAACTGCCGTAAACTGTGTATTTTATTTTTTAATAATGTTTGGTGATACAATACCTATGTCATAAAACTAAAACATGACTATTTATTTAGGTATTCGGACATTTATGACTTTCCATTAATTTGATACAATTCTTCATATATAAAAAAGTTTTGATGCAATACAATTTGCATTTACAATAATTAAATGCCGTAGATAATGTAAAGTTGTTTTAAAACACAGCTACACGCAATACATAAAAGAAATATTTTAAGTAATACTACGATTTATGTGCGGAGACGTTATTGAAAGCTCTACGTCTAGAAATCTCGTAGTGTTACGCAGGCGGAGAGGATGTATTTCTTATTTTTCAACACGGTTCTATAGATTTATACGATTGTGAGAACTAATATTGCTAGCTTATCTATGTTAAAATGACAGTTTTTTTAATATACGTTATGTGTCGGCTAAAGAATTGAACGTATTATATCTTACACTTTGAAATCCGCATATTCTTATGCAAAATAAATACATTTAATTACTATTTTAGATGAATTTACTTTATAACCATCCAATTGAATAAAAAACGATCTTCCAAACTGTGTAATTATATTGTAATTCATTATAAAATCTTCCTATCTGTTGTACCTATCTCTTGTATAAGTTTTATAATCATATAAAATAATAACAGTTTTTTTTTTGTAAAAGTTTTTAGACCAGAAAAGAGCTAGTAAGCCCCGAGAAATTATTTTGAATACATGTTTAAGTGTAGATGTGTGTTATGTTTTTTAAGCTAATATATCTACAAATAAATATATGTTTTGCACATTTATCGAATAAAATGGAACATTACATTAACTAATAATGCTGCAATTTTTAGGATACTTTAAAATTACTTTTTTTGAAAACTAATCTCAACATAAAAACAAGTGACTGAAAGAAAAAAAATATGATTGTTTTTTGCTTGTACTGGTCCATTTTATAATTTACAAAATGCAACAAAGGAAATAAACTCTAGCACATACAGATAAAATACACTACGATGCAAGAAATTCGAAAGATAATATAGTAAATATTGTCTTATATTTATGAATACAATGAATGATAATTTCATTAAAGTAAACACCTGTTTTTGGGCCATCGCTTGCATTTGCTGGAACATTTGTCTCTCTTCCTCTTTTCCTGTAAGTCATTCATATGAACAAGACGGAGAACACAGATTTACGTTGCTCTTAACCATCGAAAGCCTAATTATATACACTTTCAAACGAATACTATTAATTATCTATGATATCCAAGATACAAAACGAAATTCAAAATATTCTATAGCAGTTATTTTTTGCAAATAAAAACCATTAAGTTAATCGATAAATTAAGGAATTACATTAGAAAGATCATCATTTTTATCGCTTATAAGATGTGTAAGAAGCCCACAATGTCAAAGTCTTAGACAGCAAATCATATATACTTGAATAAATTAAACCTGTTCATGGATATAGACTTTATTCACAATATGTATTCTCTCATTTATATTTTCCCATATTCAATTTAAGTCATATATAGTTTTAAAAGTAAACTTCGGACGTATATGACAAATTAAGGAAAACAATTTTCAAAAGCGATGGTGTTAAACTTTCAGTTAGTTCTTCAACGCGAAATGTCATTAAGTTTGTTAATTCATACTGCAGTGTTATATGATTTGTCATGTTTCCCGTAAAAATTATACGATACATTTAACATTTGGTTAATAATAATTATTAAGCATTGTATCCTTAAACCTTAATTTCTGGTTACATTTTTGTCTTAAGATATATATAAAAACTTTTTGTTCCCAACCTGTCAGTTCTTATTCGTTTAAACTGTTTTATCACGCGTTAAGTTAAGAAGTATTTTCGCTGTTGTTTTGACGTCATAAAACATTAACATTATCTAAAACTGTGCATCGTTATAATTTAGAATTTTTCACGTAATATAAAATGTTAAATTATCTAATAGAATATTTGTGCAATTGGTTTCTATGGATTGTATATTGCAAATTGTTGTTTGTGTATGCTTTGAAGTAACTAACTTACCCATTCCTTTATTTTGGAGCATTTCTAAAAGTTTTTTGATGCTTTCGTCTCTGGCCTGGAGGGTCTGTTTTTGCGTCTCGATTCTCAGCTCTAATTCCTAAATGAAAGCAAGAAAAATCATTTAGTAGCCATTTCAGTGAAAAATATCTGTATCAATTTGACATTTGCTTAATGTAACGTTAATTACAACCCCTATTACAGTTAATTGAAAAAGATTTTATAAAATTCATTAATTGTAAATCACAGTTAGCATGGTCAAGAGTCGAGACTATATTTATTTATCGTATTATAATTTAGAAAATTTTTACGATATTTTTCGAAATAATTTTTTCTCAAAAGTCTTTTGCATCAATGACAATTTTTTTCAGTTTTCCATATGTTCTGAAATTCGAGCTGGTAAAAACATATTATATTGAAATTTTAAATTTTGTCGTCATTTTCATGAATAAAGTCCAATTTGAAAACAATACATAATTAAAATCTGATAGTTATGGTGGATATTACTTTTTTTACTTAAGATAAAATACGCTTTGTCTTTGTAGTATTAGTTAAATTTTTTTCTACGTGGTGGAGCATACGGACTTCTAATCGAGTTTTTATCAACAATAAGAACTGCTTGTTATACAGTTGCTGAAACTCTCTTTTTTCAAAGGGAATAAAGACAGCAGTATAAGACTAGAAAAAGACTAGCGGTTAGCTTATCGCTTTGTATGCCCTAATATTAAGATCGGATTGGTCGGAGTAGGAGGTAATTCAGACATAACAGACAGAAAAATCCATAAATTGATCAAAAAATAGATAGTTGAAATTGTCTCCTGACAACTATACACAATACAACTGATTTAATACAATACCTTGATGGTATCTCTTAATATGGCAATTTCTCTGGTCAGGTGTTCGTTCTCTGAGAATAGAACTTCCAACTGCTGCTGCATCTCCAGAGACGGTGCCCGCATTCGCAGTCGAAGCTCTTCCTCCAGCTGGCGCACCAACATGGCTTGTTTCTGTAACAAACAAGCAAAAATACAGTTAAAACTAATTTCGATTGTAGCGTTTTGCTTACTGAAAGCCCTTGAAATAACGTTATTTTAACCATAAAATAGAAAGTAATCGTATGTGTCCGACACACAACAACTCTCAAGTAAGATTTCTATTTGGATATATCCACTCCGTTTGTGTGAACATCTGGCCACCTCACGGCAGCTCTAAGATTCTATGAAATCAGGAAATCGCTTTGCCTCCTTCACAATATTGTAAGTTTCTCTAAGTACTTCCTATGAATAGTACTCGACAATTGTCAGCGATGCCGGAATGCCACCGGTGAAAAGATGAACCAAGCAGGCTTGAGCCCGTGACCCAACCAGTTCTAACGTCTATCTCAGAACGCTGACGTAACGTGGTAGTCCGTCCCCCAACCTCTCACAAGATCAAACCACCTTACCCCGATATCAAAGCCAAGCATTTATTCTAGATGCTCAGTATTAGGCTAGTTTAGTGACACAATTCATTGTATTTGTTATTTCAAGCATGCGACGATTTTTAAATTTAAAACTATCTACTTCCAATGTCGATGATATAGCCTCTAATGGAGGTATATCAACAGACCTTTTTCTGCGAGAACTGCTTCTTACTCAGTTTCAAAACCTATCTTTCTCGAAGAGAGTGGGATAGAATAAAAGAAGAGAATTTTCGTCATCAAAAAATCATCCATGCCTACGAAAATTACGAAATTTCATTATCGGATTTTGAACCCGAGATATCCGTCAACGTAGCCAACGACGTTGACCATTGTACCTCGGACCCGAAAGATATATCCATAGATATTTTTTTATCATAATATTAACTTGTGTAAATATAATTTACTAGAAAAGTTTGTAGCCTAAATACCTTAATAGCTTTATAACCTAATTCTTAGTTTATTTGATAATTAAAAACTCAAGTTTTCTTAATTAAGTGGCCCATGAATACAGAAACAATAATTAATGAAAAGCTTCCGAGGAAATTTATGCAAAATAACGTCTGTTATATTCTGAATATTTTCCTCGTAACCAAATTATGCTATGCCACGTTATTCTATTTTCAGTTAGCTACGGCGTGAATATCGCACAAAAATAATATGATTTACGAGGACGACGCGACAAGTGCGAAAATTTAACAGGACTGGGTCGGTTGTACTTACCGAGAGCTTGACGGATAGTTTCATAAAGAAATAGCTCAGAGACAAGGTCATTTATTAGCAGAGCAAATGAAAATACATAAGAAAAAGAATCCGGGAATATTATGGCATACAATTCAGCTACAATGACTACAGTGTATTGCAATGTGCTTGAATCTAATGATTATTTTAATAACTTATTTTTATAATAATATGATTCTTTTCATAACATTATTATTTGACTAGTAAAACCGTACCCGTCATAGATGACGGTGTTGAAGTTGAAATACTGAATGTCTAAAGTAGCTAGTACGTCTCAACTGTGTGTGCATTATTTACACCGCGAACGCTTACGTCATGAGAAACTTTCATACTTATATGTGATAATAATAAAACGTCTACAGAGCGGTCTGGGCTATTTTATATAAGATATTGGAGGTCCAAAAATATTCGGCACGTTTTTACGAAAAGGTAATTTAAAAAAATTATACTAAATTAATTATTCTTATTGGCATTTACCTGTCAGAACTCCTTTATAATAAAATAGTTAGTTTTACAAAACTCATGAGACTATTTTTAGGTTTTTCAGCCACGTCTGCTTCCAATGTGGTGCATATGGATTCCTAAAAGAGTTTATCTGAACAGATATTTTTCTATAATAATTGTTACTTAATTATACAGAATATCTGTTATGAGAGAGTTGGGATAGAAAGACAAGACTTGGACAATACTAGTTGTTAGGTAATCACTTTCGCTACAACCTGTTTTTAGGATCGAATGTATTCAAACAGAAATCCATAAATTGATTGAAAAATCAACTAATGAAACCGAAGCCAATGACGTAGACCACTGGTCCACGAACTCGGTATTAATTTAACTGAACGAATTCCATCAAAACATTTTTTTGTGAAATTAAACGAATTAATTTGTATGAAATCATGGATGTACATTGATTATAAAGATTAAAAGCATGGTAACAACACTGGAACGGATTTATCGACGAAATTTTATAGTATTACTAGTGAGTACCCGGCATGCGTTGCAATGCCACTCAAAGAAAGAAAGGGTTTGTGTTTTAATTCTGTTTATTGAACTGCTTTTGGATTAGAGGTCTGCACAGGCCGAAATTTCATAGACTTACCCGGTTCGAGCCCATCATCTTCAGGTCTGGCCCGAACCGAACCCGAGTTTCAATATCACACTTGTTATAACACAATATTTTTGTTTTTCGTCTGGTGCGTACACGAATAAATCAGAAGGTTTTTCTTAGATGTCGCTGTATGTACGTATTTGATTCTTTTTTTCAATTTTAGATTTTCAATTTTTTTTCTTCAGAACCCTTCACGGGTGTGTGCACAACAACTCACCGAAGTTTCATCGAAATCGTATGAATGGTAAAGAAACGCGTAAAGGAACGCGTAAAGGACAAACAAACATTTATTTTATATAATATTTCCCGGCATGATCACAATAAGTCCTTCCTGAAAGTTTCGTCGCGATCGGTTGAGTAGTTTAGGAGCCTATAAGATCCGGACAAACCAACAAACCAACAAACAGACATTCATTTTTATATATATAGATTATGTATCAGACGAGTATTATTGTTTTCAATCGACATGTGACATATAAATTCAAAAAAATTGATACAATTTTTAGGACGACAAAATACCCAGTAAATCATCTTGATAAAAGAATTAATACGATCAAATAAAATAAAATATATGGATATAGCCTTTCAATCATGTTGTATGTTACATTTATCCTATTTAAAATTCGTCAAAATATCAAGAACTTTTTGTTAAGTTAAAAGTATTATATTGACAGTCATACAGTGAGTGAGAAAATAACTCTGGTTGAATTCAAACTATATTCAAATAGCCACCATTTAAAGTCACATAATATTATTTCGATATAAAATACATTAAGAAGAATTCCTATACTCAACCATACATGAGAAAAACGTTTTGTGATATAAAATTTGAAACTACTACAATAAAGCATACAGTTTCCTTCACAATGTAGCATCTTTACAATTTCACCAAATTTACATTTTAAAAGCTATAAGTATGCTACTGGCGTTGTTATGAATGATGAATATGTATTTCTCGTATTGAATAAATTTGTACGTAATTTTGCGAACGTCGCGGCGCCGATACGGAGACGTCGATCCAATTTCCCGTCGACTTGCATATCCGCCGCGATACGTCGTTCATGATATTTTTTATTCCTATTGCCAATTTCCGAAGAGTCAGTTACTTAAGCAGGTATCTGTTATATCTACGATTTACGACAGTGTTTAAATAATAAAATTACATTGAAAAAATTTCAGTGAATTATGCGAATGTCAGGTTTCGGTTTGTGTTTTGCGGTTATTTATTTGCCAATGTAAATATAATAGCTTTCTTTATTGAGGAATCACAACATTACTGTAAAAGAGGTTTCTTTATAATCTAGTTGAGTCTTGTTTATATTCTTGTCAGTCTTTGTTCTGCAAAAAAAACATCGATTCCTAGAGCTATTTAACTTAAAAAAATATTCATTATGTTGATGTTATGTCTTGTGACAAAAAAGGTCAATTTGTTAATCTTTGGAACAAAAAACTTTACATTACTTTCATTTAAAAAATGTAACAGTTAACTGTCTACAATTTAAATCTTAAAGTAAGAGACAATCATTGCTTAACCGTTATCATTTTAAAGAGATTATCAAAACAACCTGTTAAATATTATTCAATAGAGAACACGGATATTTAAGATTGATTTACTCATAATAAGTATGTGTCATTTAACTTTTTCACAGAAAAACGATGGCATAAAAGTAGGATGGTAAAAAAAACCAACAATTGCTTCATTTAATATGAAGGTCAAATACTTTTGTAAATTGCGATTGCTGATTATTAAAATCAATTCAATTTCATTAAAGAATGTATTGTGAATGGAATTTTTAGTGGAGTATTTTTAAATGCATTAAACGAGTAATTAATGGCAGTGTAGTACTTATGCCAGTCTGTGAATACTGCAATTCACATTTATATCCAAAGGCATTGATTTATTCAATACCAAAAACGTGATGCAATGAGAGTAATTCAATAACTGTTTAATTTTCTATTTAAGTAAAAATTGCCTAACTTTATCCCAACAAATCACTGTCTTCCACTTTTACTAATTTCGTAACATTATCACTTCTTTGTGGTATTGTTTACTGGTAATATAAAAACAAAACAAACACAAAAGAAATACAACAATTGTTTTTATTTATATTACAATTGGAACATCTTTTTACAAGCACTGTTTTACTTAACGTAACGATAACAGTTATTGAAAAAACATATTTAATTAAAAATAATCATTGTACCGTTTTTAAAGAAAGCCGCCACATTTATCGAATTTTGAAACCACAAGTACTTTTCCTCAATCTCCATAAAACGTTTTTTCGATCACACCACATTCACCGCAAAAAGGGTTGCGCGAATAATAATATTTAGCACGGGGCTCCGTAAACATTGTAGAATTAGCACATCGTTTAATATAAGTGTGTCGTAGGGAAGAATAATTCAAGATGGCACTCGGTGCTTTAATGTCAACGTAAAATGGAGGATTCTAGCTTCACGAGTGAGCTTTGAGCTAACAAAATCGAAAGGCAGAGGTTAAATAACTTTGATATACGAGCAGTCAAATTTTAATGTTAATAAATTTAAAAATATATCAAATCAAAGAAATTCTATCTGTTTTACGCATTTTCTTGCGTATTCCATTATTTTATTCAATCCGAGACCCAGTTGTGAATTTATTGTAATTATGAATCAAAACTGTTTGGATCAAATGTTAGAATACAATGTAGATACCGTGATAACTGTGCTTATCAAGTTATAAAGGCAGATATCCTGAATAAATTATAGATTGTTACCCATCACCCATGATTGAAAAGTTTCATACCAAAAAACACATGAGAAAGGTTCAAGAGAGCTATTTATTTTGACTTGTAATATTAATTTTAAATACTTTTGTAATAAAAGTGATGGGTCGGAACTTATCCGTATAATATTCATATGAATTAAATTTAATAGATCGTAAAAATATACGCTACAATATTTCTACACTCCCACTATCTTCATTCTATAAATAAACTTTTATCCGACGCAAAGTAGGCCAGGCGATGAATTGTTAAGAACTATTGCAGTAAAACATGAAAAGCGCTTGCAAGTAAAAAGGTTGGCGACCTTTGACCTAGTACAACGCAGGAATTTGAGATGTGTAGCTTCTGCAGTTTAATTAAAAAAGTTATGACATTACGCTTCAGCCGGAGCGCGGGGCACGCGACTTAATACGACCGTAAAGTTGTTTCGCAATGTGACGACGCATCGTTTTAATATAAATGCCACACCGCCGATTACATTGATTCATGTATATTATTTACAATATAACCATACTTCAATTTAAATGGAAAATATAGACAAGCATTATGGTATTGGTTTTAAATTTTAGATTGTTATTTAATAGATTAAAGGAGGGTGTCATTACGAAGGCTTGTAGTCATATCGATGACCCAGTTCCATAGGACGATAAGTCAACAATTTGATGTTTTAAAGTTAAGTTAGCCATTATTTTCGAACACCACTTTTCTGTAGTTCCACAAAAGTACAGCTTGTAGAATGTACAGGCTTTCTCTCCAAAAGCAGATATTTGCATAAAGAAATCAGCAAACTTAAATAATTTTTCAGTTCCATATACATACATATTGTGGAAATATATTTTTGTGAATCGTGGCATTCCACAAAGAAACAACATTTAATCCAAAAACTATAACCTATTGATCACCAATTTGAATAGATAAGTAATACAAATAATAAACCATCACTTTTTACGAGTCAGCTTAGATGAGTCAAAACTTTGATCGGCCATATCTCAAAAGTACAAAATTTCTACTTGCATTACTATGGAACTAGGCCATCGATATATCACACACAAATTATCGTGCCTTGGATAACGAAAGAATCTGTAATCAAGTGACAGAAAATAAAATAGAATACAATTTTTTTTATTAATTTCCCTACTCAACGTTGTAACCTTTAGCAAATCGCGAAAATACTCCGCCTGCGGCGCACATTGGTTGTGAGGAAAATATTTTCAGTTTTTCGTACTTTGCTTAATAAAGGTGTTACCGTGCGTGAAAATTTTAGCCAAGATACCAGCAACCTAAGCCCACAACTGTTCGTTAGTAATACCATTTACTTTAGTGAAAGTTTCAATTAAAATACTAATTGGTCTTAGTTAAATCTCAGCTTAGCGATAAGAAAATTCAGAATCGATCCCTGATCTTTTCACAATTCAATTCAATACAATTAAACGCTGTAAATGCTACAACACTTTTATTTATTCTATGAAATAGTATCTATAATCTCCACGATCGTGTACGTTAATTAAAATATAAGAAAGTTTGAGTTTTGACAGCGCCAACGCGTGTTTTTGATGTTTTGAAGTTGTTTGCTGTTATGTTTTTTTTATCTTGGATTAATATGTCAAACGATTTTAAAAAAATACGCATCGAAATGTGTTTTCTTTTTCGTTTTTAAATTGATTGAGATAAAATTAAACACAAATAAAATTGTAAAAGTAAGGAAAAATTGCCAAGCTAAATTTATTATCTATAAAATGACCTATATTATACCGTATATTACAATACATGTGTAAAGAATAATAAATTGAAATATGTAAGTTTCGACAAAACGACATCATGTTAATACTGGAAATATAATATAGTTGTATACGATAGTTGTATGTATAAGCATTGTTATAAAAGAGAATTAAAATTATATAAACAAAAAGCAGGAGGGCTTTGATTTCCTAAAATATTTTTTAGTCTACCCTCAATCTAGATTCTGGAAGTATATAGACTACTTCTAGAAAACTATTTGTCTCCGTTTATTGGATCAGTAACTGTTTCAATTTTTGACCAGTAAGAAATATTTCATGGTAGTAACTTACTGGATAAATAATCAGTATAGACGTAGTCAGTTAATAAAATAAAAGGTGAAATATTTATATAAAACGGTCAGTTTTTTAAGTAAACCTAGCCTTACTAATCTAACCTTTATTTATTTGGCAATTATTTGCTGATAAAACATAACTATTTACTAACCATTTATTACGTTTAAAATAAAAAAAAAGCGACGACGGACCTGGCTTTGACATGAGCTGCGGATGCCCAGGAGAGCCTGAATCCTGCCTTTCTCTTCTGATCACCATTCTTAAGATGTATTAGGCGGAGCTAGGGGACGCTGGGATGACCTGTGAGGACAAACGAAGACTTCCGGGAGACAGAGAATCTTGAAGGAACCGTGTGATGGCCATATGCTCCGAATAGGGAACGGATATGGCTAAAAAAATATAAGTTCTTACTGACCATTCATCGAATTAGTTAATGACCAGTTATAAAATTAATTTCTGATCAAATAATTAGTTGCCACAGCTATTTAGCAAGACATAGTCAGTCACTCAACCCCCCCTTTTGAAATGGATAAAAAATGAATTATGATATTAAGAAAATAATGACTATTTATTCGCTTTCCCTGCAACCCGTTTTCAGGATCAGATAACGCGGTCGAGAAAAGATAAAATCATTTTTGGTAACTATGCTTAATCGATTGAAAAATCAATGTGTGTTAGTAACTGAGTAGAACAAAAGGCCACGAACGTTGGTCACTCGGCTACGAGAAATATTCCCACAATATATGTAACGAAATACAATTTCTTTAGATACTCTCTAGCGCTGGTATTAAGTGTGTCGTTATATTCTAATCCATATTGTGTCTCATAAGCAAGTTACTAGACAATAGGCGAACATCCTAGCAATAGTGTGCATATAAGTGAAAGAAGCCATTGAACATTGAAAAAAAAGGTATTGCTAATTTTAGATTGTACGGATAATTTAAGAAATTAACTGAACGTATTGGAAGTATATTTTGTGTCAATAAGTATCGACTGCCTAACGGACGAACACTTTGAATTTTTAGAAGAACCCAAATATTATGGGTAGGAAAAACGTTTATCATTGTACCTTACTGACTTGAAGTTATATTAAATAAAACAGATCACTTTCATAATACTAATTAATCCAATAAATACAATTGAGATAAAAAGATAAAAAAAAAAACATGACAACATCACTTAGCGAACCAATACAAAAGCTTGGAAAGTTATACGCATTTTTTTATTATGTTACGCTATTCTCTGATACTCTAAGAGTAATTGAAAACAATATAGTCTCCTTATGTAGGATTGTTATTTATTTTCTTACATATACATTTTTATAGAGTTATCCTCTGTCAATGAGGATTGTTTTGATTTAGAATGGAGTATTTCAACACCTTGTAAATACAATTTTAACCACTATTCATTGTGGGTCAATCGTACATCATTCTTTTAAAAAAACAGTTTGATTTCAAATGAAACCTGACTGTTAGTGAGACGCTCTACTTTTATTTGCAAAAAGAAAAGTTTTTAGCAAATACTCTTCTCTACATTTTCAGAATTTGGTAGGATAAAAACATATAAAATAGATTGAAAAACAATGAATGCAAATGTCCTCGAAAGGTTTCGATAGAGCCCTTAGATTTACCTGTTACGGTGTTCGGTATCACAGAGCTTTTCTTATAAAGATGCTTGTGATCGTAAATTTGTTATAAAATTTATATAAATTTATGCGTAGCAACCCAGTCTAATTAATTACATCTGAAACATTCACGCCAATCATTTGAAAGCGGTTAAAGGTACTATGTTACGGAATACGCTAATTATAAATGCTCTAACCCCGTTGTGGTGGATCCAACGTTGTCGACAAGTATTAACATAAAGTCCCTTTAAGCCGTTAATATTTTTGATAAAACTTAAACTTACTCGCTTAGTAAATATATCATGTAAAGTTATTCTGTGATAAAGATAACGGTGAGGTTTCTTTTCTCTTTGCGAGCATAAGGTATCATTTTTTTTTAAATAGCACATCTTTAGTCAAATCGCGTATATCCAGCTCTATGGCAAAGATAATAAAACGGAAAAAGGAGCGAGGGATAACGCGAATGTGTTGAATTCAGAAAATACCTCTGCTATTTATTCTTATTTTGCAAAATCTGATTTTCGTAATACTAAAACATGAAAAAAAGCTTTGCGGGGAATCGTAAAATATATTCAGAGTGTTCTCTTATCAGAGGGAGAAAAGAGGGAGGACGATGTGTATATTTTGTCATTTTTTATCGCTTAGCCCTACACTGTACAGTCATAAAACATAACGTATTAGGCTTTTTAACACTATAAACCAGTGGTCTCTAAATTCAATAAAAATAGAGGTTTATTTCAGTTTTTTTTTTATTACAAGCAGATATAAGAATTTGAAGAACTGTTTTCAAAGCAATCTTTTTCAATTTGCTTAATTGTATTTCATTGTATAAAGAAGGCACGTTAATCACGGGAACTGTGGGTCTAATGAGGCCCTTCGTCAATTAGTTAACGTCGCGCCGAGACTACTGGAGAAACGTTTTTTTAATGTAAAACAAAATTAATTAAATGTAAGGATATAAATAATTTTACTTTTATCTGCACTAAATCGAGTTAAAAGCTAATCGTGTAATTATCGATGACAGCACTCTTATGTATATAAACCCAATGAGTTTTTTTATTACTCTCATGTTTTTAAATTTATTCTTTGTTCAAATTAAATTTATGGTTTTAATGCCTTTCGATCGAATTCGAAGAATACTCTAACACTATGTATGTATATCATTGGCGTGCGGTGGATGTATCTATATCTCTTTCTCTATCACACAACCCCCCTGTGTATAAGCAAGTAGGATGCCCTGTATCCCTCACGCTCCCTTCACGTTCATGTCAGTGAGTGAGAAAGAGAAAGATTCACGATACGCTCCTGATATATATGTATATAACTATATCCGCTCTCAATGTGGAGCATATGGAATCTTAACACAGCTTATCTCAACATAAGTTGTTTTACGAGAACTGCTTGAGTCTCTCAGTCACTCTTTTTTGGAGAGAGTAACGAAATAAATGACTAGTAGTTAACCAATCACTCTCGCTACACCCAATATTTAGGACGGGATTTTTAGACGTCACATTTACGCATGCATTTGAAAACAAATCCATTAATCGACTGAAAAATTACTGAGTTCGTACTGGGAATCAATCCTGTGGAAACTGCGACCGAAGACGACGACCATAACCACTCGGCTAAAGACCTGTTATATAGAATATACTGTATACAAAGTCCAACCCTAATTTTTATTTAATAAAAAAAAGATTCATATGAGAAAACGATGAATTTGGGAAAGTCTCTCATCTAGAGCCTAGCTTTCTTCATAGGGGCATTTTAGTTGCAAGATTTATTTATCCTTGTTTTAGGCTGCGTTGACGTATTAAAACTTTTTGAATTTATCTCAAGTGAATGAAAAATATCGTAAGGTAAATGTACCAGTAGTTGACCCTTTTTCAATAAAAGTGTCCAAAATAAGAAACGTACACTCGGGATTGCTCTAAATTGTACAGTTCAGACAAGTGAAACCATTTTTTGTCGGATTGAAGAACTAACACATCACCATATATGTCATTGGTGTGTCATAGCGGCCGTTTGAAAACAACACCTTATGCAGTAAGTATTTTATTTTGAATTTATTAAAAGAATTGTCAAGGATATCAGTGAATGTAAGCAAGTGCTACTTGATTCAACTAAGAGTGGTCTTACAGGAATATCTGAGGCAACTCTGATGAAAGGTTGTCATGAAACCTTCTGATTAGACATGGTCGGCTACTAAAAAAAAAGTGGTTAACTACTGGAACTTTCAACTTTTTACATAGTCAACTACTGAAACATTAACATGGTTGTTAAAAATTGAACACAATTTTTTTGTAACAGACCTTTTCTTAATTATTGTCCTATCATATTAATGAAGACATTTGATTCATTATGAATACATTTAAAAAAATAAAACACAATTCATTTGTACTACTTCCACATATTTATAATGATCAGGACCGGTTTCGCTCATCACGAGCATTATCAACTGATAAAAATACAAACATAACAGGCTTATTTATATAAAATTGAGTGTAAAAATGAAGGTATATACAACTGATGGTCCATGAACTAAGAAAAGAAAATACTGATTAGCAAACAAATTATACATAAATCAAATAAAAGAGTCTACAATTAAAATGTTATGGACCTCTTGCAAATCATTAAATACTAATCTGAAATCACAAATATAGCTACATTAAAAGTTCATTTAGTTGAACAAAATTTCTAATGACATTACTAATGTAATATAAAATAATGAATCAGGAAAATTATAAGAAAAAATTAGTGAACCATTTAAAAATAATCAAATATTAAGTATGTAATTAATATGAACAATAAACAGCCATCTTAAGTGGAGAAAGCAGAGCAGCTATGAGTATTCATTAAATTTTTAATATCTGAAAAACAAAAATTACAGAGACAGAATCAATTCTTACAAGTTAAAAATAACCTTACAGGTATAATACAAATTAATGAATCGGATATAACAAAGGAGAAGATGCAATGACGGTTTGCTCATTCAATAAATTTGAATTGGACAAAAATTTATATCTATTTATTTCTAAAATATCTTGTTTATCTAATTTTAAAGATTTTTTATTTAAGTGCAGGATTTTGAAATTTTCTGTTATGTCAAACGTGTTTATTTAGAAACAAATGGTTACCAAATGTAGACAACTCATCTCCTTTTTTAGCACAAGCTAGATGTTCCTTGATTCTAATATTAAAAGACCTTCCTGTTTGTCCAAATGAATTGTGTTTTATTTTTTAAAATATAATGTCTTTCCACCAAAAATTGACAGTTAACACCTTAAAAGTCATTATGAATACAATTGCGTTGTCCTCATTCGGTCTAATGCTGAACGTGAATAGTTATTTTTGTTGAATTGTTCTCTTAAGTGGTCAACGACTGGTAAGTTTACCTTATAATTATAATATTTTTATCAATTATATCCATTTCAGTAAAGTTGTAATTTAAAAGCTTTGATATTTGTTCTGTTGTGCTTATTTGTCATCTTATACATTTTTCAGTAAGGCAAAGCGACCCGAAGTATTTAAATACAAGTTTTTTTTGAACAGGCTGTATCCAATATGGAATAAGTTTTCTGTCATTTTATGATTGATCATAGTATAATGTGTCTTTGTTTTTACTGTGGAGCGTTCAGACGTTCGTGCATAAATGCTAAACTAACTGTCAAGCTCAACCTTACAGCCATACGGAAAAAGGAAAAAATGAGATGAATACTGTATGATTTTCCACCTGAATAAATAATTTTATTTATTCTACGAAGATAAACATTTTTATTGAGAAGAAAATTTTTAAGACCTCTGGATAAATTAAATGAGCGTAGTGTTTATATGGGTTTCCTGTTGGAAATGCAAGATTTTTTAATTATGCAATTAATATGACGACACTAAAATCATATTACGAGCAATTGCTTAAAATAATTGAACATTTTTGTTTTATCCCCACTTACACCAATACTCATGAGGCGTTTTTCTTAATTTTTTTCCCCATTTAAAACCTTTAGCTGACAGAATCTTTATTAATATACTTCTTAGTTAGATTACTATATAAACGAAAATAGCCGGGATGAAAATAAGAATCCGTTTCGAACGCTCTCCATAGTTTATACGTAGAAAAAAAATGAAAATTCAATTTTGATTTTACTCACTATCCCTCTAGTAAGTACAGTCTTGAGTATTTCATATACATATTTTTTTCCAAGTTCGCTTCCAACGTGGACCATATGGTCTCCTAATGGAGGTAACTCAACAGAAATTTTCTATGAGAACTGCTTGTTACTCAACCTCTCTTTTTTCAAAGAGAGTTGGAATAGAAGGATAGATCTAGGACAGGACAAGTGGTTAGCTAATCGCTATCACTGCTTTCCATGAGGATTGGATGGGTGGGAGGGAGTTTTAGACATCACAAATACTCAATTTATGAAACTGTCCGCAACGGAGATTGAACCCGAGACATCCGTAACCGTAGCCAACGATGCTACCAACTGCGCAACGGACTCAAATCATAAAGTATTGGTGAATAAAGGCAAGGATTGGGAGAAATATTTGTTCTTTATCTCTTTATGCGAACAATGCAATTTTGCAATCAAGGATTTTAATCACTAAGCAGATATATGCATTGGTAATTCAATCAACTCACGTATTTGTATCTGAAAATTGAATGTTTGAGATGTTTCAACTCTTTTTACCAAAATACAATTTCGAAATAGGAGCGGAAAGTGGCTAGTTAAAAGCTACATTGGGATTAAAATGAGCCTAAACGAAAGAATAAGTATTTTGAGAAACTTTCTGAGTTAAAGTCTTTAAGGCTGGGAATAAACATAATTAAAAATTAAGCTCATAGTTCACTACTACAAAATTGAATGTATTGATCGTATCAATTATAAATACCGTAAACTTGGTACAAGCGAGTGCTTAAACTGTGTTTAAATACTTCTGACATATCCCAAAGTATTTACCCTATCAACTGCAACCCGAATGCGAAAAAGATATTCAACCTAATTTACCCATCAAAAGAGATCGGTGTTATTTAACTGCCAAAGCGGAGATATCAGATTTTCACAGTCAACGCTGTACTATACCCAACCAGTTAAAACGTAATAATTTATTTGATAGATGGGTTATTTTCCACATTTGAATAAGGTCAAATTTTTGATTCTTTATCTAATACAAAAAGAATGAATCCAATTCTATTAAGACAAATCAATTGTAATTTGAAAAATAAGCAATGCTACTTTTTTGTTTATAAATATATAAAAAGAGATAAACTAAATGTCTTAAACACAAATCCTCTTCTATGGACAAAATGGTATATTTTATTGAATATCCAGAAAGAAAGTGCACCAAATATGTTACAAGAATAACTTGACGAGGTTCCTAGATTTTTAAATTCAATACTCTATGTTTTCTGTCGTTTAAATTTCTAAATCGTTACTAAATAAAACTAGACGAACTTTGATAAAGTTGCCAAAGTTAACTTCATCTGTATGGTGTACGCTTTTCGGATTCAAATGCAACTCTTGCATTTAAATTTAGCCATTAACCTACATAATAGTGTAAGTGTCTACGCTGGGAAACTAATACCTGCTATACAAGGAAATTCGATAGGTTTCGTGCTAACTACGCTGTTTGAATATTGGATGAAGTTCTAACTCACAGAAACTGTACTCGCCGAAAAGAGTTACACGAGAAAATTACAAATTCACAAGCAGAGCTATCAATTATAAATTTTATTAGCTAATTTTTCATTATGCCTTATATTTACAAACTAATTGAATTGTACAATAACTTAAAAAGTTTTAGCAAGATATTATTTGTAAATAATTACAATATTTGTTAATCTGTAATGCAGCACACCCGTACAAATACACCTTCTCTCATATGTAGTGTTTGTGATCATAAGTGTTGATTACATTTTTACATGTGAATGATTTTTTACGTATAAAATTAAAATTGATATCATAATTATTCTACTGGCTGTGCTAATAAATGTGACACGTGTTTAACTTCTTTACGAAGTATTTTTAGACTAACTATACCGAAAATTTATTTATTTCTAGGGTAAAAAATGGTCTTTAATTCTCATCTTAAAAATAAAGAGTGATGTTGGTTAATTTATGTCTACTGGACTACGGATTAATTAAGAGTATCGAGCGACAGGTGACACAGGTAATAACTTATGGTAAAAGTTTAAAGTGTTACTCTTATGAAATAAAAATTGTAAAATATTTAAAATAATAGTTTGTATGGTTACATGTAAACCGTACATGGAAAGAGACGTATTCACATTTGAAATACTTGAATTTTTCAGCTTGAAAAAATGTTAAAAATTAGAATTTTAACTCTAAATAACGTTAAATAATAATCGTCAAAAACTCATTCATTAATTTGTTGCGTTCTGACCGTTGACGGTGGATTAGTTCTGTGAAATTTGAAACCATTTACAAATATCTACATCCGCACAGTTGTTTTCGTAGTACAAACATAAACTACTTTGATAATATTTCAGTTTTGAATTATTATGAAATTTAAGATACATAGAATTTTTGAATATGCATAGAGCAGGATGAAAATTAAATATTTTTTTACAATATTTCGGATATACATTTATTTTACGAGTGCAATAAGTTCAGATAATTAAAATCTAAAAATGTGTTCATCATATTATAAAAATCAATAATTAATTGTAGTTTATAGAGACTGTCGTGGATTCAAAATATTTCAAATTTTCATATTATCAATGCACAGAATGTTAACGCCTTGTCTTTAAATTAAATAATTATTCGAAAATACAATGATATTTAAAGATTTTAGGATTAGACAAATTGTGTGCTTAATGCACTGATTTTTCCATTTTTTATTTACTGTGTTCTTCATTATTATATCGATGGCCTAGTTCCATAGTGATACAACTAGAAATTCGCAGTTCTGAGATATGGCCGATCGAAGTATTGACTCATCTAAACTGACTCGTAAAAGTGAAAAATATTATTTGTATTACTTTTTTATTCAAATAGGTTGTCAATAGTTTATAGCTTTAGGATTAAATATTGTTTCTTTATGGAGCGCCACGATTCACAGAAATATATTTCCACAATACGATATTTCGATATGTATGTATGTGAAAATGAGGAATTATTTAATTTTGCTGATTCATTTATGCAAATATCTGCCTTTTGAGAGAAAACCTGTACATTTTACAAGCTGTACTTTTGTGGAACTGTAGAAGAGTGGTGTTCGAATATAATGGTCGACTTAATTCAAAACATCAAATTTTTGACTTATCATTCTATGGAACTGGGCCATCGATATCATTGTTAAAAATCTTTATACTAAATGTGTGTGTTTATAGAACAAACTACGAAAATGCAATAAAGAGTCAAGAAATCACATCTTCAGCAAATTAAATTATTGTTTTGTATTATATACATACAAATATTCCATTGATATCTAATAATAAATATTATTTATTGAACAATTCTATTATAGTATCAAACGTTTTATAGTCCCATTATACCTATAAATACAACAAACAATCTTGCTCTAGATAAATACAGAGAAGGCAAAGCTTAAAACGCCGGCTGTCGGGTACCCGAATACCTACATATTATCGCATCGAGAGTACAGCGTTACAAACGTCGAGTCTTTCACGTGAACCCAGAGCCGGTTTGTAAAATCGATACCCGGTTTGCCCCTGTCCCCTTACGCCCCTGGAAAAGCGGTTCAACCCCCGTCCTCGCTTCGACGCTCTCTACTCGCCTACGGGAATTCTATCCTTCAGGTCAACGAACCAGCGGAAAACTAACCAAAGATACAGGCTGTTTTGCTTTGATACAATTTAATTTAAATTAAATTCTGTCATAGATTTATCATTGAGGCTTGTTTATAATGTTTTCCGTGATGCTAATAAGATATCGATCCGATTCAACGGAAATACAAATGTTTCATGTAACCCTCTAATATATTTTATTAATTTAGATGGTTCTGATCTGAATGTAAATGAAATGATTGAAAGTGAAACCAATGTTACAATATTATGATACTGCTGACGTATGATTTTATGTTTGAATCGTTTACTTATTTTACTTACGGATGCAATCTTTCGTACAACCTCTGTTGAAAATAATTTATGTTTCACACTTTTATGTTAAATATATAAGTTAATGCTTCATAGAAAAGCAATGTGCTAAAAATATAATTCAAACAAATATTCACTATAAAGTAAAACAGTATTCAATGTAAATCTTTATTGGAGTGCCATCATAAGAAATCACTTTTAACGTTTTGAACCGTAATTCTTGTTGAAATGGCATTTTATTTAGATACATGAAACACAATTTGTTTTGTACTAATTCCAGATTTTTTACAAAAATCATGACAGGTTTCTCAGAAACACCGCAAGCAATATCAAGATATGTTGAAACTTTATGTAAAAAACTCGGCAATTCCTCAAATTATAATAAGGATTATAATAATCAAGGAAAAAGATTGGCATACTTTTATACAATAGGAATTGAAAACAGTTTTGAAATTCCGCATGTTTTAATGGTGTTGCTGTATTCAATGCGAATTTTCATTTAGAAAAATATAGCGTATTTGACAATTATTATATAAATCATAATACATGATTATAATAGAACAAAATGTCAAAGTATTTAGTTATACAAAATTCTTATAGTTAGTTGATCAATAATTCGGTTTAAGGACATTGTCAGAACTATGCTTAAATTTAATTTAGCTTAGCTATATATACTGTTTAGAAGAGATATATAATATTATGTTTTCTCACTTATTCCAGCTCATAACATTTAATTTAAAAGAAAAGTATTTAACGTGATACCTTTTTTTTTGAAAAGGAACTTATGTGGTATTATTAATTAATCGTTAAGTAAATGCATTGAAACTTTATTGATTTTGTGTAATTACGGAAGCTGCTTATAATGGTTTAAGTAAGAGTGATGGATTAATGGTGGTTTGGTCATAAGGGGATTATTGCTTATCTATAAATTTCCAGTTGTTCTAAGCAATTCAGTCTTATAATCTTATTACAAAAATGTAGGCATACGGGGGATGAATTAGAAGTTATGTTTTGTGATTCTTTTAAGAGGTGGTTCGCAAATTGCGAATCTATTTTATTATTATTAAATGATCTTATATGTTCATTAAATCTAGCTGAAATACTTCTTCTTGTCTGTCCAATATAGTCTGAATCACATAGACTGCAGTTAATTTTATAAATCCCGCTTAAGTCTAGTAATTATTTTATCTTTGCTATTTTTAAGATGTGTAACAAGATTATTATTTACTTAAAAATTTTACATGACTATATTTTGTTAACTTATAAATAATTTGAATACACCCTAAGCCACTTAGTCGTTCTGCGACATACAGCTTTAAAGCATAGCGAAAGAGGTAATAAATATTTAAAGTAAAGCCATGCAAAACTATGAATGTAGCACCCCATAATTTAGCATAGTAGCGTCGTTTGCAAGGATTCCGAAACAAATCCAATCTCTGGAGATATTTGGGACCGGTGTGTTTTTAGGCTAAGTCTGTCCTATATAGTATCATATTACTCTACTTCAAATGTCACACAGCAAGGTGTCAGTGTGTATTTAATATAAAAACCCATTTCAATGAGATCCAAACCTTCTATATTGTCATCATATATATTAAAATAGTGAGGGATATTTCGTGTTTGTATATCAAGCATGTTGATGGTATCTTTCTATATAGTTTTTATAATAAGTTTGATAAATTTATGTCCTCTCATTTTTCATGCATCGAGGAACGCAGTAATTTCATACAATTATGATTGAAGATGAGGTAAATAAATTTATGATTTTAGTATGGTATTTTACTACAAAATTAATACTGATAACTTAGTTATTCTACTGGCTGTGTCACTAATGTAACGTTTTTCGCTTCTTTAAGAAGACAAACATCGTCAGACAAACGCGTTACATTAGTAACACAGCCAGTGGAATAACTAAGGTATTTTTATATTAAAAATGAATTTCCACAATGTTATCACCGAATCCATCGAAAAAAATTATTGAATTTTGCTATTTGTTACACATATAGTGACGTAGTTTGGGTTATTTGTGCAACAACTAAAAACAATGTGACTTTAACATAGTTTGCATTGTTATAAACGACACAATTACAGATATGACATTAAGTAACTTTAGGGTGTGTGTTTTGGAATAAGGCTACATGTCCAGTCATCTGACAGTGATCTCCAAGTCCAGTTCCAGACTTCCAGAGGCAACAGTTTGGTTGTGATTAGCAATCACATCTACACAACTGTACGAAGCGATGCATCATGATCCTTTAGGAGGCAGAACCGAATAGCTGGTCATTTATGTTAAAATCGTAAGAGACATTTTGCGTTATAAGTATCACTATTTTTTTTTGTTTTTCTATGTGAAATTAAGCTCTTTTCGATATTAATCATATTATAATCGTAGTCATATTTTGAACTGTTGCACAGAGTAGTTCTATTTATTGATTGAATTGACATTTACTTGGTAAAACTCCGTTATAATAGAATAAACTATCAAAGTATTTAGTTCTACAAAATTTTATTACGTAGTTGATAACTATTTCGACTTAACGCCATAGTCTGTAAGCTTAGCTATATATAATGTTTAGAAGAGATAGACAATATTAATTATTTACCTTACATACTCCTGGAAAACCGTTTCCATAAATAGATTAATTACCTAAGGAGAATTAGTGATAAAATCCAATACGAAATTAAAAACTTCTTTAATGTGGTTTTTAAAGTAAGTTTGGTACACGTCTTCAAAATAGTAAAGATTAAATTATTAACTGGACAGTCTATCTCTTCTTAAATATGTATAGCTAAGCTGAAATAAGTTGAAGTATAGTTCTGACAATGGCGTTAAGTCGAAATAGCTATCAACTACCTAACAAATTTTTTTAGAACTAAATACTTTGATATTTGACCCTATTTTAATTCTATTTAGTTACGGTAGAGAAAAATACCTTCTTATACCAGGTAAATATAGTTGAATTATTAAATATTTAAAGAACGTACGCACGTACCTTTAATTCGACGAAATAAAAAATAGTGGTAAAATAGAATTATTTATTGAAATAACTAGTAGGTATTTTAAACATTAAAAATTTTTGCCATTTGTGAATATTATTGAATTATAGTACTTCAAAACGGTCAAAGCAAAAACCGAAAAGCTTGTGAGCTTAAATAAACGGGAATACAAAAGTACATCGGCAGTATAGTTGGAGTACAATTTGCAGATAATTGCTTCCCAGTTTGCTGTTTCAGGAAACTTGTTTATACCTGGTTTAACTCCTGAAAATTTAACCTATTTTGGTAAAATCAGGGCTTCAAATGCAGAATAAATTTTCGAATCTCTTTAAATAAATATTGAAAAATATAGCAGGGCTCATTTTCGTTTCTGGAGTAATAATAATCGAGATAATTGATTGCTGTTAGCAGCTGTCCCATATAATATTTCGAGACTTTTTTGTAGTTCTCTTACATCTAGATAAAAAACTCACTGCTAAAAGTTACACGATTAATTTACACAAACAATTACACCTGATAAATTTAAATCTTAAAATTTTACAAATTATAACTGATAATATATTTAGTTTAGACTAAACTATGAATGAATTTTCCTTTATTTTAAACTTCTTAGTATTTTTTTAAAGTTAAAATTTATCACTTTTAAAGTGTTAACTGTCAATTCTTGGTGGAAAGAAACTATATTTTAAAAAATAAAACACAATTCGTTTGTACTACTTTGTACTACTTCTACATATCAACTGATAAAAATACAAAAATAACAAAAATAATATATATAAAATTGAGTGTTAAAAATTAAGGTATATAAAACGATTTGGTAAGACTAGAAATTACTGATTATCAAACAAATTATACATAAACCAAATAAAATAGTCTACAATTTAAATTTGGATTATTGAGATTTTGTACACTTCCATGTATTTTGTCACTAACGACCCGGGTTTCGCCTTTCGGAATCTTCAGGCATTCGAGCACACGAATGGACTCGAACCGACTCGAATCGAGTCCATTCGTGTGCTCGAATACCTGAAGATTCCGAAAGGCGAAACCCGGGTCGTTAGTGACAAAATACATGGAAGTGTACAAAATCTCAGTAATCCAAATTTGATATTGAAATTCCATCAAGCACCCTCAGTCGATGTCTTAAATTATATGAAATTTATGTATTTGAAAAAAGTGTAGGTATCATATTTCAGTCTATTTTAATGTATAATTTTTTTTTTCAAAAAGATTTTTCACCACCAGTCATCATTTTTAATAACGCCTAAACAGAAGAAATAGATTATAAAAAATATTTGGATTATTGAGGTTTTGTACAGTTCCATGTATTTTGTCACTAACGACCCGGGTTTCGCCTTTCGGCATCTTCAGGCATTCGAATGCCTGAAGATGCTCGAGCACACGAATGGACTCGAACTGACTTTATATGTTCTTTCCATGTGATTTTTTTCTAGGTAATTGCATTTTAGCACCATCGTCGGCGTCCGTGGCGCAGTTGGTAGCGTCGCTGGTTACGGTTATGGATGTCTCGGGTTCGATTCCCGGTGCGGACGGTTTTCATAGATTGATTTTTCAATCGATTTATGGATTTCTGTTCGTAGTCTGAGTCCTCCCCCCCACCCATCCCATCCTCACGGGGCGTAACGAGAGCAATTAGCTAACCACTAGTTCTCTCATAGCCCTATCCTTCTATCACTACTCTCTTTGAAAAAAAAGGAGAGGTTGAGCAACTGAGTAACAAGCAGTTCTCGTAGAAAAAGTCTGTTAAGATAACTCCATTAGGAGACCATATGCTCCACATTGGGAGCGGAGATGGAAAAAAAAGACAACTAAGCAAATTATACTTAATGTTTGTTTTTAGATTTATAAACAGTCACTTCGATTTTTTTCTCTAGCCTATCAATGAGAAAAGGAAGATTTTCTTTTCAATAACTATAAATTAAATCTTGTTTGAAAAAAAGAGTCTTAAGCTTTAAGTCCAGGTAATAACGAAACAAATATACCGTTCTCTAAAAACCTTTTCTTTCGGGATTGTAGTCTTTTCGAAAGTTGCTCATTTGGGGATTGGATCTTCCAAGTAAGCTGTCCTACGGAATGTTGGCAATTTAGGAAGTTGCTCAACCATGGTATCAACTTTTTCCGAGAAGATAGACTTTAAGGTTCAGCGTCCGGGGCCCACAAAACACTGGTATCACCGGATACTTTTTATTAGTTGTACTACCGAAGCAATTCAATTTTGCTCTAATAAACAGTGAATATTAATGCTTTTTCAATTGAATGTTGTTAACCTTTAACTCTAGTGCAGTAGTTCATAAAGTGTCCCTACGGACCCCCAGGGTCCTTGTGACCGCTGAGAGGGCAATTTAAAAATAATTTGCCGGTGCTCGGACAACGTCGGGGGGTCCGCGAAAGGTTTAATATAAAAAATACTTGTGACACCTTTTTATTATTATAAAATTTGAAATTAATAGCAATAAATAAATTGGTAGTGATTTTTTGGGTGTTAGACCCTTTCGCAAGAAGACACTTAAACTCAGATGAATCCATACTAATACAGGAGCAATTTATTGAATTATCCACAAGCGAGGAGCTGAAACCAATATTTAAGGGTACCCCATATATTCTGGTTACAAAAACAGTGACCCGTATTTATTGGGTCAGTAATTAATCAAAAAGGTCAGTAATTAATTCGATAAATGGTCAGTATACACGTGGTCACTTAATAAAATAAACAGTCAGTAATTTACATAAAATGGTTAGTTATTAAATTAAACCTAATTTATTATGTTATCTTTTTTACTAAGTTAACCTAATCTAACCTAATCTAACCTAACCTAACCTTCCTTTAATATTTACTTACCATTTCTATTTTTCTACTAATAGTTTTATGCATTTGTTACTGACCGTTTCTTTAATATTTACTAACAGTTAATTGAATTAGATAGTGACAAAATAATTAGTAGCCCAATTTTATATCCTGCATTATGGATCACTGTACAGAGGCTGTCGTTTGCTTTCCCGTCTTCCTCTATAGTAGAGCGTTGATTAAGTGCAGTTATGAACTTCGTCACACTTTATACACCAAAAATGTTTTATTTATATTTTATTTTTATATTCACCATTCAAGACATGGAAATTAAATTTATAATTTTTATATTGTGCAGTTATGTAGAGTTATTTTACTTGGGGGTTCATGGTCAGGTTTTTTATTTAATTTGTCTAGTGGTCGCTGCTCTAGTGGTATATACATAACATTTATACAAAAAATAATATAGTACTTATTCACAAAATTTTTCAAACTATTATGAAAGGTTTCATAAGTGAGGTAAAGTTTTCAATGTATACAAATTGAAAGGTTTTCTGATTATATAATGAGGTTGTGTAATATTTGCTACACAGTGTGTTTAATTCTTTATATTGAATCTGTTATTGAATTGTATGTGAAAACAGCTAAAACCACACATGGTAACCCTTAAAGGAATACAGAAAATTCACAGCAGAAGCTAGGAACGTACTGGAAAAGTTTTCCCGGGTATAGTGCCTCAAAGTTGTAACAGTCGATACGATAGATTTAAAGTAACGTACGAAATTCGTAGAAGGACGAGATTCAATGTTAGCAATCTACCTAACGGATTTGTTTCGATACAACTTCATTTTACATGAAAAGAAATTCAAAATGTTTTTTTTTTATTTCAAACTAAAGTTGATAGTACGTAATCAAATATATAAGGGTTGTTAAGACTTTTATCGTAAAAGGATGGTATCTACTTTGATGTGAATATTCAAAATTGTCTAGTAGGTATTTTGTTTTTTTTTATATGTATTTTATTTGAAGTATATGGCAAGACATCTTTTAAAATTAACGACTTTGGTTGCTGGTTAATGCGAGTTGTAATAACATTAAAAATAAAACGTTGCATATATTCACGACTGCTAATGTGATCCAATCACTCAAAAAAGTTATTGTGGAAATAAAATATAAAACAAATATTCTTCTGGCAGAAGATCTAAACGTTTTTCTTCAACTTACACTAGAAAGAATTAGGGTTTAGCTCAGTCAAAGTTAAAATGACCAATAATTCGTGATGAACTGAACACTTAAAATCAGTACAGTATTTTTTCTCAATTATTTTCTTTTTACATAGATAACAGCCGACATTTTTTTTATTGAGAACAAACTTAGCTGAAATACATGCAGGAAATGGATATAAAAACTAGGTCTATCCTAGAAATAAATTAGTCAGAAACTTGAGAGCCCGCTTTGAAAGCGTCGAAAGTTTCAGTAGGTATTTCTAAGAAAAGACCCCGTTTACCGTAGTTAAACTTGTTTTTTCTCACTCTAATGGTATTAAATGTCATTTTTAGTTATTTCCGGACACGGTGGTTCCACTGCCAAGCTTTTCAGACTTGCCCGGATAGTTAGTAGATGGTAGTTAGTAGATAGTTAGTAGATAGCACACTTATCAAAATACAGGATGCTGACCAAGAAGATATCTTCAAGCCATGTCAACTTGGTAGCTAATAGACAAAATTATAATACTTTCAGCAAATTCAAGACGTCACAAGGCGGGCGAACAGTTTTATACAGATAACGCTGTGTCATTTCTTAATCTAGAGACTTTCAACACTTGTATTGCAAATCGACGAGGCTTGAGGAGCTGTTCCCGAGACAATCTAGAATACAAATCGAAAAACCACAGAAAACGTATTGTAATACCAGTGTGTAAAACTGGGGCGGGAGGTGGTAGGAATTGTAATGTAAATTGTTGATAGAGTAATATTTTATTTATAAAAAACAAATCGCAATTTGAAGTATTAATTTTTCAATTCTACAATATAATCAGATCCGATTTTGCTCATCAAATAGTTTTTATGACCTAATCTGTTAGCCAAATTAATCAATTCGCAATATCAAATTTAGGTTAACAACATTTTTAACGGAGTATTTTCATGTAACTCTTGCTTCATTTCTTTTCAGAATCATCCTTAGTAACTATCTTGCTTGTATTCTATGCGTTGATTATTATTGCTAGATTAAAAAGAAACCGCGTGGGCTTACTGGATAGATATTGGATTAAATTTTCTAGTATGATTTGAAATACAATTTAAATAGATCCTAAAACTGAAAGAAGGTTTTGATATCCTCTGCATGTTGGGTCGAATCAAATTCTAAAATATTCTCGAAATAATCAGTTGAGGAGATAGTGCACTGATAAAGAATTCTCAAAGGGAATAGATTTAGGGACTTTGCGGGTTGTTTTGGGACCAAATAAATTATTTATCTTACGCATGCGAGCAAATCCCTTCGTGCTATCGATGGATGTCGATGCTAATAATTTATTTTGATAAATCGTATATAAACATAAAAAATAAACAGAAGCTGGATAATGTATTGTGGAGATTAGTGGTTTCCAAATTAAACATGTATGGAGCTTTAACTTTTGAAATTTAATCTTTTCTCACTCGTACTGTATTTTAAATTACAGCGGGTAAGCCAAAGCGAAGGAAATTTAAATTAATAAAATATATAATAAGCCAATTACTTACACATAAAGGCACAATACTTTAATTAAAACAATGAATATTAAGAATGACAATATAAAAAAAAACATAGAAAATAAATTGATTCAATATAATTTTCTGGTTCAACGTTGTTGACTTCGGTAACGGTGCTCACGGGTTTAATCCCAGTACAGTCAGTTTCATAATTTTGAATTTTTGGTCGTAGGCATGTCTGTGATGTCTACAATTCCACCCATCCAATCCTAAAAACTACACGTAGCGATAGCAATTAGCTAACCACTAGTGCTGTCTTATCCCTATACTACTATTCCTACTTTCTTCAAAAAATAACACCACGCAGTAAAAAGCAGTCTTATTAGAGAGACTCCTGTTGATGTAAACTCCATTAGGAGTCCATGTGCACCATATTTGGAGCGGACAATTTATATTCCTATCAATATATGAATAAATTTTCATTATAAAGACATAGATTTGTGTGATGTTTACAATATATTACTTTCCACTTCGTATTCGATCTTATAGAGAGCGATTGGATGGCTTCAAGACCTTTTACAGCATAACTCTATATATTTAGTGTCTCTTTAAATGCGACCACAAGCATTTTATGAACAGTCCTCGTCAAAAAACATGTTTGCTCAATACAGTACAAAATAGTACAAAAATAGTACTGATTTCAGCACGTCAAATATTCGAAAAAAATACCCAATTTCGAAACGTCAGCATAAAATAAAAAAAATATGTTTATGTCATCATGAGAAGTTTTTTACTAATAGCGTTTTTTGCGAATTAATATTAATACAGATTGTATGTCCCCGGAACTATTTCAAATGCTCCGAAAATTCCGAATTCTACTGTCATTTTTAATTGTTAATATTTCTCTGTTTATTGGAATCAAGATACTCTGCATGCACACTATCATCGAATGATAATGGGGGTCTAATACAAAAGGTTTTTGATACTTTAATCAGATAATGAATACAGCGGACTGTTTGCATGTCTCCATTGGCTTTATTCCAAAATCAGTTCAAGTTTAAGGTTAATTGCTCTACCTGACGCTCAAAATATCCTAAAAATAAACCAACTTGCTAAAATTATTTCCGAAATAAAACTATCGTAAATCTGCTGCTAATAACTATATTGAAGGAGTGGTTTGAGCTGGTTATAGGCTTAGCTAATAAAACGCTTGAATTGTGCTATAAATGAATGGTCGCAATTTTAATAGAGGCCTATTAAGCATGGTTAAAATTGTTACATAGAAAAATAACACCTTAAATACTTAATGTGATTTTAAAACAACATAAACTAAGAATGCTTCAAAACCGTTTTACGATTGTTATAATGTCATTGTTGGAAATACTATAAATTCGAGATAGGGCTGTTTAGTTATCGAGCGAACAGGGATTAATTTCAACATATACTAGTTGCCAGGACGTGTCTTAAGATTTAGATTATATAAAAATATAATGCGACGCTGAATGACATTTTTTGTTAACCCAATGGTTTAATGTACAAATATTATAAACGAATAATATTCAAGAATGTAAAAATATTCGAATATCAAAGATGAGCCAAATATGTTCAAATAATTGATTGGAATCCCTAGAAAAGACTAAGATTTTTAAAGACATTCCTGCTGTACGTCAAAGAAAATACATTGAAAAACGGGAGCCATCCGTTGTATTGAATACATTTTTTAATTTCTATTAAAAAGACTGCGAAAATTAATAATGCGGTAAGCTTGTAAGCTTTTTTGAACGTTTTTATACTAATAGAATACTTGAGACACGTCTAAATACATACAAACACTACTTGTAGCTTTCAGCGACCTTTTTAACATTTTGAAAGATAAATACTTATTCAAAAACACCACGACTTTTAAGCGTTTGAATGGTAAAGCTTTTAAATAACCGCAAGAACATCAAAGATATACTTAATATATTTCAAATGAGCTTATACAAAAATGTAATATATTATATTATACAATTTTTGAATTTCGTTGAAGTAAAAAAGCCAATGGTATTTTTTAAAATAGATTATACCGCGTAACGATGGCGTAGTCTTTGATTTCTAGATGTAATCACCGTTTTCTTTAGTGAATATTTAAATAATATCGATCCTATACATATAACGTAAGACACTGCAGTAAGAAATTGGTGGTTTTCTTGAAAAATATAGCTATTCTGAGATGTAAATATTTTTTTTTTCCGTAAGCAAATGAAAGCCGTTTCTAAAACCCTACGACAAACAAACAACCCTATGGACGTACATACAACAGAATCCAATTGTTATGTCAATTTTGGAAATAATTATTATTGAACAAGTGGAAACCGCCATTAGTGGTAGACGAAAGTTCTGAAGGTTTCAAAAGCCATTCTTACAACCCTTCACGTTTGACCTTTTCCACGGCAATTTATTGAAGTAACTATATTATTTTCCTACCCAGTTCTTTGATTTGAAATGGTGTCAATCAATATTATCATTATTATGATTAGTTATTATTTGAAATATGGAATATTTACTCATATTCAAAATTTGAAAGAAAAATTAACATCCATGATTTGTTGAATATAATATTTGATATACATTAAACCCTGGGTATAGTTGGTCATAATACAATGATGCTTAAACAGCTTCAAGTCAAAACACATTTATAACCAGGGATGAGATTTATTTGAATATTTGATTAAACTTATTATGGTTTTATAAAGGTCAAATATTTTTTGCACAAATGTGATTAATTTGGCTTAGCAGAGATGCAACATTAACTCAATAATAAAAATGTGAATTTTTTTAAAACCATATCCGCTCCCAATTCGGAGCATATGGCTATCATGCGGTTCCTCCAAGCTTCTCTGTCCCCCGCCAGTCTCCTCGCTTCCTTTCAGGTCATCCAGCGTCCCGTAGCTCCACCGAATACATCCTATGGATGGTCATCAGCGGCCTTCCAGGGCGACGGAATCCATCTGGTTGATAGAAGAGAAAGGCAGGGTTCAGGCTCCCCTGGGGCATCCGCAGCACGTGTCCAAGCTAGGTCCATCGTCAAGAGTATATAATTGAAAATGTGAATTATATACTCTTTATTTAAAAGTATCTAAAAAAGATACAACTTTACCATTATGCTATAGAGCCGTTTCCGGTTGAGAGGAATATATTGAATGATCTTTTTACGAAATTGAGAAAAAAGTAGTCAATGATTTCTCAACAATGGCTACAGTATAAATAGACCGATTTTTTTTATACCAGAATAAGTTTTCACAAAGAATGTCAAAGATTGTCGATGGGTATAATTCGATAGCAGTATCTCCCTTATTAACCTATTCCAAACGCACCCCTATAAGAGGATGCTGAGAAGTTTTAAATTGGAGTGTACCGCCCGCGGCGACATCACATTATCTATGTAATAAATTCATAAGGGAAAAGAAATTGTATTATTTCTGCTAGCATTATTAAAACTACGGTTTGCTATGTTCATACAGTTTTAATAACCTTTGGCTTATTTCAAACACAACATTTCTTCTATCTTAATTAAAAATATTTGAATACGTTCGCTGAAAACTTTGCTGATTTTTTTGAATTTTTATATTTTTTAATTTGCTTTTAATCATTTTGGTACTTTGTGAATATGTTTGTTTTGGTTGGGAAATCGAATGATTTTGGGGTTTGTCACCACTCATCCTAGTCACGCTGAAGTCATAAGAATATTGATATTAAATATATTTTATTAATGATTATAATTTTATTACTTACACTAAAATTCTCTTCCATCCATTCCATATTAAAACAGGCTGTAGTGAGATCGATTAGATAACCATCATATTGTAATAACATTTTCCCATCCTTACACCAAAAAGAAAGAAGTTGACCAGCTGAATATTGTATAACCAAGCAGTTTTCATAGAACATCTTTTGTTGACACAAGCTCCATTAGTACTTCATTCCGATGTTTCAAAAAATATAAATGAACGCACTTTTTGGTGGAAGATGTCTGTTAACATCCTTACTAATTTTTATTTCTGTTCTATCTATGATACGTGTAAAAGCTATAATATTTTTTATTTGTAGCGTTGATAATTTATATAAATTTATTTTACCACTATTTTTCAAAGGAAATAAAAGTTTCCGTTTGCACTACTGTGTATTCACAAATTTGTTGTCTTAAAGTCGTTTAGTTGAAAACCTCGTCTTTTTAAAAAGAATCTGTTATGAGTTTTCAAGATCAGTAAGCAACCGGAGTCATCTCTTAGTCGGTAAGGAACCATATAGTGTCCTCAGCTACAGCACGTTGAATTTCTATAACTCAATTCTAGATCAATAAATCAATTCAGTTGTCAAGAATAACCTAACAACAGTTTACGGTGATATCTTGTACTTTTGCTATTTATGTCAAACATTTTAAATGATTGTGACTGCCACAGAATCGAGTTGTATAACACCAAAATCGCCACTCTCTATCAAATTTATATCGTGAGAAATCAAATAAAACCAATACTGTTGTAATTCTTATACTTTACACAAACATGTGATTTGATTTTGTAATGGCCAGTGGTGAGTTTTTATGTAAACGCAATTTATAAATTCATTTTTCAAATTTTGCATTCGGCCTCTTAAGTTGTAGACACAAGAATATGGAGAATATTCTGTATTTCATTTTGAACTTTTTGTGGATACTATTTGCTTATACACAACTCAATTGTCCTTAATGTACTTTATAATATAGTAGTTATTATATAAAAAATATACAATTAAAAGGAAAGATCTTAATCATTGTAAAACTACGGATAAGGATAAACGTGGGAAGAGGTTTTGCTTCTTGACTTAACTGTGAAATTATGTAATATAACTTGGCGAGGATTTTCAATAGCAAGCACGATTATATACTGTGTGTAAAATAATAACCGCCTTTTTCGTATGATGACTAGTGTATTACTTAATAATATTTTATTTGTAAAAATGTCACTTGACGCCTTTCAGTGAGTCTAAGTCAATATTATCGACTGTCATTTTTATCGGGCGTGCAGATCTTGTGCTTTAAAATGGAAAACGTAACGAGTCTGGTTCAGGGACACGATAAAAGCAAGATTGACAACAAAAGTTTGAAATTTTATAAAATTCAATGCTGGAAGTAATGGACAGTTTTCTATCGAATTACAGTCACAATTTATATCGAATATATTATGAATTTAAAGTGATTTCAAACTCATCTCATGCAAAACGTCAAACTATTCAAGCGATACTATTTACGTTCTGACCTTCTAATTAGAGTATACTGATTCTTGGTCATGAAAAAAATTGGAACTCAACCAATTCAATATGCTTACATACATTTTTAAAAGAATTTCAATTGTAAATTCAAAAGCCGCACGCGCTGTTAAGAAACCGCTGTCCGATCTGAATGCTGGTAGGGACTACTTGAAGATTTGTTTGTAAAGCATGTTTGGTTAACTTCTTTAAGTAATTATCCTAATGTAAATAAATAGCTATCAATCCTTTTGAACTGTTTTCCATATTGTTAAAATTTTCTAATAATATTACTAGTTTTCATATGCATAAAAGATTTCCGACACGCGCTATAAAATCGTTCTATTAAATCTGCTACGTATTATTTTATTCAGTTTTGAAAATATACTGCAAAAGAAAATTGTTTTCCGTTTGTTATCAGATCATATAATGTGTATTTAATAATTCAATTCATTTTGCAGGTTATGATAAAATAATAATTCTTTGGCACGCCATATAGAGATTAATTTTGAAATATCGTAACCAGTTAGTCGGTATCTATAATATATAATACCTACTACAACACGCTGTTTGATAAAGGCATCCGCCATTCAGAGTGAAAGGTAAAACAATAATACAATAATGCTACACAAAAAGATGTTAGATTTTATTCACATAAATGATTAAGTTTAAGTTATTATTTTATGACACTGAAATCTAGTCGAGATTCAAAGAATACCTTTTTTAAATTACGTTACGGACTAACTCCAAAAAACAACATATGTGGTATTGAAACTGATTTTTAATATGCTGAATATTTTAAATCACATGAGAAAAACTTAATGAGACTTTTAATAGTCATTCAAGATCATAATCGAGTCATACCTATTATTTGGAATATCCCAGGCCTTGTAATTAATTCAACAAGCAACCTTCGGACCACTAAGCTTATCTATACATAACTGCTAGGTTGTCGAGGGCGGCGTCAACAAAATGATGAATATATTCATATATATAATATCAATTATGTAGATTGAATTATTTAGTTATCTATCTCTTTCCGTGGGTGGCCGTTTTATTTTATGATCATTAATTCTATTCGCGTTAAACAAAGTTTATTTTTAAATCCGTTTCTCAACATGTATTTTCGTCCTCTTATAGCAAAAACGTTGTGTTCGAGATCTGAGTCAAAATCGATATTAAATATTTGTATTTCCGCCACTTATATAATGTACTAGCGAGTTCCTGGCATGCGTTGCAATACCATTTAATGAAAGAAAGTGCTTGTGGATACACAACATTTTTTGTTTGTCGTATGGTGCGTACACGAATAAATCAGAATGTTTTCCGACTCGTGATCAGGTCACATACAGCTGTCCATGCGAGAAGCACGAATTTTTCAAATTTAGTCCACACACTTGTAGCAATTGTCCATGTGCTTTGTTGATGGTCATTGCAAATGCGAGTAACACCGGAAACTGCAGACATTCTTTTTTAAATTTTCCATTTAAGACTAGCAATTGTAGTTTAACAATTAACACCACTTGTTATGTCATACACGAACTGAAATGTCACTGTTTGTACCTATTTGATTTTTTTTAGTTTTATTTATTGTAGATTTTTCAGAAACCGTCGTGGGTGTGCGCATAACAACTCACCAAAGTTTCATCGCAGTCGGATGAATAGTATAGAAACGCATACGCGATAAACAAACAAACATTAATTATTGTATATAATATAGATTGTTCAAGTATTCAAAAAAAATGAATGCATATGAATTTATTAGAAACATTCCGATATTAGCACTTTAATATCTTTCAAGATAACACGTCTGCAGTAGTATTATAAAATTCAATGTAAATTCTAAATGATGATATTAAATTTTAACTTAAAATTACGGTCCAGTTAAAGGTATTCTTCAGTATAAAAGAAAACTTTTCTCAGTTGCTAATTTCGTTCGTTGAGAATAAAAGCCAGATGTTTATTTTAGTTTCGACTGGAAAATTCCAATTACGAAATGAGTTTTCAGACATACAAATCGACACTTCAATTATTTCAAAAGTTTTCTTTGGTTAAGATTTTCTTTTCTGTTGAGCCATCTCTATTCTCTACCCAGTAGCGTATTTCCCAGTAATATTATTTTTATTTCATTTAATATTCCAACCCGTAAGAGATAAAAATAAAATATTTTATTGGTATACTATTCATTTTTAAGATATTTTAAGTTATGGAATGAAGTGGACACTTTATTTCATGCATTAATTTTTATTCGATTTATGGATTTGTGTTCAAAAGTACGATTTTTTATGATATTTTATCCTACTACAAACATCTTATCTGATCATCAAACGGGTGACAGAATTCTGTATTTAACGCTTCTGAAAATTGGTTTTACTAAATAAAATGATTACATAATAATTTCAAGCATGGAATTTTGTAAAATATAAAAATACGTAATTTCGTATAAACGAATTCATTTAGATCAAAGTATTTTGGGTCCGTGGTTGAGTCGTCAACGTAGTTGGCTTCGGCTGCGGTGCTCAGGGGCTCGAGCCTCAATACGGACAGTTTCATGAATTGATTTTTTAATCGATTTCTGTTTGAAGGTATTAATGTTTGTGATGTATGAAATTGTCTACCACCCATATAATGATTCTAAAAACTAGGCGTAGCGAGAGCGATTAAATTAGCGCTAGTTCTGTCGTAGCCCTATCGTTATATCCCTACTCACTACGAAGAAAATAAGCAGTTCTCGTAGAAAAAGTCTGTTGAGATACCTGCGCTGGAGCGGTTGGCCTTCTAATGGAGGTATCATAATCCATACGGTCCACATTGGGAACGGAAACGGTTAAAAAATATGGACTAGTTTCGTTCAGATAACTTTGCATTAAAATACGAGATATTCTACTTATAAATCAATACGTACTGGATATGGCATCTTCCTCGACCCTTAAAACTATCTTGATTCGGTTTAAGTGTCTTCTGGGAGTAATTACTATTTTAATAATTAGCATATATAGCATATTTCGGGAACTTGTCTAAAGACATAGACCATCTTAGGAACTGGCATAGAATTAGTTATTTAGGTTGCACAAGTTTTAAAATTAAAAAACAACTCGCTGATAGTGTTAGACCGGCGTGCTATTGCAAAAATTCTCTAGGCAAATTACTTTTTAACAATAAAGATAGAGTCCATTTTAAGAACAAATCTGGTATTTATAAATTACAATGCAGTGATTGCCAACATTTCTATGTGGGTAAAACCACACGGACATTAGATATAAAGGTATCAAAACATTTAGCTGCCTTTAGATTAAAAAAAGAAACTTCGACATTCGCAAATCACTTGCTAATGGAGAACCATACGTTTAATGCGGATGATGGGGTTAAACTGTTGCATAAAAACATGGGGGATCATAAATTATTTTATCAAGAAATTTTGGAAATCAATAGAGCCCAGTTAAATTCCTTGCCAATTCTGAATGAGCAGCTGAACCTTCCTAATTCTCCGTTATTATATCCTATACGTTGAAACACCTAACAGATATCACTAAACGTGGAATGATTGTATATATTTACCCTTTCGTCGAATTGCATCCCGTCGAAACCCACAATGCTATTATAATTGTAAAATCACTGGTAATTCCAAAAGAAGTTGGAAAGCGGCAATTCGCTACTCTGTTAATGTGGTGTTTACAAAATAAGGATTAAGGCGATTCTCGAAATGTTAACTCAGGTATCAGTGTGGCTCTCAGACGTATAATATCTTACTTCGTAAATAATATTTGTCGTATTTGTATCTTCTATATAAACGTTAGACACTGTTTACTGTCTGTCAGTTTGAGTCCATTCGTGTGCTCGAATGCCTGAAGATGCCGAAAGGCGAAACCCGGGTCGTTAGTGACAAAATACATGGAAGTGTACAAAATCTCAATAATCCAAATTCTTATCTGATCATCAAACGGGTGACAGAATTCTGTATTTAACGCTTCTGAAAATTGGTTTTACTAAATAAAATGATTACATGATAATTTCAAGCATGGAATTTCATAAAATACAAAAATACGTAATTTCGTATTAACGAATTTATTTAGATCAAAGTATTTTGGGTCCGTGGTTGAGTCGTCAACGTAGTTAGCTTCGGCTACGGTGCTCACGGGCTCGAGCCTCAATACGGACAGTTTCATGAATTGATTTTTCAATCGATTTCTGTTTGAAGGTATGAATGTTTGTGATGTATGAAATTGTCTACCACCCATATAATGATTCTAAAAACTAGGCGTAGCGAGAGCGATTAAACACTTTCCTAGCCCTATTATTATATCCCTACTCACTACGAAGAAAATAAGCAGTTCTCGTAGAAAAAGTCTGTTGAGATACCTGCGCTGGAGCGGTTGGCTTTCTAATGGAGGTATCATAATCCATACGGTCCACATTGGTAACGGAAACGGTTAAAAAATATGGTCTAGTTTCGTTCAGATAAATTTGGATTAATATACAAGATATTCTACTTATAAATCAATACGTACTGGATATGGCATTTTCCTCGAGCATTAAAACTATCTTGATTCGGTTTAAGTGTCTTCTGGGAGTAATTACTATTTTACTCCTTGACCTTCGCGCAAATGGCACGCCAATGGCTGGTCAAGGCAGGATCGTTAAGAGATTTGAGTGGTCGCCGGAGAGAAAGATATCACGTTTCTTTGTTTTCTTGGCTATAAAGTGGAGCACTTAAATTACGTGCTAAGAGAAACAATTTGCACTTCACGGTGCGCAATATTTCACAGAATTATATACCCACTGACAAGAGCATTGCCAGACAAGTCACAAGGGCATATGTTTTAAAAAAAGTAGTATAACGAAGTCGTTTTTTGAATTTTTTTAAAAATCATATCGTCTCAGTCATGCCAAAAGCATGAATATGCTTTTTGTTTGACGTAATTGTAGCTATCCGTTTCCATGTCCGCTTTCAATGTGGAACATATGGTCTTCTAATGGAGGTATCTCAACAGAATTTTTCTATGAGATCTGCTTGTTACTCAGTCACTCGACCTCTCCTTTTTCGAAAAGAGTAAGGATATAAGGATAGGGCTACGACATTCTTAGTGGTTAGCTAATCGCTCTTCCCATGAAGATCAGATGGGTAGTAGGAGGTGGTTTTAGACATCACAAACACCCAGACTACGAACAGAAATCTATAAATTGATTGAAATACCGGGAATTGAATCCGAGACATCCGTTACCGTAGCCAACGACGCTACCAACAGCGCCACGGACGCCGATATCACTAGAAATCAACCAAATTTTAATTTAATATTATTAATCCTTTTCCTGCCCGGTCACCAAACACAATTTATCCTCTCTCACCCAGAGTTAATAGGACAGTGTTATCAAATAGAGTTTTACAGTAGTAGAATGAAAAAAATTAAGAATATGCCATTTGCAGTAGGCTGCCGACTATCTGTGAGAGGATTATCCGGTTTGTGGATTATCCGTGCATGAATTTAATTAAAAAACAAATGCTCGCTTTCGTAAACATGAAGCTGTCTTTCATGTTTACTCGTCTATAAGTGCACGTGTTCCTACAAACAAACCAAAATCACAGATTTACTTAATAAATAATATTAAATGTTAAAATTGTCTGCTTTATAAATGTGTAATATGTAGCATTAAAAAAAAAACCTAATTCAGATTATCCATGTTTTTCGTTTATGTTTCGGAGTCTTCTATATAGGATGAGCGGAGCGGGCAGCGAACAGGTGAAAACCACCTCAATATAAAAATATACTCATTCCATTTTGACCTTTCAATATCCCATAATTTTATTTGTCTTTAGTCTTTTTTATATTCTGTAAATCGATAAAAAATATTTTTGTACAGTTTGATTCTAGGAATTAAAAGCATTATTTTTAATTTATTTAACAATAACTATTAAAAAGCGACATTTTTAATATGTCCAGTAAGTAATCATAGATATCTTGCCAATTATACTTCCTCTTCCATTGACATACTTGGAATTGAAGGTCAAGTTGGCAGAAATAATAACTTGCATAATACAGCTGCATACAAATGGTTAATGTAAAATATTCATATATACTGCAATAAAGATAAATATCAATATAACATACCAAATAATTTGAAATGGTTAAGAAACATAATGCTAGTGTTGTATATGTTTAAATCAAGCTGTCGCCATCCATAAACAATGTTTTGTGCATGATTGTCATCTGATCTGACAGCTGCAGCAGCTTAGACGCGTGGCGGCTGATTATTTGACGTGCATTAAGCCACGCCCAGCCGTGAACATTTAATTTGATTACTCGCATAAACCCATGCTCATAATCCTAACCTTATTATGAACAAATTTAAATTTTATATATTACGGATTTTTGACTTTGATGTGCATCACTTCATCCGCATTAGTTTTTTTCCGATATATCGATGCTTTGCAGTACTATTATCTGACTGAGATAGTATTTTTTTGTGTTCGATAAACTAAAATAATGAGTTAAATGATATAAACTTTGGCATGGCAACATTTATCTGTCCGTCGACAAAACAATAGCTTTTGTAAATGTCAAGAAGTATTTCGCGTAGATATTTTCTTTTTGGTTACCATTATAAATAAGCGAATATTTCTTTGACCTCAAATCCTCACAAAAGCAGCTAATCCGAAAATGTATTCAGCAAAAGATAATGCCACCATGAAATAGTAAATTGGGACTCTGGTCAAAAAGCAAACCTTTCTGGCGGACTGACCAAACCGAAAATCACCCACTCAATCAAGCGAACTCGTACGAGCATTGATTTATAAATACGTCCAAGGTTTTGGGGTAAGCCATCTGATTCGGTTTGCTGACTTTATATAATTGCAGGACTGTCAAGTTTGGAAACGCGATCGATTGCGCGTTGGTTGTTTAATTTGAGCCAATCGCCACACTGCGGTTTTAAGCACAGTTACTTATTTATTTGCAAAATGATAACTATTTGATTGTATTATCTCTTATATATCTGTAGAGCATACAATTTTGAGCCTTACTAATATTATGGAGAATTGTGTTTTTTTCTTAAATTACTTAAATTAACTATTTCTAATGAAAACAGTATTCATTTTCTTTTCTTCAAACATATGGATAGATTGGCAATCAGTAATTAAGCATTATGTATGGATGCATTGTTTGGTTTGTTTTTTGTATTAGACGAATAAAAGAGTAATCTTTTAATTTATCAAAAAAGAAAATTTTTTAAAATGTGAAAATCTAGAATGCTTGCGGCACTGTTCTAATTATGTTAAGTGTAATATAAATTATTTCTTAGTTTCCTCTCACATAAGCAGGCACACCCAGTGAAAACGTTCCTGATGGACGATTTTAAAACTGTTTCGCAGGACGTTATTACGTGCCCCACTTAAATAATTATAAAAGCACTTCGCAACTCCTTGACGTTCCCTGCTTTATAGAGTAATAAAACTCTCGGCGGTAAATAGTGCTCGGTCTAGTAGCTGGCACCCACCAACCTCTCCGGGCGAGTGATTGATGCCAGTAAATTAAACAACTGGAACGAGGGACACTTCTCACGATCTGCGATAAAAATAAACATCCCAGATCTTCTACCTCTTCAGCGTTCTACATTCCTGATACGATTTTAATGGCTAGGACATTAATTTATGTGGTTTTAAGGCGATTAAGACACGATCTCGACAGATATTTTATCTCACATAAACCAAACCAAACGTAACTACTGTTTTTCGTGGAATATTAGATATTTTAAAGCATAAGTGCTGCTTGTTTTCAATTTTTACGATACGAAATGTTTACTTAGCTACTGAGATACGTGTGATCATAATTTATTATGATTATTTAGTTAGAATTGTGATAATTACTGTGTTTACCAATAATGAACATTGCAATCCGTTGCAGATGGCATCCTTTGTATTTCATAGTGTTTCCTAGCGAAAAACGCGTGCAGTGGTCTTAAAAAGGTTTACTCAAAAATTTTATTCAACAGATCTGATAAAGAGATCCACAAATAAAATATGATATATTCAATCTAACGACAAATTTAAATTCCGCCCAAAAATGCTACTGGGAAAAATTTATCAAATGTTTATATTGTGCAGCTAAACACTATCTCAAGATTTAGTTTAATTTGAAAAGTTATTTTGTATCTATTTAATTTAAGTCAAGTCCGTTTTAATGTAAAGCATATGCACAGAAATTGGGCAGTATCTAAGAAGAGGGGAAATAAAGAAGTATCTGTTAAGGAAAGCATTAATAGTAAGTAAGCTAATCGCTCTCCACGTCCCGTTTCCAAATAAAAAAATGATAAGAAAAATATGTGGGGTATAAAAGGCAAGTCTCTTACATTATGAATCGAACTTAAATGGTACAGAGACCAATATGAATATTCGATATCCACCGTTTGGACGAATAAAATGACGACGTTAGAGAAAAGATTTACATTAAACAATAATAAATTAATATTCCGTATAGTACCAATTAATTAAACTATAAAACATTGCAGTACTAGAGTGCAAATGTTGTCATGTTTTATTATTGTGAAAAAGTATTCGTTCGGGTTTTGAATTCCGAACAACACTGTTATGTTGACATTAATTTAGAAATTTTCGCCAAAATATTTGAAGAAAGAAATACGTTCACTACGATAATAGAAAATGTCTTCACCTTGAAAATAAGCCGTGTGATATTTTTTTTATACGGAAAACGTAAATATTTACCCTATTTCAAAATAATAAAAAACACGGAACGAGCGCAAAATGATGTTAGTGGCATTCGCTATTTTTATTACACGAGCAAAATCAATCACACCGCAAATGGAACAGCGTTTTTGAATTTCGAATATTTTCGTTATTACCAACACAAATATAATTCAGGAAATTTATGACAATAAAGAATAATTGTTGCCGTTGATATTATTTTATGTTTTATAAGGCATACTTGATGTTTATGTTTTATAAAACTTAATAAGTAATTATGTGTTGTATTATATTTCTTTATAGAAAAATACGTTTTACACTAAATAAAATGTGACATTTGTTGATTTAAAATGATACTCATTTTGAAAAGGAAAGAAAATCATTATACTATAAAATTATCGTTTCTTGAATTCGAAATATTTCAACTATAATTCATTCATTGAAATATTTTCATACGTCACATAAAAATTCTTAGGTGATGTTTGATTTTAAATAAATATAATTTGTATTTATTTACTTTCGTTTTATGAAAATAAATAGATATGATATATGTCTTGTTTTGTTTTCATACATTAAACGTCGATAAGTGGTGGTATTTCTAAAACCGTACTATTTTAAAAAAAGGTAATTTTGAGTCAGAGACCGCACTCTTGTTCACTTGGACAAATACTGTCATTTTAAGAATTATAACATTAATAAAATAAAAAAATATATATTGCCATTTACGTTAGTTGGTGCAAAAATCTCAGAAACCTTTTTTTGCCCTGAAAATAAAAGACAAATTAATCTTTCATTATTAAATAATATAATGTCAACGTTTTCGATATTATTTATTTATCGATTTCGTATTACGTATCGTCTTATTATTTAAATACAATTTTAATACCATCCTAAATCTACCCGAAGAAAGTTTTTCGAATCCAAACAAAACTTTAGAATCGTAGCTTTCGAAGAGTTTCCGTTTCGTTTGATGGAAAATTTGCGAGTGCGAAAGAGAGAGAGCATTTGACAGTCGTAGATGACAAGGGCCGTTTGTATTATGTGCATTGCGTTTAGTAGCTGAAGTATCGTAGTGGTGCGAAAGAGACGCACTCGGAAAACATAATCGTGTGAGAGAGGCATAACGCTAATTATCACAGTTGCTTGATATGGTGATATTAGGTAGGTGTATTTTGCTGAGAAACTCTATTCAAAGGGATGAATTTTGAAATAATTAACTCATTTCAAAGTAATAATAATAAATTTATTTGAAGACTTTCACAAGAAGTATATATAAATTATGTGTTTATTTGTGGTTAATATTATTGTGCTATCATTATTAAATTAAAACTAAGTATATTCATTTAGTCAGATTATTTTACCAATCGTTTTTATCACAAGAATTTTCACAATATTTTTTCGGTTCATCGTATGAAGCACGTTAACTTCTCCTGAATTGTGTAATCAATGGTAATTATTTACTTAGAACTAGTTGTGAGTCAATCTACCGATATGTCTCTTCAGATGTGTTAAATATAGAATGAGAACTTTAAAAAACTGGTAAAAAATGTGGTAGAAGTAAATATTAAAAACATCACATAAACCCACCCCCAGGATAAGAACCTAGGCATATTTCTTTTAGTTTTTATTCCTGAAAAAGGTACACAGAAAGTGCTCAAAGTCACATACCCGTCCCTTTTCGCGTTGTCCCTGTTAAATTCTCCACACAGTTAAAATACATTCATATATTAAGATACTTTTTTTCCGATTTCGTTAGCGTAATACTGTTCAAAAAAAAAAAAAACATTTTTGTCATATAATGATACAAAAAATAATAAACATCAAAAAGGATTGTTTTCAACCTGTCATTTCTTCGTTGGTAACGTTGGCTACGGTTATGGATGTCTCGAGTTCAAGCCCGGACGCGGACAGTTTCATAAATTGATCTTTCAATCGATTTATGAATTTATGTTCGTAGTCGTGAATGTTTATGATGTCTAAAACTCCATCCCACCCATTCGATCCTCAATATCGTAGCAAGATCGATGAGGTAACCACTAGTTCTGTCCTAGCCTTATTATTCTATCCCTACTCTTTTCGAAAAAAGAGTAACAAGGAGTTTTCGTAGAAAAACTTCTGTTGAGATATCTCCATTAGGCAGTTGTATGCTCCACGTTAGGAGTACACATGGTTAAAAAAAAATCCTATACACCCCAAACAGTAACGCGATCGGCTATAAACCAGTCCGTCTAACCTTATCCTTAGTTGAACATCCACTGTTGAAAAACTTCATAAGGTGTAAATATACTCGATTATGGAGCTCACATAATACAGTGTGTAGATATAAAAGAAGGTGTTTTTTATTTTATTTAGCCAATTGTGTTATGGATTGACAATAAACGATTTTACGTAAAAGAATAGAATAGATATTTATTGAAGTGTCTTTATTAGAGTACAAGTGGTTCACCCTATTTCATATTGTGAAAGAAAAAGATAAGAAAACATCAACTAGCGCGAGGGAAAGAGATGTGACCAAAATACGGAACGGAGAGCAAAAAGTGATGAGATTTTCCATGCTAGTAACACTATGAGCAAAGGAGATGAAGCATTATCGTTGTTTAAGAGTTAGAAGGAGACAGATTCAAGACACAGCTGTGAATTTAGAGCAAAATAGAAAAGTTAGAACGCGAGCGAGCGAGATGTCGTCTTCGATAAGCTGCGGGAACGGAAGAGATGCAGATATGAAAAATCTTTATTGGATCGTACAGAAATAGCAACATGGCGAAAATTCTCATCCCAGATACGTCATGACGGGAATCTGCTTTTGAAACATGTCATCTGCAGTTATGGAATATCTAAGTTAGCAATTTTATCAATGACGCCATTTGGAATTATGTCTGTGGCATTTTTTGACAGGCGTTATTTGACAAGATTTTTGTGGGAAAATTCCAGCTAGATTGAAACCATACTTATTTCATATTCAAAAATTATCCAACTTACGTTCGAAAATGGGTTACGTAAATGAAATCATGGTGGAAGTATTAACGAGGGTATTGACATCCACAGAGCAACTGTTGTGATTAATAATGAATTAATAAAGCGGTAGACTTTTGCGCTGCGGTCCAAGATCCTATATTTACATTTATTTGTTTTATATTTGACATATCGTCCTTGCACAAAATAAACCTCCAATGTACCAATTTTACGAAAGCCGTTTCGTGATGTAAAAATAATCATCGTTGAAAAAAACTTCCATTCTGTCATTACTTTTTGTTTTTAAGTTAAAGCCTTTCCAAATCTTCCTATAATAAATAATGAAATTTTAATATTTTATTTTATTTTACTTGGTTACATACTGTTTCCTGCTTATATCTGTGCTATTATTACTTATAACTATATTAATGTTTGTCTTGTCAGCACTTTTATACTATAACTAATTTACATTAGTTTATTGGAACGTAAACATTTATTTACCAAGACAAACAGTAGTAATAAGTCATAATAGCACAGAAATTTACAGAAAACATGACAAAAAAAATATGACAATTTTATTATTTCATAGTAAATATCTCTAATGTGCTAAAAATGTTCAGCACAAACCTCCAATGTGACAGTATAAACATGTTATTTCTTTTGCTGTAAAACTGTCAAACATTATCGATCATTTTAATAACTAAAATAGTGTAATTAATATTACTCCGATAAACTGCATTACTATTTTATTGAAAATCGTTCTTCTAATTTTTTAAAACTGTGTTTTGTTTCTATCTCAAAACAGGATTTTTGCATATTGTAGGTATGTTTTGTGCAACGACTGTATATTACAATATTGCATTGAAAGAAAGTTTTGCCTTTGATTTTGTCAAACTTTCTTTCCAAAATCGCTACTCGAAGCGATTTTAAAGCAGTCAACCTTATTAAAGATGAAAGAAAGATAGAAGAAGTACATATATATTATTTCATAATACGATTGTGTAAAATTAAATTTAGTTTGATTTGGTAAAAAGAAAATGTTTGATAGACTGTTTTACAAACTAACGACTCGATTTCGAAATAGTCTGGTGTGATATAACCACTTACATCAATCATTCGGAACCATTCGGAAGTTTCAGGAATTATTTGATCGTTTTTTTGTTTTATTTGACTTTAAGTGTAGCCAATACTGTTTCAACAATGATTAATTTGATTAACTGACACCTGTTCGACAGTGAAAATATAATCAGAATAATATTGTAATGACGATTTATTTTCCTTAATAACAGCAGGATATTAGGTCATATGTGGGCAAACGTCTAAAAAATACTTTGCATCTTATTTCCCATGTGAGATAATCATTTCAATTTATTGTAGTAAAATTTGAATAGGACTTCGATCTGGATAACAAAATTACATTTTTGCTCACCGTTGATGCGAGTAAATGTTTAGTTCAATAACTCAAGCCTTTTCTTTTTTTGTTTATTGAATCATTAACAATGAGTGTCATTTCTGAACATTTAAGTGTATATCTCGTAAATACACTTTAAATTAATTAACATGCTCCAGTACAATACCATATTTAGAATAAAAAATAAAAAAAAAACAATTTTTAGCACAATTTTAAAATTTATGATCACGACCGGGTTCGCTAGGCGATTGAACGGTTAATATGAATCATGTTCTGAATGCTCATTTGCTATGGAAATCTGGGCTTAGTCATATTGCAAAGTTGTGGCAAACGTACTATAGATGCTTAATGGAATCATCCTTTGCATGCGAAGCCTACTATATATATTTAAATATAAATATATCAGGCACGTGCAGTAAACTTTTCTCTTTCTCGTTCGATCACATGTAAAGTGAATAGTGTAAGCGAGATATAAGGAGATGCTGATATCCTGCTTGCTTATACACAGGTGTGGTTGTGTGATAGAGATAAAGATACATCCACCGCACGCTGATGATATATATATTATAAAAATATATATAATTTTTGTAATAATAACACTTTTGTACCAGTAGATCCCATCATCTGAATCGCTTTTATCATTACAGGTTTTTCTTGGTGTAAAATATGCCGACACATTATTTTGACGTTCGCTATAGATTTTCTCTTATTTCTCTTATTTATAGAGATTTCTACCATTAAAAGAATGAACATTTAAAATTACTTTCTGATTACATAAGGCAAAATCTGACATAGGCACTTCTAGCATTAGGTCCCAGATATATTGATGATATTGACAAAATTTTTAAATAAATTTAAATCTAACTAACATATAATATCGTTTTATTTTATTCAGTAAAAAAAAGTTTCACAAGAATTGTGTCATATGGTTGGTAGCTATTTCGGCATGACGCCACTCACTATATATATCACAAGTGGGCAACGTTTCTCAAAATATTCCGTTCTTTTTTTCTGTGATACACTGCGAAATGTCGGTCTTTAAAGCAATACGACTGACCATTCCAATATATTACAACGTTTATCGTAATAAAATTTGAATAAGCGTGGATAATATATCGTTTCTTGCATTCGATTCTGCAAAAAAATGTTGAATATCCACCGTAAATATTTCAACTATCAATAACACATCAATATTATTACGATCTTTTACCGTTGAGACTTGTATATTTGTTGAATCATAGGAAAATACTATATCCGCCTCTCTCGTGTTTGCTTACAGAATAAACTTCCCCTATACGTAATATAATACCAAACGGCATTATAGCTAACTTTCTCAAGTAGGTAGGAAGGCTTTTTCTCACCCTTATAAGAAAGGTTATGGGTATATTACGTGTGTAGACATTTCCTCCCTTCGTATATTTTATTATGTTGTGTATTTTATCGAGCGATTTTCATGCCGAGCGTTGGACGGGCAGTCGAAGCCTCGTGTTCAATGTACCCATATTTCAAAACCCATTATTAACAGTTATAGAAAACAAGTGGCATTCGGTTTAGAATTAATTCAAATGCATCAATTTTAAGATACCATGTTCTTAATAATACTGATACCTAAGAAGACAAGAGTCCAGTGATGTTGTACTATCGTCCACTCCGTTGTACGGCCAAACATTGCTTTAAGTCAATTTATTTTTAAAATTTCAATGTGTGTGATGTTTTCATTCCTCCCCACGATAGAACTAGAGATAAAGATAGAAAACTACACGCTTTTTCATAACTCCTACTCTTCGTTCAATACCCTTTCTTTAGAAAGAGCTTTAGAGACTGCCTAAAACCAGTTTGGCGTACAAAAACTTTAGTTGAGAAGCTCCATTAGAAGTCTTTATACTTCACAATGGGAGCAATTAAAAAAATCTTCTCTTTCTGTAAGATAGTTTAAGAGCTACATAATAAGACCCTATTAGCAGACATTTATACTAATTTGGTTTTAAAAATTCCACATATTTAAATTGTCAAGCAAACCTTCAAGATTCATGATCAATGGAAATATAACGTACATATGGCAGATAGATGCAACCAAATCTCTCATAGATACTTATATAATAAATAATATCTGAAGCTAGTATAAAAAATGAATAATTTAAATGAATTTACCTGTTGGAAGAGGTTTGAAAAACAGAGGCATTTCAAAGTGCAGAGATTGATTGTCACAACTCTGATTGCAGATTGTAAGGTGTGGAATGGCTTTGATACGTTAAATATGATACGATAATATTAGAAATCAAGTTGATTGCCAGGTGAAACAATACATTCACGATTAAATAGATACAATATAGAGCTTAAACCACCTGCCTTAGACGAACTCTTTAGTATAGTAGATTATTTTTATTTAGAAGAGCAATTAATAAATTGGTTTATAATGATTGGAATGGTAATAAACCATGTTAACTAACGACTTAAATGCTTATTGCAATGTAGAAATGTTGACTACAACTTTTGTTTCACATGTTTCGCGTGAGGACGTTAAACTATTCAAATAAACGGCATAAAAATATCCATACCGTGATTTAATAACGGCGGTCGATAAAACGCATATAAATACATACTTACTTATAATCATGAAAGGAATTTCCATTTACGATATATTTATGGTCAGTGAACTGAGAAAACCTTGTCAACCAAAGAATATACGTACAAAAAATGTATGCAGTCATTTTAGAAGTACGTTTTGTTTCTTGAAAAGTAATAATTTTGGGAATTAGTCTTGTTTTGTGTCTTTGGCCTTATAGGCCAACTAAAAAAACTAGCCTCTTCCCACTGTACGCGGCGTTCAAATATGTATACGTATCATATTGTCATCAATGAAGGGATGAAAAGGGGTTGAATTTATGCGAGTCGACATTTTGCGGTCTCGGATGTTTTTCTCAACTTTGATCCTTTCGCAAATCGCATAAAAAATTTGCCGCGAGAATTTTGGCGCCTGAGTTGAAAATCACCCGCCTGAATAAAGGACAGACAAGACCATCTGTGTGTCGACGAATTTTTGTTCATTCAATTTCACACGACATTGACGAACGGGACCGTCACCAAGTCGAATCTGTTTGATGTGTCGCTTTTATGATGTTATGTCACCTTCAAATTTAATTTTAATTTTTTTTGACAACGATTTTTCCTATCAGAATAGAAAAAATGTCTTTATTTTCATAGTCTCTGTGTCTTACGTTACATACGTTTTCTCACATATTATTTTTAGACGAAATTCATAATCTGATATAGTTTATTTATTTTTTCTGACCGCAACTTTTTACGAAAAATATTTTTTTACTACAAATAAAACAAAATAGTCAATCCTTTTAAGCAATTCCTATAATAGGATAAAATATCAACGTATTTAATTGAACGTAGTAATGTTGCCAATACCGAAAGAGAAAAACTGGACAGAAACATGAGCTTTTTTTTCCCATGTCCGCTCCCAATGTGGAGCATATAGTCTCCTAATGGAGGTATCTTAACAGGATTTTTTTCTACGAGAACTGCTTGTTACTCAATTGCTCAACCTCTCTTTTTTCGAAGAGAGTAGGTATAGAAGGATAGGCTAGGACAGGACTAGTGGTTAGCTAATCGCTGTCGTTACGCTCCGTTGAGATGGGATGGGTGGGAGGGAGGACTCAGACTACGAACAGAAATCCGTAAATCGATTGAAAGATCAATCCATGAAAACCGTCCGCACCGGGAATTGAAACCGAGACATCCGTAACCGCAGCCAGCGACGCTACCAACTGCGCCACGGACGCCAACAAACTATTAACTAACTCGTTAACCAAAAAGAAAAAAAAGTTCATTATTCCAGTAAATTCGATTGAATCGAGAAAATCAATATAATGTAAACAATATTAAAAAAAGCCGTGAAAACGTTTAAAAGCTCTTTATAAACAGGATTTCCAACAAGCCAACCATAATAATCACAAATTTGGATTATTGAGATTTTGTACACTTCCATGTATTTTGTCACTAACGACCCGGGTTTCGCCTTTCGGCATCTTCAGGCATTCGAGCACACGAATGGACTCGAACTGAGAGACAGTAAACAGTGTCTAACGTTTATATAGAAGATACAAATGCGACAAATATTATTTACGAGGTAAGATATTATACGTCTGAGAGCCACACTGATACCTGAGTTAAAATTTCGGGAATCTCCCTAATCCTTATTTTGTAAACACCATATTAACAGAGTGGCGAATTGCCGCTTTTCAACTTTTTTTAGAAATACCAGTGATTTTACAATTATAATAGTATTGTGGGTTTTGACGGAATGTAATTCGACGAATGGGTAAATATATACAATCATTCCACATTTAGTGACATCTGTTAGGTGTTTCAACGTATCGGATATAATAGCGGAGAATTAGGAAGGTTCAGCTGCTCATTCAAGATTGGCAAGGAGTTTAACTGGGCTCTATTAATTTCCAAAATTTCTTGATAAAATAATTTATGATCCCCCATGTTTTTATGCAACAGTTTAAACCCATCAACCGCATTAAACGTATGGTTCTCCATTAGCAAGTGATTTGCGAATGTCGAAGTTTCTTTTTTTAATCTAAAGGCAGCTAAATGTTCTGATACCCTTATATCTAATGTACGTGTGGTTTTCCCACATAGAAATGTTGGCAATCATTGCATTGTAATTTATAAGTACCAGATTTGTTCTTAAAGTTTACTCTATCTTTATTGTTAATAAGTAATTTGCCTAGAGAGTTTTTGTAATAGAACGCCGGTCTAACACTATCAGCGAGTTTTTGAATTTTAAAGCTTGTGCAACCTAAATAACTAATTCTATGCCAGATTCTAGGGTGGTCTATGTCTTTAGACAAGTTCCCGAAATATAGCATCTTTGTCTATGTCTTAAATTACATAATAATCACGGTAAATAAAAATCATTCACTGCTTATAACAGTGAATGCAAACCAATGGCTAATATCATGTATTATTTTTCATTTTACAGTAATTTCCAGTTAAGAAAATCACTGAATAATCCGCAAAAAAGCTGATAAAGATCATTTTCTGGAATACGTTAAATTGTTACCAAAAGTTTAGCTTCACCCCAAAAGATTAATATCATGTGAAATGATCGTAAACAAAAATGTTTTTATACATGAAATAAACGTTCAAAAATTAAGCTGTTTAAATTCCATACTCAAAAATTTATGAATATATTGGCTCATGTTTACACGAGATTTTTGCGAAATAAATGAAAATTATTGATATTTTCATGATATTGTTATATTTAGATCAAATCTTGCGAAAAAATAAACCATTTAAGTTATTAAAGTGATTCGTTATAATCATAATTCGTGCTACCGTTTTTGAAAACTTTCGTTAGAATCATATCGCGGCTCAGTACAAATTTTTTACCACATCTGTTGAGAATCAGCTCGAACGAATTAAAAGTGACAATCAGAATGTACAAATAACTGCATCTTAGTATATTTTATAGACGACGTTTTTCACTATATCCCGATAGCAATATGTTCATTATTATTTTGTTGAGTAAACTTTCAATTATAATTTGATATTAACGATACGATGGTTATTCAATATTGTATATTGTAATAGATACTTTACTAAATGCAAGTATGAAGACAAACGTATCATTAATATGAAAGCAATCATGATTAAGTAAACGTTTACTTATATCTATTTTGGTGACATAAGAAAACTTTCTTGAGGTACATTTGGATGCCGAAGTACGATATCTCAACTGGTAATTCCATTATTCCCAACATATATAGTGTATAATCCACAGACCAAATGATGTTGAAACCAACGATTACCCCCTTTGCTTTAATATATGTCATTCTTGTACGAAACCAAGACTCAAATCTTGTAAGATATCCAAAAACACAGTTCTCTTAATTGAAACAAACCTATTTCTTGGAGGAAAAACGTACAGGTATCGTAAACGAAATAAATGGACACGAGAGCAAACGAGAATGGCTGAAATAATAATTTACACTCAGTTACTTAAATGGCGATGGGGTAGCCTCTTCTCTGGAGTGACAAATCTCGTCGTATAATGGTACCCAAGAGGTACTTATAGAGGTTGAAAAAAAAGAAGTGGCTTCATGATGGAAACCTTTACATCCAGCTGTGGAAAGAGGATAGCTGGATATATACCAATTGAATTGTGTTTAACGCCGTTTCAAAATTTATTCATCATTTTTAATTTTAAGCCGAAATAATTATCTATGAAAAATAGCCTTATTTTATTAACTCGTCTTGTATTTCTGGATTGTATACGAAATAAATAAATATTTACATTTTGAGCTATTTGAGCTGTTTGAATCATACATTAATCACAATGATTTATGAAATATATTCAATTTCTGAGATACGCTAAAACAGTTGACACTAAAATAATCAGGCAAGTGAAGATAAGTTTAGGTGTAATTGCTTCTGAGCAGGGACATCTTTTTCTCTGAAAGAATATCTGAAGTGTAGTAAGTATAACAAAGTTTCATGATAGATTTTTATACTAAATTAATTATTATGAAAGCCTTTAATTTTGTAATATATTCATTGTTTTTTATCCATTTTAGAAAAGTGAGTCGTCTAGAACCAAAATTTACATTTGTTATTATTTCTATGATAATTGATGCTAAACAGATCAATATTTATAAATAAATATAGTTGGGTATTTACACCTTCATTAAATTATATAAAAATCATGACTCACGATAACTATTAACCTCTTAACTCATATTTTTCAAAGAGTAATGTGGAGTGGTTAGAAATAAACCAATCAGTATTTATCACATGGCGGATTACGCATCTTAATACAAAGCTAATTTTTGCACGTGATTGATATTCATGTTAATTAATTACGTTTTTTTGTATTTATGAACAATACTGTGGATTTTCGCGTTTTAAAAAAATCCAATTTTAAGAATGTGAGTTATGATTCTAGGCTACTCAAATAGTCAAACACAAATGAACATCGATGATCAGATTCATATACGATCTAGTCGGTAGATGCGTCATTAATTAAGAGCTTATTTGAGAATAATAAACTCGTGGTGGAGAGTTACAAAACTTAATTTTTTTAATCAAAAAGAATTCGATTTTATGTCATATTTGCTTCCATGGGTATCGATTGTTACTTAGCTAGTCATTGTATTAATAATATTCATCTGCAAAGTTTTTATCTATTTTTTCCCTTTTGTCGTATTACAATGCAAGTTTAGCAACAAGTCACAGGTATGTGTTTTTATATTTACTGCATGCAGGAATGATTGAAGGTCACAAAAGTTTACTTATAAAGTTCAAAAATTCTGCTGGCAATCAGCCAAGCTTTGTTGTCAAATAGCCTGGCGGTAATTGCGTGAAGCGAGACGGTCGCCACACCGCAATCAACTTGCGAAATACTAAACAAATGTCTTAAATAATTGAAGAATATCCATACATATCACACGACAAACAGCAATATGTATATCATATTAACCTAATTAAAGTATTAGGGTTATGAAATACTGCTGGTTATCGAACAATATCCAAATGGTTAAATGTGACTGCATTGAAATTACCGTGATACACTGGATATTAAATATCTTTCCCTATTCGGTGACTGAACAGATCAATATGTTCTCGTCTCACATCCAGTGTTTCACGGTCGACTTCCACAACATTATCGATAGTCATACATGTGTCTACGCGTTACATAAATTTTTCTTCTTGGACCATTTTCGTCCCTTTATGAAGAATATGGCCAACTTCCAATCGCTTTGCTTCCTTACATGGCATGTCAGCATCCTTCACTTACATCTATTACATCTCATAGTATTCATCCATACACTGGGATTCTGGCGCCCTAGATGACCAACAGATTTATGGTCCAAGCAAAATTATTATGAACGAAAACTTATCGTGTATTACTCAACGTACCTTTTCAAGGTATCCATGATTATAAACTATTTTTTAGGCAATCAAACTCTTAGAGAACCATTTTAGGGTTAAAAAAACATTACCGACACCCATTCGAACAGAAATTTTAGCATATCGACTAAACAATTATAATATATCAGAGTAAAATATGTGAATGTCCATTTTAGGAATCCGACAAAAAAAATAATTTTAATAATTAATAATAATTTAATAAGTCTTTGTTACCAACCGGCTACAGCGTTTTAGTAATAACAATACTACGAAAAAATTAGGATTGCTTTTATTTATAATTATATCAACAATAACAACATGTAAGATGTCAGATATTCGTCGAAGAAATGTAATATTAAATGTAAAGCAAACTAATATTCGCAATGAGTAATCCTCTATTTAAAACAACTCACGACGACGAACGCACGTAGTAAGTGTCGTAATTTAATGTCGCCTACTCAAGAATTCCGTTTTGATCGAAAATTTCAAGATGTCATTCTTCGCTTGGTCATTTTAATAAATAATTTAGCAAGCGTCAACTGTCATGACAAACGCTGATATATAATTTACTGTTTGATTTTGTATTTTTTTTTACAACGGATGATATTATACGGACTACAAGTGGAGTTAGTGGGTTATCATATTTGTACAGTTTAGGAAGATTATTGCTTTTAGGCTTTTATCCATTTTCTATTCGATTGCAAGGGTAAGAGTTAGAAATTTATATTTTTCAATCGATAATGGCTTAAATAATCTACATAAAAGGATGCTTGTAATGTCTTCATTCCTACCGAGATTAAACAGTAATTAGGAAGCTTCTTGTCATTGTCTATATGAAATATAAAGAATTTAAATATAAACACAACACTATATCATTGTAACCTATATATACTGAGTTTCACCGTATAATTTAACTTTGTTAAACCAATTCAAGAAGTTCTATTCCTTCTCTATAGTAGCAATTTGTCTCTAGTTTGGATCTTCATTGAAGGCTTAGTAGAAGTGTTCTTCGTTAATAACTACGTTACACATAATAAGCGTAAATTTTCTTCTCATTTACGACATGGCTCAATTAAGTATGTAACGCTTTTTCATCGTGAATTTCTTATTATATTATCCAAGCAAATTTAATTATGTAATATAGTATTAAGAACTTTCTTTTTGATCAGCGTCATAATTATTAATTAATCCATCATCTGTATGATAAAATTTCTCGTTACAAATTAATAGAAGCTGAAAAATTTATATTGTTCTATAAGATTACATCACAAATGGGCAGTTCTAGAATCTAAACGACACAGCAAGCTCACAAATCTGCTTATGTAATCACTGTTAAGCTTGTGCTGTCGAAGTACGAACACTCCCGACGTATAATCACGTATATGACACTTACGTGATTATTGGGAAAAGTACCTATAAGTATAAACATGAAATTAGCCATTTATACGAAAGTCTTTGCGTAAAATCTAAAGTGCAATGTCGTATTTTTAATATTTTAAAAACTATAAACTTTTCAGTAAAACTCTATATAAAATAAAAAAAAAACTTGTTTCAAAGTAATAGCACTGTCCAAATTTTGAAGAAGATAGATGCAGCCATTATTTTGAAAATGCTTGTTGAATCTTTGAGACGCTCTTCTGTAAAATGTCATGTTTACAGGTACGGGATTATACACAGAAAGTATCGGATCGATATGATGTCTAAATAAAAGTTAAGCAACAAGCTTATTTAACAAAATGAAGATTTTGGAATTGTTGACGTACATGAATAAAAAAATCCATGTTTTATTAATTTCCAGCTGCCGTAAAATACATAAAATTTTATGAAAATGTTAACTCGAAAAATCTTCTCCATCAATAAACAACTTATTTATACATCTGGATTTGTCACAAATTAATACTAAGCAAAAGTTTAACAGAATAAATAAAGCCAGTAACTCCTATTATATTTTGTTAATTGTACTTATTAGTAGCTATATTTTGTGTAATATTCTTACAATTAAATCAATAATTTTAATAAGTTGCATAGGAATCCAAAGTTAGGTACTATTCGCTTAAAAGTACATTTACCATTTACCATTTGAATCACAAGGTGTAAAATTTTTAATCTATAAATGCTTGGAACGGTAATACAGCTCAATGATTATAATATTATTAGTTGGAATTGTAGGAAGCAAATTTTCTTTTTATCATATTAATTTATCGTAACGCGGTAAAATGAGAAAATGGTTAAGGTCACAACGAGTAAAAATATTTTTTTCAAGCAAATACTTCTCAAATAAAATTACGAAAAAGATCTGCCAGAGAACGGTTTATACGGAGAGGCGTGAAAAAGGTGTGGCACCATTGAAAATTTGGAAACCGATCAATTCACTATTGGTTGCATCGCAATTTTACCACGCTGACATATTCTTCACCGCAATTCGTGCAAATTAAATTTTATTGTTTCCGTGATGTTTCCTGTAAAACATTTATTTAACGAACACACGAGATCTATGATAATAATCTTATACACCCCAGTTTTGCAACGTGCAAAAAACTTTACCTTGAGTCACCTTTAATATGACAATTCGTTTTTGTACCGCTTTGGCAAACAAATATAAGTTGGTTTAGCTTCATTTGTGTGAACCAGCGTAGGAGCATTAAATTAAATTCATTTTAAGTGAAGAACATTCAGTTCGGAATATAACCCGCGGGGCAAATAGATCGTATACCTACAGAGCAACAAGCGTTTGAAATAATATTACCTACTCGTCAAAAATGTTACAAATCGCAATAGGTATGAGCATGCAATATTTTTTTTTCAGTATTCCTTCAGTCGTCACTACGTAAGCGTCGCTGTTTTTTTTTAACCGCCCTTTCGGACGGGGGTGGTGACCTCTTGCTCTTGTTTGCCAAAGCGACGTTTCATTTTAATTTGTTCTTAAGAAAAATGTGTTTTGACTTGCGACGTTGTCGTTTCGATTTTGTGTTTTTGTATAACGTGTTTTAACGTGTAACTTCTTCGCATAAAATAACCAACTGTATCTATAGATAAAGAAACGAGTCGCAGAACTGGTTTTTTCCTCGAGGATTGTCCTTAAAGGTGGGATCCTTTCATCTTCGAATGACGCAGCTAGGAGAGTTCGTCTCAAATCGATCATACTTACGGTGTTTTAGAAATTTCCTTTCGTATTTTGAAAATGTTGACATATCTACAGAATACCAATACTTTTCTGCCACGTAGCAACACTAATTAAACCAATTTTTTCGTGTAAAAGCAAAAGAATTGTATGTCAAAAACAGATAAATACGGAATGTTTAATCAGCATAGAATCTCTCCGAAAAGTAATGATCATAAAAAAATAATATTTGAATGCAGCCCAGTACATATAATACTTGTATTATAATATTATTTTTTATACACAAGGACCTTTCTCTAGTGACGTTTTCGACTACTATAAACTTCCTACTGGGGAGAGTTCGTCCAGATAATCCAAATTATTATTTTTTAATACTATTATATTATATATTTATGAAGTAGTCTATTATTTTGACATCCTTAATATTTATTATTTGTTACGACAATATTTGATTTTGTTTGTTTACATCAACCTTTTTTTTCTAATGTCAGTTCCAATTTTCCCAATGGCTATTTTATCTTTATATTCGAGTCCCCATTGGTCGATGTACTCGAATAAAACGGAAACAATCAGTGCTGTGTTGTGACCAACGCGATTGGTGAATTCTCCTTCTTCGCTTGCATCATTTTCTTTATCTTCTGGTTGACTGAAATTGGATTGGTGTTTAATTATTTTCCTCCACGAACGAACGAATGTTTTGTCTGACTTTATTTTGTACCAAGATCGAGTTACTCTACGTATTGCATCCAATATTATCATTTTCCCGCAGAATTTAATCAAATTTTCATCGTCATGACAAAAGGATTTAAGTAGGCAAGTACATTAAAGCCGTTTCATTAATGTCATAACCCTTTGATCCATGGGTTAAATTAATGATGTAACATTAGGTCATGGCGTAATGCTTATTAGATGGTAAAAAGTTTGCAAGCATAAAGCCGTCATCCCTTTCGAATATGCTTTTATTTAAATGAGAACGGGCATCATCTACTAGCACTCCTTTTGTGACAACCCCTTACTTTTCAAGAAATTTCACTTGTGGAACCCATTTAGTTTTCAGAAGATTTCATATTTCTGTTCCTTCAAATGATCTTGAATTTTTTGCTTTGCCAAACACCAAAAGTTTAATATTGATAATACTTTTTAAAATGCACATGGGAGTTTACTGTATAATTAAATGACAGTGTTTACACAAGTATCGAAAATATAACTTGTGATCTATGGATGGCATATTGTAAGTTTTAAACACCGGATTTATTTTATCATAGGAATTATGTTACACCATCTTCATAAAAATGAAACCAGGAATACTTTATAGTTTATAATATAAATATATGGGTGTTCTTTTATTTTGCTGCTATTATATACGGAATTTTCTACAGAAAAGTACAACTTATAGATTTTATCTTTATATTGTGTCCTAAATAAAAACAAAAACACAAAGTTGACATCTATTTATTTAGTGTTCATCGATGGGTGAATTTATATTCTATTCAAATGCAGCACGACCCTAATTGCATTTGATTCAATTCTGAAGCGAGAAGTTTTTCATTTTCCTGTCGCCTGCTCACAATGCATTTCCGTTCGCGGCTTCGCGTAATGGCGAACCAACGACCTGAAGTTCGCACTTATTGCACTGGCTTAAATGCTTCGCGATACATCCGCTGGGTGGCGACAAACTTCCTGACAGACTGCAGCGAATCGTCTTCTTCTTCTACAGTATTATTATATAATTATAATAAGTTAAGCATATTATACTACTATAAGTTTACTATATTATACTATGACCGAATTAAACTATTTATATAATTATAGACGTAGAATAGTTCAATAAGATTAATGATTATTCTGCAATATAAAGAATAGATAATTTTAGTAAAGGAAGGCATTTAAATATTCAATTCAATAAAAATATTATAAAGGTATGGTAACTAGTTTTATTATTTCAGTGTGATGAAATAATTAAATATAAGTCATGTAATTCGTACATAATAGATATACTCGTTAATTATTTCATATTTTATTTAGAAGCGTTGAAAATTGATGACACACATCATGGCAAAATATTAATTTAATTTTTTTGGTTAAAATTTCGTCAGTATTTTAGTCAGTACTTACATATTTCATAAAAACATAGTTCATTTTACAGTTTGCCATATTTTGTATCAGAAGTAGTTATGTTTGATGAAAAAATAGCTATTTTTGAAGTATATCAGATTTCAAAAATACATGCTGAAAACTCGTTGAACGAATCCAGTCTACATATTTGCATAAAATTTAAAATATGATGTAGGCATGTCATTTAAATTTGTTTTATAACGTCACTCTACCACAGATTGACAGTAAACAACACAGAACAGTATTAAAAGTTTGTAGAAATGTCATACCACTCTTTTGGTTTTGCGTGAATTTAATCGAAAAATTATTACACGCGTACGAAATCCTGTAGCGGGCGATAAATAAATAAAAAAGGCAGTAAACAGCGGACGTTATGTCACAGGAAATTCCACCTTAAGCGTTTGCGATCAATACTAAATACACACACCAGCGTAACGCATTTTCCTTTACGGGAAAAGCTTATCTGAATATCTCTATTTGAATACTGAACGCTTTCATTTGCATATTTATATAAGTGCTCCCATTTTTTGGGCAAATAAATCACTTTTTGTGATCTAATGTTTATTCAGGGTTACAATGGTTGTTTATGGGGGACATTGCATCTCATAAAAATATTACACAAAAACTTCGAGAAAGATTTAAACAAACAAAAATAAACAAACCTATTTCACTTTATACACTCAAAAAGTGGAACAAATAAATCATCGATAGATCGTATTAAAAGTAAGTTGTAACATAATTTTACACTTAATTCTTTCAATAAAACCTTTATTAGGAAGAAAATATTTTTAAATAGATATACACATTCAATGCACGGTTCCTAAAAGAAGTTTACCTGGTTGTATTTCAATTGCTAAACATTTCTTTTTCAGACAGGGTGAGGATAGAAGAATGGGGTTAGTGAAAGATTAGTTGTTTGCTAATCGCTGTCTAGAAGACCGTTTTTTAAGATCTGATAATATACAAATCAATATATCGTTAACGAAGTCAACGCATGAGTTTGATCATTTGGAAGATTAAATACTTGACTGCGTTGCCGAGTAGGAAGAAAGCTCAGGGGTACATAAAGGTCGGCTACAAACACTATGTAACATAATATATCAATCATTTAGGTTGTTTTTTTTGTATTGAGTATTGGATTGTTTTTAACAAAATTCTATATATTTTCATGTAGATATTTTTAGTTCGACATTGTCCTAAAAAGTAATTCTGATTTATATTTACAAATTCGGTATCACATTCAAAATCGTTGTATCAAATGCTTCATTGTATGAAGTTACATACAACAAAAAATTTATTAAAATTATTTCTACCATGAATATAGGGTTTTCAGTATGGGGAAAAGTTGCACAATAGTATTAGTAAAAGTAAAATATGTAAGCGAGATAGGTATACAATACATGTTCATATATTCACGAGTAAATGGCATTGTTCGGATACTCCCTTCAAAATATAGAGGGGATTTTTGTACAAAGCTGAAATATTCGAATAAAAGGAATGCAAGTGAAATTTTTCACCGTTCACTTACCGACTTATATAATGTTTCTCTTAGTAATATTTTGTGTCAGGATTATAATGAAATTTAGTTATATATTATAAATACAACAAATCGCTTTAACCGTTCCTGTAGTCGAGTAGCCAAAGCTCTAGGGCGTTCGTCGTGAATGAAACATATCGATGGCCTAGTTTCATAGTGATACAACTAGAAATTGATTGTTTTGAGATATGGCCGATCAAAGTTTTGACTCATCTAACCTGACTCCTAAAAAATGATGGCTTATTATTTGTATTACTTTTTTATTCAAATAGGTGGTCAATAGTTTATGGTTTTATAATCAACAGTTGTTTCTTTATGGAACGCTACGATTCACAAAAATATATTTCTATAATACGATATTTCAATATGTATGTATATGAAATTAAAAAATTATTTAATTTTGCTGAATTCCATATGCAAATATCTGCCTTTTGAGAGTAAAATTTATATTTTATAATCCGTACTTTTGTGGAGCTGTAGAAGAGCGGTGTTCGAATATAATGGTCAACTTAACTCAAAACATCAAATTTTTGAATTATCGTTCTATGGAACTGGGCCATCGATATATTTAATACGTATATCCAACTCGCAATGTTGAGCACACGTATTACTAATTGAAGATCTAAAGAGAAGTTGTTTTACGAGAACTGAATATGGTTCAGTCGCTCAACCTCTCTTTTCGGAGAGGGTAAAGATAGAAGGACGGGCTAGAGAAGAACTGAACGTAAGATAATCTCTCTCTCTATTATGGGTATTTAGTATTACGTGTGTGAGATGGAACGTACGGACGGCTTTTAACAAAGATCTATAAATCGATTGGAAATGTTCCGATATATACAATTGTCCGTACTAGAATTCAAACCCGTGGACAGCGCAGCCGAATTTGAAGAATGTCCATGAGCGTTAACCACTCAGCTACAGGACTGGATTAGTTACTTACTACCAATATAATTAGCTTACATTTGAATTACTTCATTATACATGTTACAGATCACGAGCATGCATAATGAAAAAAAGTAAGAATATAATCTTTTATTGCGAGAACTTTTGTTACCATACTGTGCTACGAAGCTCTGAAAAAGCTTCGATAAAATGAGCCTCCTCGTTATAGGAGACTGCTACACAGCCTTCCGCCGCACTGGGTGGATTATACATCCACTCTTGTGATTGCATCAACGTCACGCTTACATACAACCATAATACCCAGAGAAAAGCTTTTAAAACTTATTGCTTAAAGCTTTGCAGAGAATTAAACTTACATGTTTGAATCTCCGGAATCTAAACTTTTTTAAAGTCTTAATGGAGAGCTTTGACAAATCGTTTGTTAGACATAAATTGATCTCGTATATTAACTAAAGATGATTTCGAATTTTCTCAAATATTATGGTTAGGTTTACAAACGCTGGAGAAAATTTGCAACATCCTGAAGATCGAATCAAATAGATTATATACCTACCTTAATATTAATTGTTAAATTAAAAAAGGACTAATATACCAACTTGGCTAAGCTTGAACCTAAAGCATTCCTACTTCAATCAGCTATTTTATATGGTACTAGTGAGTACCCGGCATGCGTTGCAATGCAACTCAAAGAAAGAAAGGGTTTGTGTTTTAATTCTGTTTATTGAACTACTTTTGGATTAGAGGTCTGCACAGGCCGAAATTTCATAGACTTACCCGGTTCGAGCCCATCATCTTCAGGTCTGGCCCGACCCAAACCCAAGTTTCAATATCACACTTGTTATAACACAATATTTTTGTTTTTCGTCTGGTGCGTACACGAATAAATCAGAAGGTTTTTTCCTAGATGTCGCTGTATGTACGTATTTGATTCTTTTTTTTCAATTTTAGATTTTTTTTCTTCAGAACCCTTCACGGGTGTGTGCACAACAACTCACCGAAGTTTCATCAAAATCGTATGAATGGTAAAGGAACGCGTAAAGGACAAACAAACATTTATTTTATATATTATTTCTCGGCATGATCACAGTAAGTCCTTCCTGAAAGTTTCGTCGTGATCGGTTGAGTAGTGTAGGAGCCTATAAGATCCGGACAAACCAACAAACAGACATTCATTTATATATATTTAGATAGATAAGGGAGGGTGATAATTAACAATTAAAAAAAGACTGCTGCAATTGTCTTCAAATATTATAATATATATTCATGCGAGGTCGCGAGTATAACTCATATACAAAGGCAGAGATATAATATAATATCAACTCAAAAACAATTTCCATAGTGATAACGAGAAAAGGTATCGAGTAGGGCATCCAATTAACTGGAGGTAATTACTAACCGGTTTTCGGTGTTTTTGTTGACAAAAAACCGGCTAACCGATTAAAACCGAGATACCTCATTTCATTATTTTCGAAAAATAATCCTATGGAAGCATTTAAAATTATATTAGTATAATGTTAAATATAAACAATATATCTTCTAAATTATCACTTAAAAGTAAAAGGAAATATTCATAAAATAAATAGCACATAAAGATATGAAAATATTTAATGTATTTTAAGTAATAAATTTTAAAATTGCCTACTTTTGTAATATTACAAATATTATTCCAGTCAACGATTTCTTCAAGATTTCTACTCATGATTTCTCACATTTACAATAATAGATATTGTATAACATGTGCCTTATTTATCTTATGATAAATAAAGCACTATTTATATAGTTTAAGAATTTTTGTGTCTTTTGATAATGTCGTGTAATTGCTTATCGTATGAAATCATTTCTGTCCATAATTTTGACAACTTTGTAACAAATGCGATTATTCAACAATATGTACATTGAATTTTTAAAATAGTGTATATAAAAGAAAATTAAAAATAGAATTTTAATTTTTTTTTTTTAAAAAACTCGGTCAACCGCGTGAAATAAGCCTGGTTTCGGTTTTGTTCAAAACCCTCGCTAAACCGGTTAACCGGACTTTTTTTTTTATTTAAGGAATAAAAAAAAGTCCGGTTAACCGGTTTAGCGAACCGGTTTCGGTTTAAGCCGGATAGGAAGCCCAAGGTATCGAGTGAGCGGTAACCCAAGTTACCCGGGAGAATCCAGGTCTTCTGACTAAGCCCTGCGTTATATTTTAAGAGAGTAAATTTTAGAAAAGTAAATTATGTTACTATTAAAAAATATGCATATTAAATAAGTTAATAAAATTCATTTTTGTTTTCCAATATTAACGTGACAATGAAATGTTACGTTGAAAAACAGGAAAGCTTGAGTGTTTTTGTGAACGTAGCTTAAATGTCACGTACACCTTCGAAAAATGATGGCTAAATAAGGCTAAACGGCTTGTTATTAAAAAAGTTATGAACAAATATATTCATTGAACATATTTTAGGTAGAATATTTATATATTATTTAGATGAACAACTAAGAAAAAAAATGTAGGAAGGATGTAAAAGATTTTCTAATTACATTTCGAGTCCATAGATGAAGTTTTAATATGATAATTTTTGCGAGAATTGATATTGAGCCAATAATGAATCGAGGCTAATAAAATAAAGTTACTATGGTGTCGGAGGGCGTAGCCGGGTGTCTTTTTGTCATACTTAGTCATACGATCAAAGAGAAAAATTCTCGGTTGGAATATAAGGTACCAAAGGCATGGCTGCCTGTAATTTTTTCAGAATTTCCCACCCGGAGTGGTCAAATCCTGAAAACAGAATAGATAAAAACGATTTCGTTGTAATATTAATTAATTTATAGTCTCATTAACCTATCCTTACTCACCCTGAAAGAACAGGCAGAGCGACTAATGCTGCACATGGGTGACATTTGGAGCGCACATTTATACAAACATCGCTCGATGGATGAAGTAAGTAATAACGTAATAACAGCGTCCGCATAGAGACCTGTAAAGATTTCTGTTAGACAAGGCTAGATTTCGCTCAGGACTATCGATCAAGTGTTGATTATGTATGACCATGTGTCAATTTCATTTGAGATGGAGTAGAATCAAATTTAGAAATCGTATATTACTGAAAGAAAGTGACGCATTTTGAAATAAATTTAATCACGAACTTTGCATGAATGAATCAGCATTTTTTGGTTGTGGAATATATACTTTCATGTTTTATTCAATAAAATTTCCGGTCGAATCTAAAAGCAACCTCAATACATATTCGCCAGCGTTTGTGACGTGGAAGAAAGAAACCCGCTTAGCGATCAGGTTTCGGGTTAGTTTTTTGACTAGATACAATTGGATTTTCCATCAAACAATTCAATATAACCCGATTTTATTATCAAGTATATTATAAAAATATGGATTGCTGATTTGAAAAGGATTCTAGTGAAACATTAAATGTTTTCTACTATAAAAGTATACATGGTCGAAAATATATTAATAAATCATATCGAAGATGCGAATCTAAGAGAACTTCTTCTACTTATGAATTAGCAACCCCCTTTTTTACCCTTAACCCATGTTTCTCATTGAGAAAAGTGACTGAAATATTCACCATTTATGTGTTTGATCGTTGTTTAAATATCTCTTGGAATATTGGCACTTATTAAATTCTTCCCATTGGTGACGTGTCGCCTCAAAAACTTTCACTGCACAACAAAACACCACATCTAGAAAACCCCTATTATTCTGGTAGCATATTCTTTTAATGGCTGGATTTCGTGTCGGTAGACTGATACGAAAGTTTGTTTTAAATAATCGAAATTTATAACATTAGAAAAATACGATAGTTACATAAATATTTCAGCCCGTATTCATATGGTGTACCTTCTCATATTTAGCCGATATTAAAACATTTGACAAATTATCATCTGTAATCAATAATCAAATAATATTTCTTATTTTATGATACTTTTTAATTGCATAACATCAGAACAAATTACGCAAACTTTACATTTGCCTTTGTATACTAAGTAATCTATTTATATTTCAATAAATCACCTAAGTATTCAACCGTAAAAAATGTAATAAATTATTAAAAATATTGTGAAGGTATTATAAAGCGATTTTTTGAAAAAAACAATTCATTATTTTGATGTACTTAACTGCTTGAATTTAATGTCCTCCAAACGTATATTAAATATTGACAATGGATGGCTCCTGGAAACACTGATAATTTATAAAATTTAATGTAGCTAATAATTCTACGTCAGGCTTAACCGAATTTGACAGTTTTTAATGTTTCCTAGAGATATAAAGTGGAGTAAAAAAATCTGGCATAATTAAATTTTTAAAGGTCAGACGTTTCCATTTTGCTTTATGCTACTAATCGCCAACATAAAGCTGACACTTAATTATAATTTTGCGTACCTTTTAGTACGTTAAAGAAAAAAAGACCCAGGATTATAAGACACTAAAATATGTGAAACATGTGTATGTTTAGTTGCAAATATCGATAATACAAACGTTATAATATATTCGGAAATCCTTTCAAGATGAAAAATATTTAAAAAAAAAAAATGAACGATCGTTTGAAAAAGAATATAAAAATAATAACTGTCGAAATAGATGTATGTTTCTACTATGACGACTTCCAATATGAAAGATATGTACATCTTAGGAAAACTTAATTACAGTGTTTGAACAACAATTAATTTAAATTAATTGTAAGATATAACTAGATAATCATCTTTTTTCAAAGAGAGTAAAATAGAATAATGGGTTTTGGTAAGGACTTGTGGCTGGATTATTGCTCTTTCTTTTCATCCCGAAGCTTTGACAACGAAAATTAGCTGAACGTTACTGCACGGATACATGTAAAGTTACAGTTTCTGTTACTTAAATTATTAATAAAATGGACAAAATATATGTCTAGATTTCGAACAGAACAATATTACTGATACATAAGTGTCTACATAATATTAATTAATTTTATTTTGTCGCCTCAATACTACGTTTTTATGGTTTCGCCTTTTGTACAATAAAAATATATTTATATTGAATTTGAATTATTGAGGTTTTGTACACTTCCATGTATTTTGTCACTAACGACCCGGGTTTCGCCTTTCGGCATCTTCAGGCATTCGAGCACACGAATGGACTCGAACTGACTGTCAGTTCGAGTCCATTCGTGTGCTCTTCGTGGTCGTAAGTGACAAAATACATGGAAGTGTACAAAATCTCAATAATCCAAATTTGATATTGAAATTCCATCAAGCACCCTCAGTCGATGTCTTAAATTATAAATTATATTTATATTGATTATTAAAGCAAATTTGGAAGACATTATGTAAGAATGTAAGAGCACTATAAATGCAGTTAAAATAATATATTTATTGTGAACTTTCAAATTACTTGAACAGTTAATTAACTACTGTCGGCGTCCATGGCGCAGTTGGTAGCGTCGTTGGCTACGGTTACGGATGTCTCGGGTTCAATTCCCGGTGCGGACGGTTTTCATAGATTAATCTTTCAATCGGTTTATGAATTTCTGTTCGTAGTCTGAGTGTTTGTGATGTCTAAAACTCCCTCCCACCCATCCAATCCTCAAGGGGCGTAGTGAGAGCGATTAGCTAACCACTAGTCCTGTCCTAGCTCTAACCTTCTATCACTACTCTCTTCGAAAAAAAGAGAGGTTGAGCAGCTGAGTAACAAACGGTCCTCATAGAAAAATTCTGTTGAAATACCTCCATAAGGAGACCATATGCTCCACGTTGGGAGCGGATATGGAAAAAATATAGCTAATCATCGTCAAATAAACAACAATATTGTTGAGAAATAAGTGTCATCTCGATATTACGTTTTTGTAGTATCATCTTTTTTACAATAAAGATATATCTATCTTAATTATTTAAGAAAATTAGCAGGAAATTATGTAAGAATGTAACAGCACTATAGATGCAGTTAAAATAATGTATTTACGGTGAACTATCCAAATTACTTGTACAGCTAATTACCTACTGCTCATTATGAAGCAAAATGTCAATGATTTCATATAACATAAAGCAATTCTGTTTTAAGCGACTGGCAATACTAAATTTCATAAAAATTTTTCATGCACTTTTTTGTAATGAAAATATCAATTAATCGCCATAAATATTTGGCCAAACAACGACGGGAGAATATAGTACAAAGTTTGACAGTTGAGTAAAAGATGTTTTTGACTTTGATAATTTTATCGCCTTGATATGATTTCCAATTTTATTTTATGATCAACAACCCAAGGTTGGGGACCTTTACATGTTATAAGACTGTATTCACTTATCTGTGATCTAATAAGGTTAAATTCAAGCATTCGACGAATGATGTATATATACTATTTTGTAAATGTGTGAAAAAGATGAAATCAAAAATTGGCATTTACTAATTAGACACCGGCATAATAAGATATTAGTCCTGACGATAGCGTGACGTTGAAATAGCTATCAGCTATATTTTCTTGTTTATTTAACATTAAAATTTTTATTTTGGATAAAGAAAGCCGTACTAGAAGACCTAGAAGGTCACAGGTTCCCTTTATCTGCACTGTAAAATTTCATGAAACGTGTTAATTTGCATAAAAATAAATCGTAATGATTCAATTGCAGATGGCACACCAGAAAGCTATCTATTAAAATTTATTTTGATATTTCAAATAAAATAATGTATTTAATGCCACTATTTTGGTTTTACTCTATTGATATTGTAAATCATCGTTATGGTGTAAATGACGAATTAATTTTGATGAACAATGTTCAGTTTAGTTTACCAAGTTCGTTGATCGCTTTATAATGCTACCATATTAAGCAAATATTTAAGGCTAACTTAAAAAACTATTAAGAGAGATAATAGATGTAAAAAACTGACGTTTAATTACGTATAAAATGGCTGGCTAAAGCTCTCTAGTGGGACGAAAGCTTATAATAATAATAATTAAAAGTGCTCCAGTATGTGTGCTCCGTATTTCCAACGGGACTGAAAATTAATTTAATCTGCCTTAACCCAATTCTGTTCTATTATCAAAGAAGGGTGCGCGCGTCTTGCTGTGTGTTCACAAGTCATTATTTTAAACAAATTGAAATTTAGTTATTATTAATATATTTAATTTATATAAATTATTTTCTTCTCAAGTTAATCATTGAAATTAAACAAATTTCGATAAGCTAGAAAAATCAGATAGCAAAAATAGCAAACTCAAAATTCAAAGCACAACGTGTAAATTTGTTTAATAGATTTTAATCACCCTTATCCTCTCTGAATACTGCCTTAATTTTTCAATAACAATGATATATATTTATTATGTAGTTTTTTTTTTTCCATGTCCGCTCCCAATGTGGAGCATATGGTCTCCTAATGGAGGTATCTTGACAGAATTTTTTCTACGAGAACTGCTTGTCACTCAGTTGCTCAACCTCTCTTTTCTTTTTTTTTTCGAAGAGAGTAGGGATAGAAGGATAGGGCTATGACAGGACTAGTGGTTAGCTAATCGCTCTCGTTACGCCCCGTGAGGATGGGATTGGTGGGAGGGAAGACTCAGACTACGAATAGAAATCCATAAATCGATTGAAAGATCAATCTATGAAAACCGTCCCCACCGGGAATTGAACCCGAGACATCCGTAACGGTAGTCAGCGACGAAACCAACTGCGCCACGGACGCCGACAACGGGTGGGGGGGGATGTAGTTTTACTACTTGAAATATAACATTATTTCATTTGTATTGATTGAATTTGCATTAAACGTGGTAGAACTCCATAGAAGTAGCGCAAAGAAAAGGCGATATGTTTGGTTATTATAAGAATTACCAATAGTTTTGATACTTATTTCGGCATCGGACTATCGGTCAGAGTCATAATGTTGAATAATTATGTAACAAAAATATTTGACAATTCTTGTAGAAATAAATACAATTTTGATTCATTAACGTAGGAGTTTTGTTTTTGAGCATTTATAATGCTAATCGTAGAAATTTTAAATCACTTAGATATAAAAAAAATCATTGTTAATCTCCTTGAGTAGAAAATACGTCACGAAAATTCTGACCTAAAATCGCAAATAATGAAGCGAAACATTTCAATTTTTCATAATAAGCATGCTTTTTCTTGTATTAGTTATGTTTGATAGTTGCCAGGCTATAAACACCGTCTGATAATGGAATAAATGCTGTTTTATAGAATAGTTCAGATTTCACTAATTATAATATTATTAATTTGTCTTCAACTGAAATGTATTTTAAGGGTGACGTAAAGCTGAATACCAATCAATAAAACTTATAACTTTGTCTAATATATTCGTACGGCGCTCACAAGTCAGTGGGCTGAGTTTATCTTTCGTAGAGTATGCACAAATGAGCTTCATTTGCATTTAAGTGCTCTCTGCGATAATTTGCGAAGAACTTACGACTAAATGTGGCAGCCTTGTTAAGGAGATAGCTGTTATTTGTACCAAGCCACTATGATTTCTGTATAATATCTCCATAATTTAATGCAAATATATTCACAACAGTGCATTCGGTGTAAAGTTTTCAGTTTCCTTTAAATATTTATAGTATATTTAATTTAATTCGATCTATATAAAATCAAGTTTCTGTTTTTTAATATACAATAAAGACATTAGATATTTTAATGAATATCAATTCTCTTATATCGCTAACCCATCACTAGTGTTGTAATATAATATTTGTTTCGTATGTATGTACGAACTAAAATAAAATATCATATTTTCGATGGATTCGGCGGTAACTAGGCAAAAATTCATATGATGATAGTCTGAAGATGCTTCTTAAAGAAGCGAAACACGTGTCAAATTTAGTAATACAGCGGAATAACTAATTTAACATTTTTTTATCAAGAAGAAATTATCATTATTATAATATAAAAATTAAAAAAAATGCTTTATATTCCAAATACATTTATTCATTTAGGAGCAACGTATTCCGAGCGTATTGGATAAAAAAATAAGTATTCGTCATGTAATACGGGCAATGAAATACTAAAATAAATAAATATTCTGCAAACGTTTTCAACATTCCAGTGGGATGGTTTTTACCGATTACATTAATATTTGTGTAGCTATTTTTCAAAAGCAGCCATATCTATATTTAGGTATTTTCGCTTTTATTGTCAATTTTTATCGACCTTTAAATTTATCTGTATTTAAAAAATGGCTCAAAAGCTATTAAATACCAAGTAAATCAGTATTTCTAAAATCTTCCAACATTATGACTGTGTACATGAAGAAACAAAAAAGTGGTTTTTCTCTAGTTCATCCATTTTAGATATGGCTGCTTTTGAAAAGTAGTGACACATTTGTATGAATTTCAATTATTTATCTTTATATATTGCTCTCGTAAGACAATAGAAAGTTATCTTTTAGAACAATTTTGTAAAGTTACGAACATGTAACAGATATTTTTGGAGAATAGATCTCGGAGATGCGGTTACACTGTTAAGAAAATTGTTGAGCCTCCTTGGTGTTTCTATGGTAACAAAAAAGCGGAAACAAAAGAAATTAAAATATGCCTTTTTGAGTTAGAAGGGTAGTATAATATGTCATTATCATACAAGCTTGAACAATTCTTTCACCCTTAATATTGTAAATCTGGTTTTGAAAATATATTCCTTCTCTAGAATACATAATATATGATAATACCTTTTAGCCGATTTCGTAAGAGAAGGTTTTGTGTAAATATCGCCTATATCCAAGATAATGTGATATGAGCCTAACAACTTACCAAAGCAATAGCAAAATCCGTCATACATAATGCGACACGATTTTCCCATTAACTCATAAACTTTTTCGTAGCGTTGATCGCTGTCAACCTTACATATAAATTGATTATTAAGCGATATGAAGGTTTAACGTATATATTATATTAATATTATGTATCTCGTGCAAACGGCTGTCAGTTATTATTAATGAATACGTAGCAAAATCGAATAACAGTATCAAATACCGATCAATTTAGAATTTAAAACATTTAATTTTTCTCAAAGTCTTGACTCATATAGTATATTTTATTAATAATAAACGGGTTATTATTCCGTGAAACAGCAATGCTTCCAATTGCGTCTGAAACGAGTAATATCGACCACTGAAATTTACAAGATTTTTGCAAGATTTCTTGCACTTTTGATAACTGATAAAAATGAACGTGAAATTTGTATTATAATTATGAACTACGTCTGTTTCTAATGTGAAGCATATCGACAGTGGAAAGGAAAAAGACGCAACCCACACACAAAAAATATTGTGTGAAACCCAAACAAAACGTGTATACTTTTAAGGTGTTAACTGTCAATTCTTGGTGGAGAGACATTATATTTTAAAAAATAAAACACAATTCATTTGTACTACTTCCACATATTTATAATGATCAGGACCGGTTTCGCTCATCACGAGTCATCAGTTGATAATGCTCGTGATGAGCGAAACCGGTTCTGATCATTATAAATATGTGAAAGTAGTACAAATGAATTGTGTTTATTTTAAAATAAAAAGTGTATACATTGTGATTATTGAAAAAAAATAATCTGAAAAGACGGAAGGATAAGTCCTTTTGCCTTTCTACAGTCGATATATTACGTATTTATATAAAAATATACAGTATTATCACGTTATGTGTGAGTAATACAAATTATTTTTTTAAAGCGTTACGTCCTTTTTCCTTTCCACAGTCGATATGTACTACATTTTTTTTTATACGAGAACTGCTTGCTACCCAGTTGTCCAACCTTTATTTTATAAAATAGGGAAATAATGATTAAGGCTTATGACAGGACCAGTTTTTACCTAATCACTCACGCTACGCCTCGCGAAAGGGAATTTTAGAAATCACAGATATCCACATGCCTTCGAACAGAAGTCCATAAAGTGATCAATAAATAAATTTATAAAACTGCCGTTGAGACGTTGACTACTCGACCACGGATTCAGCATATATATATTGATGGTGGTACATAGCTATTTTATTATAAAATTGATTACAACAAAATATTAAGAATTTTGAGTCGTATATCTTGTATTTTCTGATAGGTATATGTAGTATGTAATAGATACTAATAAAACACAATTACCCTCACCCTCTCTATCGAATAACACTGTCCGGATTATTGGGTAAAGTATAAAATTATGTCTGTGAGGTGTGAGGGTAGAAACTTTGGATATTAATGTTGGCATATGCGACCGCATAGGCTTCGAGGGAAGGGAGGTTTCATATTTTATTTGATATTCATTAATATTTTCATTATACTGTACCGTAAAATGTTATAATATGTGAATATCAGAAATAACAGTAACGAATTAATTTTAGTAACATGAATTTGAGAAATAATTTAGTTTAAACTCTCAAAATGTTTGTTTTTTGAAAATTTTACCGCTCTTTAAAATAGATGGCACACAAATAGCTACTGAGTAACCAGAAATGTGTAGGAATATTTTTTGCACGTGTTTAGTTTATGTGTTAATCGTATATTTATTTGTCAACGGTGAAAACAACATGAGTGAAAAAGTATATTGTTTAAGTCACTGTTTCTTAACCATTTTACATCCGCGGACCACCAAAAAATCAAAAAATATTTTGGGATAAAATAATAAATTCGAAACAATTAATTTTGCGACACCGTATGCGGACGTAACAATATTTATAGATCTTCGATAATATATAATCGATAGACAAGAATTTTTTTATATTATATTAATGATATATCATAATAAGTGCCGGCGTTATGTACTTTAAAGCAAGCGACAAATTTAAAAGGGCTGATATTTTTTTTTATCTAGGACAAAAAATTCAATATGTCTGCGGCAAAACGTAAAGCGCTTGTCCTGATGATACTGCGAATTTACCGAATGTCTCAAAGTTAGATTTGAGTGTAATGTGTAATCAATTCAGCATGACCATTAGTAGTCCATATGCGTCACATTGGGGAGAGACAAGGCTTAAATAAGTAATTTTATAATTTAATTTAAGACAACCTCTGAGGGCGCTTGATGGAACTTCAATATCAAACTTGAATTATTTAGATTTTGTACACTTCCATGTATTTTGTCTTAAGATTAAAAAAAGATACTTCGACATTCGCAAATCACTTATTATTGGAGAACCATACGTTGAATGCGGATGATGGGGTTAAATTGTTGCATCAAGACATGGGGGATCATAAATTATTTTATCAAGAAATTTTGGAAATCAATAGAGCCCAGTTAAATTCCTTGCCAATTCTGAACGAACAGCTGAATCTTCCTAACTCCCCGTTGCTGTATCATATACATTGAATCACCTAACAGATGCCACTAAATGTGGAATGGTTGTATATATTTATTCTTTCGTCGAATTGCATCACGTCGAAACCCACAATGCTATTATAATTGTAAAATCACTGGTAATTCTAATATTAGTTGGAAAGCGGCAATTCGCCACTTTGTTAATGCGTTATTTACAAAATAAGGATTACGGCGATTCTCGAAATTTTACCTCAGGTATCAGTGTGGCTCCTAGACGTATAATATTTTATCTCGTTTGTATCTTCTATATAAACGTTAGACACTGTTTACTGTCTGTCAGTTGGAGTCCATTCGTGCGCTCGAATGCCTGAAAATGCCGAAAGGCGAAACTCGGGTCGTTAGTGACAAAATACATGGAAGTGTACAAAATCTCAATAATTCAAGTTTAAGTAAATTTATATTAAAAAAGACTTACGTATCTTCTAATTAACTAGCCAACTAGTTACTGTTAACAATCAATAAAATTGTAGCATCGTAATTCACACCTTGTTTTATATAACTGACTGTCAAATAAGTGTGCAAAAAGTATGATGTATTATAATGTAACGTATACGATGTTAAGAGATCTAATCATCAATTTTGAACGATAAAACTTCAAGAAGTCTTCACCCCACTCCAATGTGCTTCCAGAAACTATTATATACACGGGATAGCGATGTTAAGCAGGGTCTATAAGTAGATTTAAATCGTTGTTACAAATATAATATCTTAAGCTCAAGGGAAAGACCAACGCTGAAGCTTCCGCGATAGCGAAAACGTATTAATTAATAACAGTATGTAATAGTTATTTTAATATTTTATCAAGCATCTGTTGTCAAGTGATGATAGAATACCATTGGAGGCCTGTGTCGTGAATAAAAAACGTTTTATTATTTTTCTAAAGCGTTAAGTTTATTTATTAAATACTATATTAATAATCAAATAAAAAAAATGATTCATTTTTCATTTGGAGTTCCATTTGACAGATGATTTTTTTTAAATAGTTAAGAAGGCAAGAATGAAAAAAAATGTTTGCTAAAACTATTTAATATGGTCACGGTGTAAATAAATATGATACAAATTTTTGTTATTGAGATTTTCTACACATCCATGTATTTTGTCACTAACGACCCGGGTTTCGCCTTTCGGCATTTTCAGGTATTCGAGCGCACGAATGAACTCGAACTGACAGACAGTAAACAGTGTCTAACGTTTATATAGAAGATACAAATACGACAAATAATATTTACGAGATAAAATATTATAAGTCTAGGATCCACACTGATACCTGACTTAAAATTTCGAGAATCGCCTTAATCCTTATTTTGTAAACAAGGCATTAACAGGGTGGCGAATTGCCACTTTCCAACTAATATTAGAATTACCAGTGATTTTACAATTATAATAGCATTGTGGGTTTCGACGGGATGCAATTCGACGAAAGAATAAATATAAATAATCATTCCACATTTAGTGGCATCTGTTAGGTGTTTCAACGTATAGGATACAGCAACGAGGAGTTTGGAAGATTCAGATTAAATTATATAAATTATAAATATAGTACAGTTAAAGTCTAAACATATTTTAAGAGTATGCAGTTTCAATTATAGTTGTTTTCGCTTGCCTTAAATGCAATCTTATGACAATTCAATTTCTTTAGTAAAACAAGTTAAAAACAATTTCTTGTGAATGAACTTAAAACGTGACGCACACAAAAGAACATTACAAAATATCAAATAACACATTTTCGCTCAAAATGGCAACACTGTAAGTTCCGTGTTTGAAATTCGACTTCTATTGTTTTATATTACATAATGTGTAATATTTGAGATTGAAAACGTATTTGTTTAGTAACAAATTCAAAGAAATATGCTCAATAATCAATGTGTCAGTAATTACGTAATTAAATTGCCACGCCTAGTGGTTTGCTACCCCTGTTGTAAGTACTCAACTTCGTCTTGGAGTGACACTTGAAACTGCGAGGCAGCTGACATTCTGCCAAAGTCTCGAATGTCATTCCATTTCATCGGAGAAGTCCATTATCACAACTTCACGTCCCTTTATCGTGTATCCGGCATTTTTCTCTCTTGTCAATTTATTATTACCAACTCGCAAAAACAACCGATCTATTCATCATCATATTTTACAGGAAGATATATAAGTGAATCTGGAAGTTATTCCATATTATAACAAGTTCACAGTTTATGTATGGACAAATTCCGCTTCTTTCTTAGTATTGGGACGATCAACGACGTAGCTTTAGAGGTTTTTTTAACACATTTAAATGGCACAATAGTAATATCATTTCGTCGATAATGAAATTGATAATTCCAGCATACTACTTCGTCTCTTCCGGCAGTGTAGTCAAGTGGTCTATGTCATGATTTTCGATTGCGGTGTCTACTGGTTCAAAACCCAGTGAGGACACTTTTATATATTGATTTTTCAATCGATTTATGGAATTGAGTTTAAAGGCTTTGAAAGGTTTTTTTTTCCCCATGTCCACTCCCAATGTGGAGCATATGGTCTCCTAATGGAGGTATCTTAACAGACTTTTTCTACGAGAACTGCTTGTTACTCAGTTGTTCAACCTCTCTTTTTTTTCCAAAGAGAGTAGGGATAGAATGATAGGGCTATGAGAGAATTAGTTGTTAGCTAATCGCTCTTACTACGCCCCGTGAGGATGGGATGGGTGGGAGGGAGGGAGGACTCAGACTACGAATAGAAATCCATAAGTCGATTGAAAGATCAATCTATGAAAACCATCCGCACCGGGAATCGAACCCGAGACATCCGTAACCGTAGCCAGCGACACTACCAACTGCGCCACGGACGCCGACTTTGCCGCTTTGAAAGGTTTGATTCTAAAAACGAAGAGCAGAAAAGGTAAGCTACCTACAAGTTCTCTCTTAATCGCATCCTTACTCTCTATTCGTATTCTACGAAAACGATATTGAATATTAAGCAGTTCTCGTAGAAAAAATTCTGTTAAGATGCCTCCATTAGGAGTGCTTATTCTTAATCTTGGGAGTAAATATGGTTAAAAACCGATCTGGAAAAAAAGGATACAGCTCCAGTGTCCTCGGTTTCGCTCATCACGATAATGCTCGTGATGAGCGAAACCGGTCCTGATCATAAATATGTGGAAGTAGTACAATGAGTTGTGTTTTATTTCTTAAAATATAATGTCTTTCCTCCAAGAATTGACGGTTAACACCTTATAAGTGATATTTTTTATCGCTAATAAATTAATTTTCGGTTGGCTTTTTCTCCTTTACAATGACCTGAAGCAAATCAATAAAATATGGAACAAATGTAGCTGGTTAGTAAAAATGTTTACTGTGGAATTGCGATAACAAAGATGCATGAAGAGTTTTCAATAAATTTACTTAAAACATTCTTGAACACAAAAGAAATTTAACACTTGTTTAATTTCAATTTATCCACTTTCATTCAGTGTAGTGGTTTATTTTGTTTAGTCTTATCGAAACAATTCTAAACTTTGTTGAGTTGTCTGGAGTGCGTGATGTATACAAATTTAAGCTGAACGACTTAAAGATTACTTCCAAACATCTGTTATTGAGATAAACCATATGCGATTATTTACAGCATTCAAAATATGTGATTTATCTGATGTTGGAATGTTTGTACATTAAAACCACTTAAATTTGTACGCACGATTTATGTTGCTAGTGACAGTCTGTTATAACTATAATATATATTAAAATATTAAGAAATATTTCACGTTTTAGTTATGTTTATTTTACCAGTTATGCCACATTTTTATTTTGTTTTTAATAGTAAGCTTAAGCACTTTTTTTCGCTGTTTTAAATAGCGATTATAGATATTAATCGTTGCCAGTTTTTGTGACATATGTACATAGTAATTTGATAAATATACGACCGAAACAAATGCAAAAAAACTATATAATATGTACTATTCGATCGATGTGCCTTCAATTATGAGTATTTCCAAAATTAATCTATGACAGATCGACAGCTAAGTTTTTAATAATCTAAATAGCGCTTCCTCCGAATTATATCTGTTCATATAGAAACTGAGTAGCTAGGCTAGCTATCTTATATATATAACAACACAGACCGCTCAGTAGACGTTTTATTATTATCACTATCACATGTAGGTATGAAATTTTCTCATGACCTAAGCGTTCGCGATGTATATATAAAATAAAATGTTATGCAATGCACACACAGCTCCGACATACTAGCTACTTTAGACATTCAGAATTTCAATTTAAATACCGTCATCTATATTATTGTATATAGCTAGATATTAGACATAGTATAAATATCTCACAAAATAATAACTACCACTGTATGTGGCATAGATAAATAAATCTACCCCAATCTTTCATTTCCCTGAGGAAGAGTTTTAGGTACCCACCCTGTAAAAAAAGCTTTATTTTCAAAGCCATCACTTTAAATTACACTATTTTTAATTTCTTAAAGTTACCGTATTTCAGTTTGTGTCAATATATTTTAGACATCATAGATCTTAATAATTTTAAATTTCCCTTAGCTACTTATGGCAATAAAAAGCTTTCATGTAAATTTCTGTTATAATTTTTTTAGCAGTCAGTGAGATGGGTAAAACATGGATTTATCCCGCTATGATAAAAATATCATTCATTCCCAAAATTTCAATTATACCACGACGTTAAACTTAACGATCCTCTTCTCCACAACGAATTACGATGACTTAGTAAAGGAAACATACTCGAGTATTTATCAAATTTAATACTTCAAGTTAAAAAAAACTGTATATCCAGGAACGAAACATAATCACAGTTTGAAGACAAAACATACTTACTTGATTTAGACTGCTTTATCATTGATTTAGCAGGAAAATTTAACGAATTAAATATAAGATAGTAAGGCAGTAATCATTATATTGCTCAAGTGAAGTTTGGGAATCCCAGCTACTTAAAAACAAATTTTCCGAATCTGAAAAGTATTGCTGAAAACAGCACTGAAAAAATCGATTTTTTCGATTAATAAAATCTACAACTCTCAACACCTCCATCCAGCGAATTAAAGATATAGTTCCCTTTGTCACAAGGAAGCCGTTTTGAGTGCCTGTCCATTAAAAAGGCTGGTGACGTCTGTTCTAGACAGTGTTATATCAAATCAGTGTAAAAATCCAAATTAAATGAATCGATATTTCTTGTAATGTCATGTTTCACTGTGTAACTGTTGCCCACGATATTATTATCTTAAGAAACACGATCATTTACTAAACGAACAGTTGCACCGGATTCATATTCCAGCTTAAATAATTGTATATGACGTTGTAGTTTTAATGTGTACAACTTAAACAATTCAGAAATAACATACATTGAGTAAAATGATGTTGAATATTTGCACCGTTTAGGTGTTTTAAACATAATTTAAATATAAATGCATTTGAACATTTTTCCAGACCGAGACGAATCGAAAATTTCTCACGATCCCTTTATCAATTTACTCATTCCATCAACATATTGACAAGGGAGGCTTAAAAGAAGCAAGCGGTTACAAATTCTATCCTTTTTATTTTTATACAGTTCAGCCGTATTTACATGCCTTGAGCTACACGCTTTGACAAATTGAAGTAAATGATCTGAAATAAGTACATTCAGCCAAAAATACATTAATTTGTTCCGCCTTACGGTTGACACATGAATGCATGTATGCTCATCAGAATTCATTATATTAATAGCTCTTGGGATGCGTTGAGTATAGCCTAGTAAAATTAAATAGGTCAAAACCGTCAGAAGGTCGCTACTATGCGAGTTATGACCTCATCAGAGCAAATTATACTGATTAATCTCGTAATACTACAGTTTCCATGAATATTACACTGCGTATGTGTTTGAGGAATTCTAGCAATTGTCCATTCTGATTGTAATTCCAAAGCAATAGTATTAAAGCAAGCCATTACTATCCGTAATTATTTTGTACAATTATGTTAAATAAAATAAAATTTTTAAGAGTATTTCGTGGTGTATATAGCGTCATACATATTTTTTGGTATGTTCTCTGTGAAGTTTTGACTGTTGTAGGTGTTTTTATTTTTAAAGGATTGGTTATTTTTAGTTCTATCATGTGAGTTGAAGAAGTCTATTATAACTGCAAAAATGCTTACGAAATTTACGATTTTAGTATTTTATTATTATGTAACATTTAAAATATATAATTCGGTTTTCATCACTTTAAAAAAAATATTATTCCTATCAGCTATGATTATTTTACAAACAATCAGTACACATGGCAGTTGAGAGAATTCTTTAGTTTTAAGCAGACATCTTATCGATGTCACCTTAAATTATTAATTTATAATAAAACTTCGACAATTTCATAACAATCTAAAATATATGACATTTGTCTTCGTGAGTGTGTAAAGAAACTTATATATTAACATCGTAAGGGGTATTTCGTGCTATATACATATGCCATAACCGTAACGCAGTTTTTTCAGGTTACGGACGTCGGAGGTTTAAGCCAACTCGAGATCACTCATCGAAATTATGTGCCTTCTGTATGTTAAGGGAGATACGTCAGCCAAAATTAAATGCACCTAAAAATTTATTTGGGCTTCAGGTACGGTTGTCGTTTCAGAATGAATATTTATTATTTGAAGTCTAATAATTTTGGACCGATTTTTTATTTATTAAGAAAAAAACATTTTTTCCCATTATTACCTAGATTGGTTTTGTTCAAGGATTGGAATCTTGAATAGAATTGGTTCTGATAATAAATTAAAAAATTGGAATAACTGTAAAGTAAAATATGTTGCCTTTTTGTAAAAAGTGATTAGGTAGTTTTACTATTTTTTATTAAAATATTAGTTATTAGTGTTTTCGGCACTCCATTGTCAGAATTATGATATTAGATCGACATTTTCATATTTTACTATATTTTTTATGATATAATAAACTTAGAATAGATAATATATACAATATCACTTGTCATTATTTGAACTACTTGCTGCAGCATATTTACATATTGTACAAAATATTGTCTGCGTCTGTTCGAATAATCAAAGAAAACGTCTCCATTGTTGTTTATGAAGTATTTATTTTTCGTGAAAAAGAGTGCTTTTCCAGATTGCGTTACAGCACGTAAATAGGTGGCAGAAATCGGTTATCGATTCTGTGTTACATGGCGCTTTACGAGTCGTCAATGGCTGTGTGTCGGGAAATAAAAGCGAGTTTCATCGCGCCGAAACGCATGCGTGAAAACCTCATTATGTATACAAAATTCCCATTTTATTTTCTGGCTTTTCCTTCATTATCCAACACCAATAAATATTTCACCCCACTAAATCCTGTTCGACACACAACGCATTAATTCACCCTCAAACATAATTACTGTTGAAACGACTTTTATGATGATTTTTTGTAGAGTAATAAAACTTCATGTTCTGTTGTATGTAATATAGGGTAAAAGTTTGTTTGGGCAGCCCTATTCAATGACTCATCGTATCAGGGCTGTGATTACGATGTGGAAATATAATAATGTTGGAACAAACTACCGAATATCTATCTTGTACCCAATACCGAGTGAGTGAATTCAAACGATAGCTGGAAGAATCTCAGGAACAATTACTAAAGGTTTGGTTGACGTACAGTTGAATTCGCTTGAATTGAGACTGCTAATTTGAAAATTAAATCAGTTGAATTCGTTTCGTTCACGGTGCGACGCCATAACGAAAGCACCTAAGATATAGTAAACACAAAATTAATCAACTGCAAGCTTCTTTAAATATTTTTTAGAGTTGTAAACTTTTATCTTATTTTATAGTCACTTATATTCATGACGTCATGTTTAATTAAAAAGAGGCTATATATTATGAGTTACATTCCATTCTTGCAATTGTATATTAATTGTTGCAGAGTAATAAAGTATATAAGATTAAATTATTATTTTTTATGCATTGCACAGTGACACGCGAAGAAAATATTCGAGTCAACGCTATTTGATAAAATCTCATTGCAATATTTAAAAACCACGTTTAGATTTAGAATTTAAAGGCTACATTTTAAGAATTCTCCAGTGATTTTATATTTTTAATACTATATTTCGTAGAATTATGTTAGGTAATTATTACAAAAATCAGTGTAAGTATTTATTTTGAAAATGTGTAATTCTGTAGATATATTTTTTATCGTGTTATCGTTTATAAAATCATTATTAAATAAAGATGAAACTTCAACTATATGTGCCTGTGTGTTTTCTGTCATCGCCGTTGAAATATATTTTTTCAAATCGATTATCTATAAAAATAAATAAAATATCGATCATATTAAGGGAAAATGATATTTTAAGTGGTATACACCAACTTAACCATACACTTAGTTTAATTCGTAAAGCTCGTGATTCACTTACCATGAATCTCTGATGAAAAAAAGCGCTTAAATATTTCACTCGTTGCGTCTCCGTTAAATTGATTGATCGAGCGTTTGACAGGTCCTATTTGTTTCCGTTAAACTTCACCCTAAATTTATTCTGTATTTTTTTATTTAAACATGTCACACATACATTCAAAAATAACAATTTGTTGTTTCCATTCGAGACTTTCGTTCTTTTAAGCAACTGTGACAATACAGTGATTTATTTACACTTCGCCATTGTTTTTTTTACATTGTCCAGTGTCTATTGATAAAGGAGAATAAGTATAAATATCAATGAAAAGAATTTGTGACGATTTAAAAATGGAATAGTAGAAAATTCGTCGGCGTCCGTGGCCCAGTTGGTTTCGTCGCTGGCTACGGTTACGGATGTCTCGGGTTCAATTCCCGGTGCGGACAGTTTTCAGAGATTGATCTTACAATCGATTTATGGATTTCTGTTCGTAGTCTGAGTCCTCCCTTCCACCAATCCCATCCTCACGGGGCGTAACGAGAGCGATTAGCTAACCACTAGTCCTGTCATAGCCCTATCCTTCTATCCATACTCTCTTCGAAAAAGAAACGAGAGGTTGAGCAACTGAGTGACAAGCAGTTCTCGTAGAAAAAAATCTGTCAAGATACCTCCATAAGGAGACCATATGCTCCACATTGGGAGCGGACATGGAAAAAAAAAATAGTAGAAAATACCATTTAGTGTTAAACCTCCTATTAAACATTATTTATAATTTGAACCGTCCTTTATAATTAATTCTTGGATAGAATTGATTTACTTTGGATTAACATGTTAGAACTCCATAATTAAAAGGTAACGGCAACAAAGTATTAAGTTCCACAAGATATAGTTGATAGCTATTTCCGCCATCTTCCACCATCCCACCATTGCAAAAAGCATAGTTTATAATTCTCGTGTAAATTAATAGTTTGCTAATTAAATAATATTATGTGCTTTTACATTAGATAGTTTTTGAAATAATGTAATTGAAAGTACTTGCATGATATTATTAAATTGAAGATAATATTTCAAATATAAAACTGATATCCTGATTCAAGAATAATAAATTAATTTTATAATAACAAACCATTATAAGGTTCTCTGAAGGCTTTCAACAATATAACATTTATGAGTAATTAGGCTCAACTTCATAAGAGATAATACTCAGATTAAATATTTAAAGTTTGCTTAATTCATAATTGAAATATACTAAACCGAAAATAAATTTAAATTAAAAAAATCCAAAACTTATGGTCGTATATTGAGAACTGGAATAATTACTTCAATCGATCTATGCAAGAACATTCAAGAAGGAGTAGACGATCCATTTTTTGTATGAAGAATTTCTGCGGTTATTTCTTAGCAAATATAAAATTAAAATGGTCGAATATGTGATACAACTTGGACATAGTAATATTTAAAAAAAGTTTACGACAGAAGACAGGAAAGGCTTAGAAATCAGGTATTTTCTCATAACTATTATACAATATTCGATTCAGATTGAAGTTATTGAGTTATTTTTACTTACATACCATTTAAAGAATGTATCCAGGTCTTGTTAATTGATATTATTTAAACTGTTTCACATTTTATGACCGTTTAAATATGAGTAATTCAATAATATATATTATAATACGAAAGAATCAAATTTATAAACAGCTGTTTCAAATAAAGTGACGAAAGATTTGCAGCAAAAATGAATTATACAAGAGCGGTTGGAAGTATAATACCAAGTATGTGAAATTCGATAAAATTAGCCGTATAATTGGCTGAATCATTTCTCGGAAGCAAGAAAAGATAACTTGTGTATCACTTATTATCTCATAACGTTTCTTTGTCCTTCGTAAAGGCAAATTGAAAGAGCAACCGCATGTGCGGTCAATTAATTCAATTCATTGAAGCGATTAAAGGTTGACCGATATCCGTCATTCGATATATTTTGAAAATATGATGATAGCGTATTATCTGTTATGATAGAATAACATAACGGTATACGACGCCTAATTTGAATTCATTTATCATATCATGGTTTATATTACCTAATTGTGGGAACATAAAAGTGATAAATGATTCAAAGCTTTTGCCTTGTCAACAAGATAAGATAGTAATTTATCTGTCACATTCCACGTGGCTTAGCGTTAACAAGGAGAAACAGTGTAACGAAGTTTATGTCACTGCTAAATTAATGTAGTATACACTGACCTGGTTCTCATTGTTGAGCAGTTTCAGTTGATCGTTGATGAGACTGTACTTGGCGCTCTCTTCTTTCCTCAGTGCTCTCTCCTTCTTCAGTTCCGGACTCCAGAAGGTCTTGATGCTGTGCATGCTTGATCCCAACTTCTGGTTGGTGAGCTCGAGTTCCTTCTTGAGGTTCCCGAGCTCACGCTGCAGATCCGTGTTTTGGTGCTGCAGCTCACCGATAAATACCCCTCCCGGCTCTCGGAGAGCAGGAGACTGTCTGGCGGACCTCGCGCCATATAGTTCCTCTTCTAAAAACAACCCTCGCTCCAGAGATCTATCTCGGAGAGCCCCCCTTTCTAAGGAGCGCTCTCGCGGTTCTCTTATGGGTAAAAACTCGCGGTCCCTGTCGCGCTCTCTGTCTATGGATTGATATCGCACCGATAACGGATGCGATGGCCTGGTGGCGCTTCTCGATCGGTGCCCCTGCCGCTCCTCGGGGCTCGGAGGCTCGTCGTGATAATAGGGGGACCCCATCGTCCTGTGATGGGGCGGATACCCCTGGTCCGGGCTCGGAGCCTGCCGGACTCTCCCGGGCGGCGGGTAACCCCGCGAAGGCGAGCGGTCCACCGTGGGCAGTTCTCCCGCGCGGCGCCCTCTCGGCGAACGGCTGCCTCCTACGGAGGAAGGGCCGTAAGGCTCGCGAGACATGGCGCCCCCAAGCACCCTTCTCCCCCGCTTCCCTGTGCACTACTCGGACTCTTTTGACCGCCGCCAAACGGCATTATTTTCATTCACGACATTTAACGAGACCGGCGGAACGGGAACGTCGCCTGGCGCCGCCCTGGCTGCGGATACAGAGTCGGGACTATCGGGCTACGGTCATCGCGTCGGTGAACCGGTCCCGCGGACTATTCACTGCGACCCTGCGTCCGCGAAAAACGGTGTAGTAAAAGTGTATCTCGCGGAGTGGAGTACGGCGTCCGTGCGCGGGGGGACTTTCCCGGCGGCATCGACCGACGTCGCGACGCACGCGCACCGACCGCCGCAGCCTTCGCGCTCTCTCTCGCGACTTTCCCGAAGAATTTTCTTTCACCGAATCGCCCGCCACCGATTCCCGACACTTCAAAATCTGACTCACTGGCAAGTTACAACTGGGGAAAAATTTCGAATAAAGTTTTTATTTGTGTGTTCTGTAGCGGGTTATAAATAGTTTATTTGGAGTGAATCGATCGATGTATTTTAGGAAATGTGGTGTGCGAGCTTCGCGGCGGAGCGGTTCTGAAAGACTGAGTCGAGTCGGTGTGAAGCTTTGTGCGCGCGTCGCTCTCGGCGGGGGACGGAGGTGGGGGCCACCGCCGGCGGCTGATCAATGAAGGGCGCCCCCTCGCTTTGCCGGTCTCCTCCTCATCCTCCACTCGACGTCGCGAGGTCCTGCGGGCGGACGTGGATGTACTCACTTCGGTGGTGACCGAATTAATTCTGGTGCAGTCCGGGATGTTATACAGATTACGTTGTATTATCGACTGTATTAATTTTCATTCGATCAACGATCAAAATAATTTATAATTATATTAGCCAAGAACCATCGAGGGCTTATTATTATAGTAAATAAAAAACGTTTCAATTGTTAGATTTAATACAATTTAAATAATAGTGCCTTGATTTGGTAAAAAAATACACATTATAATATAATATAACAAAAAACCTAGTCTCACGTTTAGTATCATTATAATTGACTATAAACAGGCCATTTGCTTTACAATTTTAGACGTCTCAATCATCAACTTTGAACATCTTTGTTACATCTTCAATACGAAAATGAAATGTTTACAGCCACTGTTTCACTATTTTTTGGAAGAAAAATAAATATTAAGCACCATGAAAAAAATTGCTAATTAATATTTAATTTTTTGTGGTTTAGAAATGTGGAGAGGATAAGCTTTAAAATATTTAGTATCCCTGTGCTTTATTTTTCTTTGAAATCCTTGACTTTCATTATGATAGTTGTAATTTCAAATTACCTTTATTGCAACGCGCGTTTATGCAAAAATTACATTAACTATAATCAGAAACCAATCGCTCTAGGAATCTTGACTGTGAAGACCCATCGAGATGATAATATAAGATATGGTCCTCAAGTGTACTGTAGAATCGGACAATAACGGACTCTAGCTTTAAAATACGAAACTGCATTCTGCAAAACTGAACAAGAATGGTAAATGTGAAAAATTGTCAAATATCGGTACCCAATAAATTGTTTGTGATTTGTTACAAGCAAATTTCAACCATTCGAGAGTAATCCGAAACATTTTTAAGACCGTGTGTTACTGAAGTTAAAAGTGTATACTTTACTTAGCTGTGAATGGCCACCAATCAATCTCCAATTACCATTAACTACAAGGAGCAGGCATAAAAAAACATTTCTAATTTGTAACTCCAATATTTTTTTACAAATGTAAATTACATTATTGATTGACAGAACGAGGAAGGTTTTGTAAAAAGGAAGATTAAACACAACACGCCTGATCACTTTTAACTGTCAATTATTGGTGGAAAAGCCATTATATTTATAAAATTAAAACATTTTATATTATAATGATCAGAGTTTAGCTAGATTTGGAAATTGTAACAAATAATAATGCATGCTATTATTTACACAATAATAATTTAATAACGAAAGGGATATCACCCTACATAATATCTACTATTATAATGTATTTCAATGATGACTGTATAAACCTGCTTGCATGAAAATACTAATTTTATTGAATGATTATTCATGTGACTTTCCGGAGGTTCCCGGACGTCATGGTCGCCCTACAGCCAGTGAGATAGATGTAGGGCAGTATAACAATATATAACAGTGGGTACACTACGCAAACGCATTCAAAATTCTTGTGGTCGAATTTTTTCTTTCTTCCCCGATAATTTATTATATGACAAGCTCCATCCATGCCTTGGCAGCCGATACTGGTGACTAACCATTGGCTTATTATTAAAGAATCGTTACAGTTCTGTCTCTCATTCCGACTCAATTCATCTCAAGATTAAAGTTAGATGGCCCTCTATCAACAGTGCTGTATTAATTTCATACTTTAATCTTACCAACGTTCCAGTCTTAATTAATCCTCGAAATAATCTTGTGATGTTAAAAATCATCACCTTATCCAAGAGCCATTAGACTTTAGAGTTGAGATGAATTCAAATATTGCATATATGATGGTTATTTACTTTATTTATTTAATCAATACTTCTAACGAAGAATCTCAACACAATTATTTTCGCGGAAATTGGTTGTGGCTCGGTCTTTCAATTTACATCTACGAAGAGGCTACAGGTAGAAAAATGAGATTAGAAAAGGACTAGTTGCTGTCTTAACGTATCGTTTTTATCATCAGACAGAAGGTGGATGGGAAGGAATGTTCACATCATTAGACTGCTTTTGGGTAAAAATCTATACAAAAATCGATCAATCGAGATCAAATAAATATGAAAATTATTTCTGCTGAATTGCTTCTTTAGGAATCCGTGTACCTATTCCACATTGTGAGTGAAAATAGTTAAAAATATTTTTATTTTAGCTTGGAAAAATGGTAATGTTTCCTATTATACAATATGTTAACATCCCAAACATCTAAGTCTTTGGATAAAAATCCATAAATCGATTTGAAAAAACGTAAAAACAAGTTCTGTTACGTTGCTTCATTAAAAGTCCATATCGTTGATGTTCTGGAAGTAAACACTAAACAAAAAAAAAGACATATTGAGTGAGTCATACCAACATTTTCATTATTTCAAACTCTAACGTTCATACGAGAACTGACTATTTTTTAAACTTAAGGTATAGCATTTTTAACATTCGGAAAACATCGAAGTCCAATTACTCAAAACTAGTATTATTCAGTTCCTGTCTTCTTCCAAAACAACGATAATATAATTATATTATTATGCAATATTTTTGTTTAAACTGATAGACACACATTGTCTTGGATTGTACAACAGTTTTAAAGACCGTTTTAGCAACACACCATCTTCTTTTATTTGTGGTTTTCACGAAATAGTTTGTATGATTTTAAGAGTTTATAAATTATAGAGACTTTATTTTTACCTGCCAGCTCCTTTACAGTATTAATTCACACATAAAAATAATACTGTTCATGAAACAAAAGTTAATCGCCTTTTCCGGTGTACTGAATATTATATTTACTTTGTGAATGTTACACCAACCAGCACACGGAGGGTTTATATCAGGTTACAAAACTTTTAGCGGGTGTTCTGAAAAAAGGGTCGTTTTGAAAGTTGCATGAGGGCTCTCGAAAATATTTACATAATAGCTGACAAGACCATAGACTATGGGGAGATAAAAGGGCACTTGACTGAGAACTGTAATATTAGTTTTTTCGTCTTTCAAAAATGGCGTTTTCAAGAACTATCGCTACACTTTTATAAATGCTAGAAGGATAAGTGATGATCTTCTATCGTTTAGAGTTTTTAATCTATTAATGTACGTATAAAAAAAAATATTAAAAAAAAACTTATTTTTTGTAAATTATTATTTAGACTGAGGGTACTTGAAGGAATTTAAATACAAAATTTGAGTCGTTAAACTTTCCTACACAGCCGCATGTTTTGTAAATCTAAAAATTCGGGATTCACCTTTCACAACTTCAGGCATTCAAGTGCACGAATCAACTCAAACTGACAGTTTGTTAGTAAACATTTTGTCCTATTCTATGATACGATCAATTTCCCAATTGCCTTTTAATGATAATTGGTTCTTATAACCACCTGTTACATTACAATAATCAGCAGATTTTTATTATTGCTGTTTATATTTTGACAATTAAAATTATTCGTCCCAAACATCAAACCAGTTTTAAATAAATTCATATCATTCATAGATTTTGTTGAAATAATATCCCCTAATTTTCTTAATTTTTGTATGTAAAATAACCATACAATAATATCGTTAGGATAGCTAGTAGGTGGTTTCAAAATTAACTATGTGACGAAAGACTTCATATTGGTCTTTTCATCCTCATTTTATAAAGTGGGCATGCATAATGCGAGTGAAGAACTAGGTATTACCTACTAAATTTCTCAATAGGCTGTTTCATGATTGCACAGAATAGAAAAGGATAAAAATATTACAGAATCAATACATTTGAATGTAAAATCTATGTGACATGTTATATATTACAGAAATTTTTATTCAAGTATACTAATCCTTTACCGCAAAAAACCGACTTCGAAGGAAAAAATAGTGTTACAACTCGACCACGGTGTTTAGGGTTTTATTTTTGTAGAAGTTTCTTGGGAGGAAGGGTTGAATAAATAAAATTGCTACCTCATACAGATGTGATCTAAATACAGCTGTCTAGGTTGATTCAACTGTCGGACCGCAGAACGTAACCATTATTTTGTACCGGTCGGTTAACATGACTGCTGGTTCGACAGATATTTCATTATTATTTTTTATGATATTGTAAAGGTTAACGAATACTAGAATTGCATCACTCGTAAGATTAGAAAGAATGTCTGCAATAGTACAAATATGACAACGATTAAAAAAATATTTATTGAAAAATTGGCAGGAGCGTGTTTAGGTACTCAGGGACTCAATTATAAAACATTTTTTCAACATGTTTTTCTAATACAATCAAAAAAAGAGGTTATATAAAATCAATGAGATATTTGATCGTGTTTTTGTGATCAACGCATCAATGTCTGTTTCGATAGAAGTAGTTGCAATGCTTTCGATTCAATTGCAAAATTTTCGAGGTGTTCGTCAGAATTTTTTTTCTAATTTCTTTTCGTATTCTTCATTCTTGAAAATAGTTGCTCACAAATATTATATATATGTTGTATGTTGCCATACAATTTCATTAAAGGGAAATGATATTTTTTTCTTTAATATCAATGTCTGATTACAATTCTATGCACTTTATTTGTAAAATCGGAGGTAACGTAGTTAAATGGACTGTAAATAGAGTCGAAAATATAACAAAGTATTACTGATTTTTCTGAAAATATTGGGACGTATTTTTAAATACCCGTATTTAATTAATAATCACGGCTGCATATTTTTTGCTGCTTGCTGGACAGTGTTTACTCAACGTGCTTAAACATCGTGTGATCGACTTAAGAAAAAAAAAGTGAAATATTGTTAAAATGTACCTTTTGTTCTGGGTCGCATTATGAGCTGTCCGCTTGTTGAACAAACCTGCTCTGAGCTCTAAATAGTTGTTTTTTACAAGTAAAGATTTGACGACATACACATCAATAATTGGTTACGTAAAACTATTAGGAACGATAAACTAAAAGAAATCCACGCCATAAAACATGCGTGTACGATAATTTTGAATATTTGAAATTATTAGGTAAGTGCAATTTAAATCTATATAAATAGATCAAAAGGTTTTTGAGGATTTTCGAAAATTACATGACTATATTATGATGCATTTTACTCGTGAATTACCGAAAAAACAAATTGCAGTTTTTAACGAAATACTAGCATTAAATATTTTTGATTGATTCGGTGGTAACTGTGGAAATTCATTTTCAATATTAAATTGAAACTGATAACTTATTCCACTAGTCGTATTACATTACCTTACAAAGTTATCAATTTTAATTTGATTTAAATAGTTGCAATTTTTTTTTTCAGATCTACACCACAGATAAATCCAATTGTTCAAATTAAACAAAAATAAAACAAAGCATGATTTATTTTTTGCCATAGTTTATTTTAATATTAAAAATTGTAATAATCGTATTTATAATTATTTTATAAAACATCGAAAAACTTTACAGTAAATTTTATAAATACTAAATTCTACGAAAATCTATCGACACGAGAGACAATTTGAATTATAAAATATTTTATTATTAAGTACGCACATGCCAATGAGGAATTATATTTAATAAATAAAATTGAATTAATTTAGTAGATATGAATCTATCAGTCATTTAATACATAAATGGAATATATTTTTACAAATATTTACCTAATATTATGCTTTAATCTCTATTGAATGCAATCAAATGCTTAAAAATAAAATGAAGCTTTTTCACGGGTGGAATAAGCCCTTATAGAATTCTCGAGTTGAATGATTACTAATGCCATCTCTGTTTCATACAAAAGCTTATTACATTTTTGTTGATTTTGATAGATGGCAGTTTACTATTATTATAATTATGGCATTTAATTTTAGTTTGTTTTCAACAATTTCATGAAACGTAATGTATTACAATGAAATTAATTATAAAAAAATGTTTTATGGTATGAAACATTAGTTGTAACTCGAAATATGATAATATAACTAAGCATCCTAAATGAAACTAATCTTATAATGCAAGTTTTAATAAATATTATATCTATTACAAAATCATTAAGAAAATTTTATCTACATTACAATAAAAAAACTTATTCAATGAACTAATTGATTTTAAAATAAGACTTAAGGTAGAACGTGTTTTTAAATTTTTTCTACTTTTACTTTTGTACAAATCTAGACAACAAACTAAATGACACTTGTTTTTACTCATCTTCACTGAGTCTTCATGATTAAAAATAAGATATTTATTCATTTACAAATGTAAGCGTCTAACTCAAATGAAAAAAAATAATTGGATAAAAACATGCATTAAATCACACCAGGCTAGCACAGCAGAGTAAGTGAAGATCTGATTGGTTTGTGCTGGAAATATGATCGAGGAACATGGTGACGATATAAAAATATTAACCAGATGAAAAAAAGAATAATTATGCTGATAAATAAGCATAATAGAGCCTATTTACTGCATATTTTATGATAAAACTAGTATTTATTACCCGACTTCACGTGGGAAACAGGGAGTTAACATTAGGCCACTTAAACGTTGGCACTATTTTGGTGTTAGTTAGTGTTGAAAGTATCACCGTGGACCACCTCATATAACACCCACAAAATAAAGTCAATGAATTAATAATAGTGTTAAAAGTTTAAAATAGCACAGTTGACCTAGAAATGACAGCCAGAAAGACATGTGAAAATTTCATGTCACTACTGTACACCGTTTTGGAGGAGTTCTTGTGACAGACATACAAGAAAATTTATACATGTATTTGCTATATAGTAGAGATTTATAGGTGATGTTTTTAAATACTCTGTTTTCCACTTGAAAATGATATATTTTTGAATAATATCTGCTTTGTTTGGTTAGGGTTACAAAAATATCCAAGGTTACATGTTTTTGTACTTAGCTGGAAGATAGAAAAAGGTTAAAAATAATTTTCATTTGAGAGGTGTCACATTGAATTGATATAAAGTTATGCCAATAAATATCTAAAATTTTGTCATACTGATTTTTTCATATTTGCTGGATTTTGTCTACAATGGAATAATATGGAATGATTTCATAATTGTATATTACTTATTATTTACAGGTGTATTCTTCTTTTCTTTCTGTACAAACATCACAATTAACGTAGCAGCACCAATGGAACTTGCAATGGCACTGTGTTGTGCGAACTACTTGATGGGTGTTGTAACCTCTTCCGCAGCACATCAAGTCACAGCCATCTGTTGCTAGAAATAAGAAATAAAAGTATTAAATATTATTCTGGCCAGAACGTTACATACAACTAACATTAATTAACATATGTATTACATTCAACTTTGAATAATATTATAAAGTCAGCATAAATTTAATTTCCCTCAATGTACAATAATTTGAAAAGTGGAATATCATTTTTTTTTCAAAGAAGTTTATCTTAAAGTTGAATATTTTTAAAATGATTTAATTCGCGAAAATCGTGGAGAGGCACATATTTAAGTAATTCTTAAAACAACTATTTTCATTTTAAAACTTTACCATGATAATAAAAATATGTGTATACTGCCATCTATAAAGTTAGTCCAAAACAAAAATAAATGTTCTATTGTTTATTTCAGAGATGGCGCGCACTAAATTTATCGTTAGAGAAGTAGTAAATAGTTTTGATTTGTGACAAAATGCAAAAAAGGATACTCGAATTACTAATTCATTATGAAAATTGATTTATACATAAGTACCATCAGGCCAATATAATTAGAAGCCAGGGTTATGCATTGACAATGAACGTTTATTGAATAAAATAATTAATGTTTTATAAGATAGCTGTTGTTGTTTTCACATATCTGTGTTATGATTTTGTAACGTTCCTTCATTTTTTACATGGATTATATTGACTCTTAATGCAGGTATCTCAACAGAAGTTTTTCTACGGAAAACTGTTTGTTACTCAGTTGGTCAACCTCTCCTTTTCGATGTGAGTAGGGATAGAAGAATAGGACTAGTGGCTGGCTAATCGGTTTAGCTACGCCATATTTTTAGGATCGGATGGGTGGGAGGGAAGTTTTAGATATCACAAACATCCATGCCAACGAAGAAAAATTCATAAATCACCACTGTACCACAGATTCGAAATTGATATTATTTTATCAGTAATCGCTAATTGGTGGAAGTCACTTGAATCTTTATTCCTTTGACTACAATATGTGACTCTGAATAATAACAGTTATACTTAAAAGACTCAAATAACACCAAACCAACAAATATAAGTCTTGGATGATTTCATATAATTACCTCGAGACGTCCTATTACAGAATCTCCCGACAGTCCCCAGGGATCCGGTAGCCATGTTTTTCTCGCAGTAGTTTGGCGACTCCTCCAAGAAAACCAAATCAGATCTCTTTGGTATCCTCTTATTTTGTGGCTGATGAGGCCGTGATCTAGAAAAGAAGAAATACGATATCGTCTTTTAAAAGGAACAAATATGAATTTATCGCAATACTATTTTTGCCATTTTTGACGAGTATAATTTAACCCTTGCAGTGCGACCCGTTTTTTTCAGCTAATTGATCTGTTAAAACGCTCACTATGGTTAAAAATAGATCAATTTCAATTTCAATCAATTATGTGAAATATATGTTAGTTATCCCAAAGACATCAAGAAGTAAACTAAGCTTTTCGCATTCTCACTAAAATAAATCAAAGAAAATGAAGAATCTGAAAAATATTTAATTTACGACTTTGCAACACGCCGCCAATACGCACAAAGGCAAGCGAGTAACCGCATAAGTATGTGTAATACATAGGGCTGACAATTCTAAGCTGAAATTCGTATTTTTTTTAAAAATAAAACACAATTCATTTGTACTACTTCCACATATTTATAGTGATGAGCGAAACCGGTCCTGATCATTATAAATATGTGGAAGTAGTACAAATGAATTGTGTTTTATTTTTTAAAATATAATGTCTTTCCACCAAGAATTGACAGTTAACACATTAAAAATGAAATTCGTAAGACTGAATATCGAGAGTTGTTTTCCAAAATATATTTACTTGTGTTCCACTTGACATTTTCATGATCTGTTGCCTAATTTCTCTACCTAAAGGTTTGAACTATTCTTTAAAGCATATATCCACAGGTGTTCCCTCCTAGTTGGCCGGAAATACGAGATAAAGTTTTGGAAATGTAAACATGTCCAGCGCGTTCATCGGGTTAACATAATAATAAAAAGGGTAGAAAATGAACAGCTTTAATCATGGCGTAAAGTCTGTTTTTTGACCCACTCGTTTTACGTGAGTTAACTTATAATTAACTACTGCGATGTGTTGGAATTTAAATTGCTAGCAGGACAATATATACTTTGATTTTACAATTTATATCTGAAGTTGGGGCGATTCAATCGGTTTTTACTAGATCGAGAACTGACAGTTCGAGTCCATTCGTGTGCTCGAATGCCTGAAGATTCCGAAAGGCGAAACCCAGGTGACAAAATACATGGAAGTGTACAAAATCTCAATAATCCAAATTAGAAGTTTATAAGTTTAAATTATATGCTATACGACTCTTCTTAGAATCATCTTTGATATATAATATGTATAAATATTTGATACGGTTATTACCTCTTCAGCATCAATTGATATTCTGTATGTGACCCTTGTACAAGGACTCCTGTGACATGCTTCGTTCGAGAGTATTTCTTCATGAGGGCCTCGCCAACGTAGGCAAATGGTGGAAGTGACTTCCAGCAAGTCTTCATGGTGCAGGATCCAGATACCCCGTGACATTTGCATTCGGTTCGGAGCGAAGACTTCACTATCTGCAAAGTAATAAGTAATAAGAATGAATAATTATTAAATTAAAAAATAATCAACAGAGATGAAGAAAGTTACCACGTAAATGTCATCATCATTAGAGTAAACATCCAGACCAAGTATACTCGAGTATTTATATGATCAATTTATAAAAAAAAATCGGAACATGTCCACATTGACGTCGGCGGAAATCAGTCTTCTTTTTGTAGCCGTCACCATTTTACATAACTGATCTCAAGTAACACTTAATCTCTAAACGACTAGTAAAAAGCAGATCCAGTCATGTCCATGCAAAGTTTGAATAAGAAAACATCTTATACATTTTTTTTGATTGTAAAATAATGATAGACTAGCATTATTCGAAGTAAACAACACAGCAAAAGAGACATTGAACAATGACATGGACGATAAAAACAACCTCTTCAATAAAGATAATTTTATTAATTAAACCTATATAACAATTGTCCTAGAGCAGAGGTTGTGAACCTTGTCCTATTGGAAGGCCGCATCTGAGAAGCATACACTAAAATATATGTTTCTTAAATGCGGCTTTTATTTTGTAAATGAAGGAAAACAATTAAATGTATGTTATATTATAAATATTTCAGCCAAAAGGCCGCAGGTTCGTAGCCCTTGACCTAGAGTGTTGACAATTATTTACTCTATTAAACATTTTTTTTAAATATGAACTGAAAATCAAAGTATTAATTTTACTATAATATTATTCTACAAAGAATTACAAATATTTTCGTATACTGTTCATCCATGGCTTTCTTATCAGGATTGAAAGACTGCATTATAAAAACATCCAGCAGAAACCTTTTCCATCGCCCGAAGAGCCATTGAAATCGTTCGATCTTATAATTTGAGATATATCAATGCTATATTCAGCTGCAGAGCAACAAGTAATTCATAGTTTCAAACTCTTACATGAATAGTTATTAGAAATCTTTCCTGGGTTGCAAATAACAGGCGAACGAATTTTTACTGGAAGTGCTATCTGCGATTTGCCTGTAGCATTTTAGTTACCTTAAAAAAGAACTGAGCATTCATATGGCGACAAATATTTTAATGTGTAATATATGACGTTATTAATGCGTTTGTCTGTAATGCTAAAGATATTAACAGCACAATATATTGCTTTATCGTCTACGCATCAAGAACACGAATATTGACAAGTGGTATTTATAACAATAGTGAATTAAATAATTCTAAATTATCTATAATTCCTATACTCATTACTAATTGGATGTCAGTCAAAATACTTAATTGAATAACAGTTAATAAAAAACCCCAGATTTTGAAAAAAACAACTAAATTAGTGAATACATTCTATTAAAAACTAATTTATTTCTTAGATAAAATGTTTTTTTCGACCATGTCTGCTACCAGTGTGGAGCATAAATATGTACTCCTATTGTATATCTCTCTAGAAATATTTTTTGATAGGGTAAGAATAGAAGAATTGAGTTAGGAAAGTAGTTAGCTAATTAATCTCTCAATATCTTATTTTTAGGAAAGGATGAGTGGGAGCGAATGTAAACATCCCAGATATTCACACATTTCAACATAAATTCATTAATGTATTGAAAAGTACACGATAGTAGACTCGAGCCCGTTGACACCGCAACCGAATTGGACGAACGCCCAAGGGCGTCGACCACTTGGCTTTAACGACGTAATTATTGAATCTATCGAATTTATATTGATATGTTTATTAATTAACGCATTGAATAGTGCAACCGATATTTTCTTACTGAAGTGGAATACATATTATTTATTGTTGTTGTGCATTTCCATTTTTTTCTTGTTTGGATCACACGTTATACAATAATACTGCCTCTTGAATAGAGCTGAATTTTGATGAAAAGAGGCTCTAGGCCAGACTTGGGAAAATGCGGCTCTTCGTTGTGGCTCTCAATATATCTTGATAAATATATAGGTAATTTATTTCCCCATTATACTTGTATGTTCGCAAGTTTTCTCTTCGAAATGTTGTAAGTTTGCTGCAAACGGCTGTAACGAATTGTATATCAACCTGAGAACGTGACTATGGTGTGGTTCTTTATATTTATGAAAATCCAGAATATGGCTGTCGCTGACTTCATGTGTACCCATCCCTGCTCTAGGGTATTCCACGTGTTAAACCACTCCAATTATTGCGAGGTCCCTCCGAAAAAAATATCTACAAGCCGTTCGAACACATCTTGAGGTTAGTCCAAACAATAGCATGGTGAACGTTTCGCATTTTTTCCACGGTGGCTCATGAATAATTGTAAAAAGTCATGAACTAGTAGGTAAAGGAACGGGAAACTGGTGCTCGAACTTTACAATAAAACAATTTATACCACTTTGTCGGTGTCCGAGAAAGTGAATGAAAACTTTTATTTACTTTTATAACGTAGAAAAATATCGCGATATTTATAACTCTTTTCAACATTTTGCAAAAACTCAGTGGCTACTTACTAATTTCCATTTTGGGTCAATTTTATCCTTCGCGAATATAAAAAAAAATAAAGAAACTGTTATTAACATACTCAAGGTGAACCTTCGATTATTCAGCCCTCGGGCAGTTTTCGTCAAACAGTTGGTTGGTTATTTGGAGACGCTTCAAGTCTCTTTTACCAACTACGTCTAATCTTTTAATGGTATGTGGTCTGGGCGATAGGGTTGACACAATATTTTTATTGTTAGCGAGTAATTTGATCATTTTTTAAACTCCAATTCCCTGCCAATATAATTTGACTCATCTTTCCCCATTTTCAAAACGCAGGCCGAGACATAAATTAATAGTCGTCGTTCTGATTAGTAGTTCGATTCCATATCGTCAGCTTAAGCTTTCAAAAGTCGTATCTACATGCAATAAAAATGTTGCGAGGGGAATAAAAACAATTCTACACATTGACTTATCAACAGAAAAGTATGTATTATTATATTTATGTAACAAAATACAATTTCGTTTCCTCCCAAAATAGTTATCTCAATCAAGTGTACATATTTTGAACTTAAGTCAACGAAATTGAATCTTATGCAAGCCTTTTAATAGAATCCCTTTCTTTAAGTCTGTGTTTTTATAACGATATTAGTGGACTAGTTTTCGGGTTTTTTGTAAGTTTATGTTAACAGATAAGGCTTCTATAAAAAGAAAGTAAAAACTATCTCCCTTTAGTTACTCAATCGGAGGGTTGCACGAATGATTATAAACATGATCTTATTATATTAATTAATAACATGATTTGAACTTTAGATATCATTCGTTGTGTTCTTTCATTTTCAAACACCTGTCAAGACTTACGAATTGTTAGTGAAATTATTCACGAAAGATAATATAATCCAAACTTTGACGTATGTATGTAATGAAATACATAAATTTAAAATGGTCATATCTTTTATTACTATTTTATGACATACAATTTATAAACATGCAATATGCCTCTTAGACAGAATGCAAAATATTTTTGTAGCCCTATTGAATACAGTATGTATATTGCAATGCTTAGCAGTCATATGGGGCAAGAGATCGTTTGCTGCCAGATTTAGAGGTCTGATCATGCCAAAAGACGGCCAATACCTTCAGGGCTAAGGGCAGGAGCGAATTGGTTATTTTATTATATTACGGGTATTTTTGTCGAGTGTAAGTAAGATTGCGAGTTTCAAAGTTATTCATAACTCTTCCACAAGACTTCGTTGTCTTTCTTTGTAAGTTTCTGTTTGTGTATATATATTAGATCTCTTCTGATTGGCATAGTCATTGGCAGGACGGACCGACGATTTGGAATAATAAAGGATTCATGTCCACGATTTATCAGATAATCACTATATCAATACAATACGACACTTTTAACCTAGCCACACTGTAAAACTTTTCTTATTTTATTCTTGAGTCATATCTAAAACGCATGACCACCACGCGACGCATCAACGATTCCTGTCACCCACCAATCGCTTTGCTTTCTCCCATAATATGCCAGCATTTTTCAGCTTCTTCAAGTACATCCTATGGATAGTACTCTATGGTCGTTAAGGACGCTGGAATCTCACTGGCCAGGAAAAGAGGTAAGAATAATTGGTCACGTGGTCCAAACTCATCAACGGCACGTGACCCAGCTAGCTCCAACATCTTTCCAAGACCAACAGAGTGCTGCCTGATCCATTTTATTATCTCAGAGTACCTCACGAAGTAAAATACCACCGTACCTCCTCAATGTCTATCGCAAGCATCTATTGTGGAAGGTCAGTATATGTATAATTATTTCAGCAACTTAGTTGATTTCATTGACAAAATATCAATCTTTTATCGAAAGTAATCGATAATGAGTTATCATTTACGAAACGAACTTACTAAGTAGACAACAATTTATCTTATTCTAAGTTAATTTATCCATTCATAATTATTCACAAGTCACTAACCCACGTGTAGAATAGACTCGGGAATGATACGTTAGTGAAGCAATGTGTTGTTTCAGATCCAATGCGTTATCATTAATTTCATCGGACAAGTCAATTATGGTCGCACTATACAACGCATAATACCGGAATAAACGAATTTACCATATTTGTGATCGTACTGCATTCAAGTTAAGTTACCTTCTCATTTTTAAGACTTGCATTATACGAATCACTGAGTCTTAAAAAATAAAACCAGGGCTGTAGATTCGGAGTTGTGATTTATGGTATTTTAATCGAAGTCATTATAATATGCCGACAATTCCGTTTATAATTAATTTATTATTTTAGTTTGTATAGATACAAATATATATTTTTATTTAAAACTATACCGTCAACCTGGTTCAATTTTATTTCCTCTATATTTTTTGCTTCTAGAGCTTTAGAGTATAACTTTGCACTTTTTACTACACTGATAAACTTTGTGTATAATACACAGAGTGTCTCAGTGTATTAGTATGTATGGATCCCGTGATTCTAGAGGTGTGTATGGATTTCGTGTCCTAGATTCTAGAGCTGGGCCCTTGAGCTGGAGTGCAAAGTTATATAGTGGCAAATCTACTACTATTCTATTCAGTTTTTTGCAATGGTTGTCTCGGAAGTAATTTCTCTATAAAAGTCAAGAGATCTCTCCGTAAAACGACGAAAATTTGCAGAAGGCCGCGTAGTTTGTCTTATTTGCTACCAAGTCAGCGTGGCTTGCGGAGGTTGGTAGTTATTAGGTAAAGAAGTACACACCGCACTTCCTCAATGTGGTTTTTAATATGATATTTTAACTATCGTATGCTGAGGTCACCATTCACAAACGGGGGAATAAAATATATTTGCGCATTGGTTATTCCGTGTGCGAATTAATTAAAAAATCTTCATAGAACTGTCGATTAGTCTGAAAATGAGCAAAAATAATCTTTTAAAATATAAAATGTGGAATATATCCAAACGTTGCTTTTTTCTATCATAACTTTGTGGATTTGTACCTGAGTAGTTGATGATTTTGGAGATTCTTTCGATAAGGGAATGGGCAACTTCGTTCATTGGTTGTTTAGAATTTTGACGATTTATGGATTTGAAGCCAAAAGCATGAATGTCTGTGATGTTTTAATATTTTCCTCCAACGTCTTATACTATTTAAACGGGTCGTATAAATAGTGATTAGCCCTAACCTTCTTCTCTGTACAAGAAAAGAAGCAGAGATACGGGAACAAAACAAGTTTTTGGCAAAAAAACTCTATATATTATTCAGCACGTTAAGAGCGGATATGGTAAACTTTCCTATTCTTTTCTTTAATGTTGTTCCACCAAATTTTAATAATCTCTACTATATAGCACAAAATACATGTAAAAATCTGTATGTTTGTATGACTGTCGGTCATAACTCCTCCCAAACAGCGTACATTAGCGACGTAAAATTTTTACACGTCATTTTGGCTGAAATTGTTAGTTCAACTGAGCTATTTTCAACTTTCAACTCTAAACATTTAACTTGTAACATAAAACTGTAAACGCTTTATTTTGACGTTTCAATGCGGGATGAAAAGTGTAATAATAATAGTCGCCTAGCAACAGCTCAATACTAATTTATTCTGCAAGTCACTGTTAAGATAGTAACGCTAACATATATATTTGTGTTAAATATTGAGTTTGTGATTTGGTAGAAAGTGAGTGGTAAATTCGCACAACTTGGTGTGCAACCGGAATCGTCATCGAGAATTAGCGTATGACTCTGATCATATGTTTAATTTGTGGCGCTTCAGAAGCCATTATTAAATGCAGATCAACAAGCTGTCTATCGGGAAGTTCTGCGGCGACATGTCATCTTTTAATTTGCCTGGTTTCAACTCTTAATATTATTATTAATTGGTGGACTATATTTTGTGTGTGTAACAAAAGAGGTACAGTGGACAGTGATATTTTTAATTTTCAACATTAGCTAGCCAACGTCTAAATTTAATAACCTAATATAAGCGTTCACAATCTTGGGCGAAGCCGGGTAAAAAATAGTACAAAAGCCAAAAATTACAATTTATACAGTGTTCCATTCAGTGGAGAATAACCTTCGGTTCAAGTGCTCGATATGATCCCATTATATAGTTAAAATGACGTTACTTTATTGCCGATGTCACAACTTCAGACGCGTCTATCAGTCATTGCTTCTAGGCAAATATGTCGGGGCTTGCAAGTAAGAAAATAAGTAGTTTGAGTGTGGATAGTATCAACAAGTAATTGATTAATCGAAACTGCTTGAGGAATTACTTGGCGACATTTGTATTGATTCCGCTGTCATTATATTTTAATACAACGGTAAAAACAGCCTAGCGGAATGATACAAAAGAGTCGTGCTGAAACACTATTAACGATTTAATTTATTAAACAGTTTTAAATAAAACTGTTTGTGCTCTGCTATAATCAGGATAAAATGAAATCATTTAGATTGATGGTGTTGTCGTTCTGCAAAAATATCGGAAAGTTCAAATTGTTAAATATATTTATTTAATTTAATTAAATTTGGATTATTGAGATTTTGTACACTTCCATGTATTTTGTCACTAACGACCCGGGTTTCGCCTTTCGGCATCTTCAGGCATTCGAGCACACGGATGGACTCGAACTGAGAGACAGTAAACAGTGTCTAACGTTTATATAGAAGATACAAATGCGACAAATATTATTTACGAGGTAAGATATTATACGTCTGAGAGCCACACTGATACCTGAGTTAAAATTTCGGGAATCTCCCTAATCCTTATTTTGTAAACACCATATTAACAGAGTGGCGAATTGCCGCTTTTCAACTTCTTTTAGAAATACCAGTGATTTTACAATTATAATAGTATTGTGGGTTTTGACGGGATGTAATTCGACGAATGGGTAAATATATACAATCATTCCACATTTAGTGACATCTGTTAGGTGTTTCAACGTATCGGATATAATAGCGGAGAATTAGGAAGGTTCAGCTGCTCATTCAAGATTGGCAAGGAATTTAACTGGGCTCTATTAATTTCCAAAATTTCTTGATAAAATAATTTATGATCCCCCATGTTTTTATGCAACAGTTTAACCCCATCATCCGCATTAAACGTATGGTTCTCCATTAGCAAGTGATTTGCGAATGTCGAAGTTTCTTTTTTTAATCTAAAGGCAGCTAAATGTTCTGATACCCTTATATCTAATGTACGTGTGGTTTTAAATTATATAAAATATATTTATGTTGGATATTATTTGTGTTCTCTATATATTCTTTAAATATCATAAAAAAAATAACCGTCGAGCAATGAATGAATTGTTAAACATGTTTAGATTTCTTTCTTTTTATTTCACCAAAATTCTCAAATTCAGTTATTGAAAACTATGCTTTGCAAGATGATATTAATTAAAATGAATTTTTTTCGACGATAAAACTTGAAATTAGAATATTGAGGCATACAATTCAACTTGTTATAGAATGAAACATTTTTTAGCAAAGAACAGGAGTGGTTTGTGCAACATACTACACGATAACACGGTAGTTAGAGGGCGAGCTGTCTGCAAGCAGGCTATTGTGGATACCATACTCATACAAAATCGCAAGAGTATTTTAACGAGTAATCAAGTAGCAGTCGAATTGTCGGCAATCGTGTTATCAGGGGGTCTACGTATCTGAGATTGTATGCAGAGTAAAACTTCAATTTATCATACAAAACTTCAAAATTTAAAACGTGAAAAGTATTCTTACATGTATAATGCACACAGTAGGCTCGTGATCACTCAGTTTCAGCAGTTTTAACGCGTGCCGGACGATGATTATAAGATGTGCGCACCCAATCCACATAATATTGATTTATCATACATTGCTTAAAGAACGTAATATTTTAATACGTCAATCGAAGCGACAATATCATTGGGTATAAATATTTCATGTTTTATTTTACCAATAAAACAAATGAATTCGAAAAATCAACGTTATGATATGACGTATTTACTATTTTTTTGATTTGGTCCTGCGACAGTCAGATATCAAAGTGAAACTAGACCACGTCCATTAAAATTACTAAACAAAGAACAGCTTAGAAAATAATGAGTAACCATTCAGCAAGCTCACGACGAGAAGTTGGAAAAGAAATTGCTGGCTGGTTTGAGTTGTCAATATACGTAGAGAATCAAATTGGAAAAATACAACACTTAATGACGAGTGTTGTTGCAAAAGTTACAATTTTATTTACTCGAAATAGTAATGAAATGTGAAATGCAAACGTAGAATGTACTTCCATTTTAACTCTGACAAATTTATTTTATGTTTCCAGTTGGCCCCTGTGTTCTGATTTGATTGCACGCTACGCCATCTATTTTGATCCAAAAACCCCTTTTTTGCACGTTTACTGATGCACGACCGAAACCCATGATCACCTCAACATATACATCGCATTGGAAATTTACCCATAATCTTTAGTCCGGGAGCCTTATTGTCCCTTTAAGGGCATATTAAGTATTCAATACATGCGAACTTAATAACGAGGTAGGGTGATGAATATCGCATGATTTTCAAAAACAACCAATTTCGTGTAGACTTCATCTAGATTATATCAGAATTAAATTTCGTAAACATGAATATTATTATTATTAATATTAATATTATAACATTATTTTGATAGAATCAATCAAAAAAAACACAAAATTGTGTCTTGTATTTTGGGTAGTTTAATTAGTTATTAAGTAAATGAAAATGTAATCAATCAACAGTCTTATTATAGCGGTCTTGTTTCACGTTTTTAATGTCCTGAAATTCAATATTCAGCTACTGGAAAACAGTCAATTTTTAAATGTCAACAAACCCATGAAAATGACAGCGTTTTTAAGTAATTCTAAATTATAAATGTCACACGTTTAAATGTAGGCATTTAATTTAATTGGCTGACGATTCATCTCTCGGATGGGCGTAAAATTGGTGTAATAAAACATCAAATTTATTCAAGCGGCAGTCGCCATTTTATATTGAATCTAAATTGGATTCTCACCAAGATGTCAAGAAAAACTTTATCTCTATTCATGACAGAATAATAAAATTGGTTATCAAGTTAAATTATCGTAAACGCCTCCACGCTTCATAATAGTCGAAATAGTAATAATTGACCTTATAAGTTTTTTTTTATTTCATCTTAACTTGTCAATACAGGTAGCTGTTAAATATTTTTGTTTTCTTGTTTATGGTAACTATAAAATGTTCGATTTTTGAAATGGAAATTGATTAAATTTTTATTCGCAGACCATTTTTATTGGATGGAAAATAGTTTAACACATTAACAATGTCGTTTCTTATATACTTCGTGTTTTAATTGTGTGTATTGAAGTGCTTTTGGATACAAAATATTTTTTGTGTCCGTCTAGTGCGTGCACGAATAAATCATAAGGTTTTCCAACGCGTGATCAGGCCACATACAGCTGTCCATGTGCGAACCTCACCGGAAATTGCAGGCGCTTGAATTCGACTGGCACACCTGTCGGAATCATTGGATATGTAGCAACCGGCAATTGGAATTTAACAATTATCACCACTTTTTATGTCTCACAAGAACTGATATGTCGCTGTTTGTGCGTATTTGATTATTTTTTAAGATTTTAATTTTAAGAAACCTTCACGGGTGTGCACACAACAACTCACTAACGATCCATCGAAATCAGATGAATGGTAAAGGAACGCATAGAGGACAGTTGCAGTTACTTCCAAAAGTTCTTACTGAGGATTTAATCCGGTTTTTCGATAATTCATATTAAATGTCGATATTGTAAATATTAATACCGGAATAAGAAAACACGTCTTTATCATAAGTCATAGGTTTATTATTTCCATAAATGTCTTCAAAATATTGTTTCTTTGAATAAAAATATGACAGGAAGCTGTACACTGATTATTTTACCATGTCCGCTCCCAACGTGGAGCATATATATGACCTCCTAATGGAAGTATCTCAACAGAAGTTTTCTATGAGAACTGCTTGTTACCCAGTTGCTCAACCTCTTTTTTTCGAAGATAGTAGCTATAGAAGTATATGGCTAGAACAGGACTAGTGGTTAGCTAATCGTTCTCGCTACTCCCCGTTTTTGAGGATCGGCTGGGTGGGAGAGAGTTTTAGACATCACAAGCACTCATGACTACGAACAGAAATCCATAAATCGATTGAATGTTCAATTTATGGAACTGTCCGCACCGAGGAATGAACCCGAGACATCCGTAACCGTAGCCAACGACGCTATCAACTGCGCCACGGACTACGATTCATTTGATGTATGTTAAATTTAGATGTAAAGTATGTAAAAAATAAACAAGAGAATCTGGTATATCTAAAATTATGTAGTGAATCGGGTACAAATATTTGTACCAAGCATTCAGAGATTAAATATACTTATTTTTCCGTTTCTTTATCGGAAAAACAGAACAACACTGCTTATTTGATGTTCCAAATATCATATGTCCAAAGTGATTGCAAATAGTTTAACCACCATGCCTTGTAAAGTAACTGGAAATTTTATCTTTTGCATCTGAGATAACGTATTCACTTCCCATGAAATAATTTAATAGTATGTATGAACGTGACATAAATGATGTCACATTTTAAATTGTGTACATTTATTATCATTATTATTTATTTATCTAACTCATAGATCAAATAAAAATTCGTTGTGGCATGTTTATTGCGCATCTACGTGGACTCATTTGTGAAAATGCACTTGTGAAGTGTACATACAGTAAAGATGAGTTATATCTACCCTAGCGTATTTATATTATGTTAAGTTGCACACGTTGAAACATTTTATTTTCCTCAGAAAGCTGCAAAGTTTAAAATGATTCGACTATATTTATCAGACTGTTTGTTATCCCATCGACACCAGTAATTCATTTATGCAACCGCTGATCTTACGGCCGAATTTTATAACGCAATAATGATTAAGAAAAACAAATGAATTTACTTATCACATTCTAGACCCGTTGCAGACAAGGCTGATATTGCGTGACAATGCGTTTTTGTGCTTAAAATATAAATAAAAAAATAATAGGATAAAATAACAAAGTATTTGGATCTACAAAATTTTATGAGGTAGTTGATAGCTATTTCGGCTTTGCGCCATCGTCAGAACTATACTAAAACTTATCCTAATTATATATTAATTCATCACCCTTACTTAAAGTATTACAAGAAGCCCATGTAATTACGCATAATCAATAACATTTCTAAATAGTTAATAAATTCCTAACAAAATTTTGTAGAACTAAATACTTTGTTATTTTATCCTATTATAATGGAGTTCTACCAAGTAAATGCCAATTCAATCAATATATTATTGTGATTCACTCAGCCACTTACTTTGAACTGATATTAAGTGTCATGCTTATTGAATCTGGCTTGGACATGCGCTGTGAATTGGACATGCCCCAGGGAAGCCTGAATCCCGCCTATACTTTCTTCAAACTAGATGGATTCCGTCACCCCATAAGGCCGTTGATGACCATTCATAGGATGTCCTCGGCGGAGATACTGCTTGTAAAATTACTTGGAAGGATGCAAAAATACTGCCCGCGTACATAGAATCTTGAAGGCAGTGGCCACATGGGGAATAGGGAGTGGAAATGGCAAAGGAACATGAAAAAGTATTCGCATACTGAGAGTTTAATCTACTATGCCGAATTTAAAGAGGAATCAAGGGTGCCCCGTTTCCAGTATGATATTGCAAAATTATCAAGCACTTCAAAGTCGGCCATGGTTGACATCAAGCTAGCGTAGCATATTATTGGGTGCCCATTGTTGGGAATTGAAAAAATAGAAATAAAACTAGTTGAGTTTATAAAAAAGACCTATTTTGTAATCCTTGTCATTACTTTAATCATGCATTATTTATTTAAGGACATAAATTTGAAGTTGAAAAATAATTCGTTACGTAACAAGTAAATTAATATTTATTTATTCAGAAAATACATTATCAATCTTTTCTTCCTCTGTTTCATTATAATGAATATACTTAACCCTTTGACCCCATAAACACACTAATTGCATAATATCAGATATCATTACATTATTTCCATCTTATACTTTATTATTTGCAGCATTGACGTTCACTTAATCTTTTAATGCAGTTTAGTATAAGACATGCTCGCTCGTAAATGACCGCTATAAAATTGCCAATTTTGTCGATAAATCTCTCATCGACATTTTAATTGCATTTATTGAAAATATCGGAATGGACGTAGTAATTATTGCGGCGATGACAGATGAGACAACATGAGAGATCAACAGTGCAAGTAATTCAACAATACAACAAAATTCAGAAATGGACATATTATTTATTGATATTTATAGATTGCGATTGAAATCCATCTAATCAAATTGAAAGGTTCTTTGATAAAAATCCAATTTGTCGATTTATCATTTTTTCAGGTTAGAAAAAAAACTTTTACGTACAACATACGATATAAATTATTTACGTCTTTAGTATTAAGATGATTTCAATGTTGTTTACCTATAAATAAAAAGAAGATTACATTTGATATAGTAAAAAAAAAATGGCTTTTATCGAATGTGGTGTTATGTCGGAATGTTTTTGGAACGATGTTGGGCGTTCGTTCTACTCGGTTGCGGTGTCCACGTGTTCAAATACCAGTACGGCTATGTTTAATCGATTTGGGTTTGTATGATCGGATATCTTAATTCTGTCCCACTCATCTGATCGTAAATAAAACTATCTACCCACAAGCCCCATCCTTCTACCCCTACTCTCCGAAAAATATGGATTAAGTGCCAAAACAACAAACGTTGTAATAAGCTCTAATATAAGTTCACATATCCCACATTAATAGTGGACAAGCTTATTAAAGAGAAATCCTATTAGCCGTGTTATTTACTTATCAGTAATTTTTAAATAACACCCGAAGGCATGAAAAACCTACATATGTTTTTACCTTTCTCCCAGCTCGGTTATTGTGGAGGTTCATGAGACTCCTTGCGTCTCCTTCGAGCTCTCTGGCATCCAAAAACCTTCGCGCGAACCTCGCCCCGTATGCAGCGTCTGCGCCACAGCCTCCCCAGCGCCATCCACCTGCTGACACTAAAATAATGTAAAACATACCGTAATACAACCGTAATATAACCGTAATATAACGTAACTGACAAACCTATATTAGGTAGTGATTAAATCGCAAGCAGTTTTTGGATTCTAGAATACATACAGTAAAACTTCAATAAAACCGACTTCGGATTCAACAAACAAAATTTAAAAATCGTTGAAACATCCTGTCATTAGTCAGAGCTCGTGGGGAATTTTCTGCGAATGATTATGTTTCTGTAGTTTCAGCGCGTGTCGTCCGATGATGTTACACTCACTAGTCACATTATTTTTGAATCACATTTCATTTTTTATTGATTTATGAAAATTTTAGTGGTCTTGTACATAAATGTATTTTGACGTTTGTTTTCTAAATAAATAACAAATCGTACTCAGAAAACGAAGATGAATTTAACCTGTTGATTGCTAGCGTCTCAACTGTTGAGATGACTGATTTCAGTTTTTGAAATGAAGATAAACAAGAAATCTCATATAATATAGCAAACCTCGATTAAAAGGGCAATGTTAATTTCTTTAATTTTCAAACGATATGTTTTCTCCCCATTTCCTTAATTTTTTTGTAGAATTAATATAAAAATTCTCAATTCAAAAACTGACTTAGCAGTAGATTCATTCTTTAAATGGAACATTGCATTTTTATGAAATACTTATGGATATATTAACTATTTTTTTATATGCTAAATTGTGAAATAAAAAAGTGTGTATGTTTACCTGGTGGGTGAGGTTCTCGTCTTCTGTCGCAGCCACATGCCGGGATATCCCCTCTGGCGCACGCAGCCGTCACGGCGTACGCAACCCCTGCTGAAGCTATTGCGTAAGTAAAAGCAGCCTCCCTGGACCCTGAAAATATAGAATGAATCTTTTAAATATGATTTTTTTAGTGGTAAAGGTTGTCGATTCTGTGTGCCGAGTGGTCAAATACTCAAGAGCTCGAATCGTCGAATAAATACTTCATAAATTGATTCATTTATCGATTTATGAATATGTATCTAAAAGCATACAATATTTTCATCTTTTTCCACCAACCCTATCCGACCATTACAAATATTTGATAATTACGGGCCCTTTATTAACCTCACCCTATTACCCTTACCCTATCGGGCACAACAGCTTTTCTCGACCAAAAACTGTACGTTGAGAATGTTAAGATGCTCGATTTAGGAGATCATGTGGTCAACATTTCGAGTGAAAATGGTTAAATATTTATAATTGAAATTAAAAACTTTAATAACCACCTTAGAAACAAACCTTTATTTCTAAATGTATGTTTATATTGCCGCTGACAATTTGCATCAGTTGAGTAACAAACTTTCAAAAATAAGAAAATTTTATTTTTTATATTAAATCAGATAACTAAATGTCTTTGAGGGAGGCTAAGAATGCCTTCATTCGAAAGTAAATCGACCATCGGTGAGAATGATAAGATTTAAGATGAAAAAGAATTTCTTCTCAATCAAATCAACGTCTGCTTACTAATTATTGTTACGTATGAAGTATGAAGCAGAAAAATACAAACCGCTTCGCGTGGGTGCGCAGCCTAATATTTTCCGCTTGGGAGCGATTAAGCACATTAATATGTCGAAATAATTTGGAGGTAATGTTATATTAGTAAACCAGTATTAGTTTTTCTGGGCGATTATCCAAGCGATTACCTCCCGAATATGTTTTTGATAAAAATCGGCCCACCAGCGCCGCCTAGCTTCACGTCAGCGTCTTGTATTACACACTTGTCAAACGATATTGCATTCTAAATTCAAAAAACTTCTCTATGGTAAAATCGCATCTGACAGTTCATATTTGACGCATCGGTGATTTTTGATTGGCGATCTCTTGTAATTAATTCAAAGTCGGACTATATGTCTATGGAAATCTTACGATAATGATTTTACGTTGATTTTATTTATGGGCGTTCGTTGTTTTAATGGTGATTTATAATACATTCGTATTTAAATGTTTCTTTTTTTAACGCTTAGCTTGTTAATGTAGAATGACGTTTCATTAAAAATATAGTCAAACAATGATCGACAGTTTGCTGTTTATATGTTTCATCATTTGTCACATCGTAATTTTGAAATACTTCTTGGGGATTGTTTATGTTCTATATTAAAAAAGCACATGGTGGGCTACTATAGAGGATGAAAAAGTATGAATAAGTTATTTGCTTGTTAACAAATTGCAATACTTGATGTGTAAATATTCAAAATAATCTACAGTGTAAATACATTCCGATAAATAGTTTTTTATTAATATTATAAAGATTGTTCAAAAAAAATATTTCATTATTTTATAACCTGAAGCCCTACTGATCAAAATGAATGCAGATTAAATCCGAATAACTACATGAAATAAAAATATGGATTATTTTGTTGCTGTGGTTAAATTATTCGATCGAAAATTTAGTTTTTATTTTTTTAAAAACTCACCTTCGGGTTACAGTTTTTTTCAATAATCACGGGTATAAATTGTATCAAAATATTCACATTTGATTTGCACAGACTCATTTGTAGGTCATTTAACATACTAATTCCGCACACGCAAATTTTAGTTATTCAAAATAACATTAAGCCTTGAATGAAGAAAACCAATCAAAGAAATAAAAAATGAGCCACTCAGTGGCACACGAAGACGCTGTACAACAAGAAGTAATAAATTGCTCCACAATATAAATTGTCAAATCTTAAATTTGATGTGACTATCATGTTTTTATGGCATTTATGATTTGACATTTAAGAAGTATTTCAGACTATATAGAAAACCTGGTTATCCGTGTATTATATTCGTATATTTTGACACGCCCTGGTTTTTGTTAAGTATAAGTGTCATTAGTGTCCTGAACTGAAATCAGCCAGCGGCAACAGCAATATTTCGCAGAAAAGGCTCTTTCTTGTTGCCAGGCGTTCAAATAGCCCCTGGTTACGTCCGCTGGACGAGTCCATTTTTACGGAAAAAGGTAGCTCCAACTATACAGGGAGTTTTTTTGAATTTTTGTAGACAGTCGATTACGATCTGCCGAGCGGGACGAGCTGCGCTCTCGTAGCGGAGGTGACGTGACGATGTGAATTGTTTGTTTTTCTTTTTTGATTCGCATTGGACTTAATTTAAAATCGTTGTGTCATTTGTATTATAACTTAAAGTAAATTCAGTTGCTAAGTAAATGTAAATGTAGAATCAATTTTATGTGTTAAGACTTACATATTTGTGTAATGTTAAACCACTGCATCTTGAATGGAAAATAAATAAGTTTTGAACCGGATTTGAAATGGTGTTTATCTGAGATCAGCCCTTCCAGGACTCCGGATAACCAGCCGCTCGCCTCTCTTCGATCCGGGGTCTTCTCAATTTATAATATACATTTTATTCTGTATTTAAATTTAAATACACAAATCTCCTTACCAATCAAATACCTTGAGACCTTCTGAATATTAATCTGCTAACGTTAATTTTAGTTTATTTTGAAATTTTACTGGCTTACATTTATCAATTTAAACATTTGAAACAGTGAATGTCTGCTTTGTTTAGTTTTTTCAGTGAGGTTAAGCTCTCTTCGGTTCGATATTCAATATAGTAATGGCACAGAAAAACAAATGAATACTGACGTATGTAATTCAAATATGTTCTATTTATATGCCATGTCCACTCCCAATGTGGAGCATATGGTCTCTCAATGCAGATATCTCAAAAAAAGTTTTTCTACGACAACTGCTTGTTACTCAGATGGTCAACCTCTCGTTTTTTCGAAAAGATCATGGATATACGGATATGAATAGGACAGGACTAGTGGTTAGCTTATCATTCTTGCTACTCTCCGTTTTAAGGATCGCATGGATGAGAGGAAATTTAATTAAGACATCACAAACAACCATGCTTTCCACATAAATAGATTTAAAAATCAATTCATGAAATAAATTCAATTCTGTCCGTACTGGGATTTGACCTCATGACCACCGCAACCAAAGCCAATGACGTAGACCACTCGACCACGAATCCGGCCTTTAGGAAAAGTAAAAAACTTCACATTTTTTTCATGTTCCAGCTCTTACAAGTTTTCATTGCACATTTCGGCATAGTTATTAATTTTTTATCTTTAAAATAATATTTTTGCTTAGACAAGAATGTCTAAATGTTTTATTTTATTCTCTATTACACTATTGTATATATAAATGTTTCTCCTTAAAACCTGAATCAAATATTTATCACCTCTATCCAAAACGGTGTCGCAAACAAAATACTTTTGACGTTTAAATATTGGCTCGTTATGACGTCTTTAAAAATGAAAATGGCGATTGTCAATTATTTTACAGCTCATCTTGTAGTTCTATCCTTCCACCATGGTCACAATCTAAGTAGTATCTACTCCAAACGAGAACAAAACCTGCCGCCATTGTGTCATTATTATATCATAAGAAATTTATTGTCATTTTTTCATACATCAAATCAAAATTTGTTGTACGGTATACATTTCATTTCGAAACATAAGAACTCGAAATACTTAGCCAAAGTTCTATGAAAATAGACTTTATCCGAAATTCGGTATTTTTTTCAAGTAATATTGACTTCATTCTTACCTCAAATCAAGTGATCTTTGTAAATCTTGGTAAGAGTTAATGAAAATGATTGAACTAATCTGTTTTTTTTTATAAACAATTGACATTCTATTTCGAGCGTAAATCTGTAATGTCAGCCTCTGTGGTCTAGTGATAAGAGGTTTTCCCTAGCGATCTGGTGGGTCCTGGTTCAAGTCCCAGCAAGGTCAATACTAAATTTGGATTTTTTCAATTTAATTTTGTGATATTGGACATGAGTGACTTATAAAAATCGAGTTTATCTCGCATGCTTTTAAAATTTTCAAAATATTTGTCGCATTGGTTATCAGCTGTAATACCAGATATTTTTTTCTAAGATTTAAAAAAAATATAACACTAATATATATTGTAGACTTTTATAAAAGTGCAATTTAAAAAAAAGCCACTGCAAAAGAGGCGTGTTGTTTGTCTCGGGTATTGATTGGATTTAATCGCATCAAATTGTTGTAAAGTGCATCTCAACATATGCGTCTCGTTCTTACACGAAACGATTCTCTTTTCTCACTCCCACGTCTCTAGACAGTCGTATAATTGGGTTTCAGTTAATTTCAAAACGATTATTAAGAATCCCACTCATTGCATCAAGAGTAGTGTAGAGTTTCTTGTACATTATCAATATATAAGCAGTATAAGCACCTATTAAACGAGATTGATATAGCCCATTCTTGGATCATAAAGAAAAACTATGTTTGATCGGGTGAACGGATAAAACCGTACAGGAAAAAAGCGACAGAGAAAAGCGAGCAGGGAAAAACTGCACACGAGTAGAAAGAGAAGTATTCACGTTTAAAATACTTACTAATAATAACCTAAATACATACATGTCTCAATACAATTTATCCACAACTCAACACTTTCAAACAAAGGTAGAACGCTACAAATGAATCTTTCTTCGTAGGACGTTCTGAGTTTCTGAAAATTATTATTTGACGTTATTTAAAATAAAAAATTTGATTTTAACAGTTTTTCAAGCTGAAAAACTCATAAAACGTATTTTAAATGTGAATACTTCTTTTTTTACTCCGTGTGCAGTTTTTTCCTAGTGGGGTTTTTTCCATGTTGCCTTTTTTCCGGGTATGCTTTTTTCTATGTCCGCTTTTATCCTGAACGGTTTTATCCTAGAACCGTTCGTACGTGAAGTTAGATACACGAGGTTACGCAAAAAACTGAGAGTCCACACAAGCCACTAATAGAGATATAAGCACTTTTTTGTTATATACGTTGGACTGTGAAATTTGTGTAACACATTTATAAAACATTTTTGTCTGAAAGCAGCCCGGCTGGGTTATACAGAATCTAGAAATGACAAACAAGATTTTGTTAGGCATAATAATTCGTTTATTCAAAAATGCGTGCTGTCAAACCCTAAAATCCTAATCTAGTCACGGCGTAAAGCAAATAAAAACATTTCTGAAAAACAGGTGTCAAGTCTTTGCAAAAGAAAGGCTTGAAAAATTTACCATTTCATTTTAATAAAACTGCAATCGTGTAAATAAATACATTGAGAATGCAATTATTAAAAGAAAAACAAAATATTTGGACGTTTCATATTTGTTAGACGAAGGAAAACGATTAACGGTTTTCGCGAAATGATAGAAAAATCTACTAATTCCTCTTAAGTCTTTACACCTCGGAGTGTCGATATATCGGCGTAAATTTTGATATATCATATTGAAGTAAATGAGTGCCGTAATCAATATGGGGTAAAAGAATTTTGTGATAAATTGTGACAATAGGTGGAAGAGTAACAGAACATACTAATCATTTTTTCTAAGAAATATATATATTATAGTATTTTGTGATTCACACTAATGAGCATAAAGGTTTACTTAATGTCTGGGGTCGATATCAGTATTCGATATTCAGTATCGATATTCGAGAGCAGATATAACATGCAACTCAAAAAAATCAAATTTGATGGTGCATCTATCGATCGAATAGAAAATATTTGAATAACATAATCCCTTTCATTTTTGTTTAGAGTCTCATGTTTTTAACTCTTTTTCTGTCATAAGTGCATCTAATTACTATGTGCAGTGGTGAAAAGTATAATAACGATTATTTCCTTTGGTATTTAAAATAAAAAAATGAGTTCATCCTTACTGAGAGAATTTAAAATTACGTGTAACACAAAATGTTACATAAAATGTGTCACATCACTTGATATTTCAATATAATATGGTAGAATTATGTACATTTATTATTTTTTTAATTTAAAAAGTGTAAGAAAATAATTTAATCAATTCGGAAGTAGTGAAGGTGTATACAATATTTTCAATATAAATCCGAAATGAAAATAACATTATTCCTGAAGATATTGAATTGACACTTGAAACATAATATTAAATTTATTGTTAATTTCATTTGATTCAGTAAAAATTCAGGTCAACATGTGTTCATTGTATAAATATAATTGAACATTTATTTTACGAAATAGTTTCAATAAATTGATGCGATTCTGATGTTGAATGGATGTATGAATTGTGGATGGTTCTGTTTTATGAATACTAAAGCGAATAAAGATATTTTTATTGAACGTTTCAGTTTCTGTTGCAATAAAGGTTCTCGTGAAAATCTCCGGCTCATAAATTGGACGAGGAAGGCTTTGCTGCTCTGCTTTGCCATTGATGTCCAAATGAAAGTTCTTTAGAGTAAGCTATAAAGTAAAGACACGCCAGTGATGGATTGAGAACATTAAGAAATCAAACAATATTGTAAAATTTTATCAATTTCTAATTGGATTGTCGAAAGCGTTAGAATTTTTTTATTTAATTTAAGACAAAAATAAAAAATGACTTAACAATCAAAATTAAACATAAAGTAACAATCAAAGTAATGAATTTCCCATATTAATACATTGGTCCATAGTTACCCTAACATGCCTATTAGTTGAAATTGGGTATTTCTTCGAATTGCATTTATCCAGATATTAATTTCTTAGACACAGCGATAAGATTTGTCCTATTTTATTTGTATATAATAGTTATAAACTGTCTGTTATTTGAGTTAGTTCAAGTTCACTCCTGTGCTCGAGCGCCTGAAGATGCCGAAAGGCAAAACCCCGTTCGTTAGTAAGAAAATACATGGAAATGTACGAAATCTCAACAATTCATTTTTTTTATGGATTATTAATGAATAGATGAATCACATAATTTACAAATGGCGGTTTTTTTGATGATTGGATTAATAACTTTGTTAACACATGGACGTCTGCGATATTTAGATTCGATTCCACTCACCTTCTATCCAAACTCAAAATCAAGCAGCTGAGATAGCGTAAATGAAATCCTAGTCCGTTCCCTAGCCGCGTCACTTTTCCCTTGCTTTCTCCAAAGAGTATAGTTGAAAGATCGAACAATTTTCGTAATAAAATCTGATATTTAGATGTTCCATATTGGAAAAAGTCATGGTTTTAATTAGGGAGCGACATGGAAAATTGTATGGATCGAAAAGATCGATAGTATAAAAACTTATTATAATCATTGATTTTTTTTAACTGAGAGCGTTCTACTCTCAGCTGATTTCACGAGCCGGTAAGACGTTCAGTTTTAACGAAAATCAGATAAAACTGTTTTAATGTACATCAATTCCTGAAGCTTAAGGCTAACGACAGATATGTAATATTTATTTATCTGGAGAGCTGAACGATTGACCTACAAGTTTCGTTTATAAGCTCTATTTCAGAGTGGACATGGTTTTAAAAAATACAGATAACTTCGATCAAATCTGATTGAAGCGTTTTGATATAATTACAATCTATTTTTCATATTAATTTGTTAATAATTTTTTTCAGCAATACAATGAGTCCGTCACTGTGTATTAAGTATGGTGAATTTTCCCTACAGAAGAGCGGAGCACCTGCCTCTCGCAACAAAGGGGATCACTCAGATGTATAAATAACTGCTAGCATGCTTATTCAGAACATAACGTTTTGCTTACAGAACTTAAGCTGAATACAAACGAACAACATACCGATCTTATTGTATCACTTGCAGAAACATGTTATTAATAATAAATGTGATATGTTTTACTGTTAATCCTCGGTAGAAAGATAATATAATGAAAAAAATACGTATGTCATTGATTGAATTCGCATCTACTTGGTAGAACTATATTTTAATAAGGTGAAAATAACAAAATATTTAGTTCTACGTGAATTTTATCAATGGATATTAACAAACTGATAAATCTTTTATTTTTACCCTACTATGAATATAAATTTCGGGCTTTCAGGTACGGTTTTTGTTAATAATGTTAGTTTAGAAAACAAAGGGTGATTTGTTAATTATTTTTTATGGCTACATATATATGTATATATATATATGTATATATTATCTGACACCGCCCCGTACCTATTTGGCGGACAGGGTCTTCAAAACCAATCTGCAGACTCTTCCTATTAATGAAAATTTAAGAATGTAATACCCCTCCTGAGGCGTTAAGGGTGGGGTCGTATTTGTTGGTTGATGTTGTTGATTTGCAGTTTGAAGTGGGGGGAAGGGCCTGCGATCCTGCCAGAGTCAGTGGAGTTCCGACCGCTCCCGGGGGAGGTCGCGGCAGCGCCTGATCCCTTCGATTACTATAAAACCACTTACACAGTTTAAATTAAAAGTATGTAATTCTGTTGTGTCTAATGTCTTGTGAAACTGTAGCTAATTGCAATAAACCAGATGAGTACACGGATAAACGACCGGGGTTTTAATGGAAGACGAAGGAACTGTTGTTTTCTCCTTTGTTTGTCCTTGTCCCAGGACGCGGGCCTTGAAGCGTGTTGAAGCTCGCACCCCGCTTCTCCCCGCTCCTACACCGTCATCCCTCGAGCGGCGAGCGAGACAGATGTGATTTGTTTCGTTTTTTTTTTACCTACTCTCTCAAGTGGCGCCCAACGTGGGGCGTGGATGGTTTAAATACCTCAGGACTTGACGACCTGAGACGCTAGCCGGAAGATTGCAATTAGTCAGGGTGAAACTCCCTGTGGCGCCCAACAACGGAAAGTGAATGTGGAAATACAAAAATGCATAGAAAATGCGAATGGCGAAATTGCGAGGAAGTTCCGCGATATCCGCCGAAGCCATCCGGCCGAAGAAGGAACCGGAGGAATAAAAATGAGTCCGCCTATAGGCCGAGTCAAGTCGGATCTTATAGTGACCGCATGTGTGCGGAAAAGCCCCGTTATGTGCCGAATCAGTTTGAATCATATGATAAACGGGTGTACGTAAACAAACCCCGTTATTGTAGAGACAATACCTCGGAACAAACATATGTAAACCGGAATTACGTAAGCAAACCACGTGAAAATACTTCGAAATACACGTATGGAGACCGTGTGTACGTAGATAATTCGCGGTACACGTCGAATAGGTTCGACACCTTGGAATACGTTAACGATGACCGGATGTACGATGAGCCTCGCTATAAGCCGAATCGATATGCTAACGATGATTGGATGTACGCCGACGGATCGCGCGACACGTCATACGAATACGCAGACGACGATCGGATGTACGCCGAGGATCCGCCCTACTCATCACATGAGTCTGAAGCTGACGATGACCGGATGTACGAGGAAGAGATTACTTACATCCGCCCGCCAATAACCAAGCTTTCGCAAACCGGCATGAGGTTTGATGGAGACCCGATGATGACCGCAGAGCGCTTCCTGGAGTATTGTGAAGGAGCGCTCCCTAGAACCGGGACACCTATATCGTCCTGGGTGGCACAGACTGCCGACATCTTGGAAGGAGAGGCCAAAAGCTGGTTCACAGCGCTCCGCGAGAAGCCAGCTAACTGGGAGACGTTCAAGGTTGCTATTATCGATCATTATAGTGACGAGAACCGCCGAGCTCGTGACAGGATTGCGCTGATGACGACGAGGCAACGTGAGGACGAACCAATCGTCCTTTTTATGATAATAAAACGGGACCTAGCCCGGAACGCCGTCCCGAGTGATGACTCGGAACAATTGGCGAAGGTCTGCCACAGATTGATGCTGCCGAGAGACCAGCGAGAGATGAGTCAGCGCTCTTGGAGAACGTTGAACGAACTCTTTGATGCCGTCCTCCGATACGAGGGAGGCCAAGAGGAGCCCGGCTACGAAGCCGCGCACATCATCGCGACGCCAGTAGATGACGTCATGACGTCACAACGCTACGAAACGGCCGAGTTAACGGGTCGTAACGAAGTCGCCTCTACACTTACGAATGACGAAGTTGTGACGTCACTAAACTTGTACGCCGTATGTTCGATTCAAAGTGGAATCGCGCCGACGTCCGCTCATGAAACCGAATTGCCGCCCACACCTCGAAATCAGCCCGTCTACACTGAAGGAAAGCAAGATGGCCAGACAGTCGAACAAGCCCCCGACGTTGTGCAACGACACCCTAGCTCCGAAAGCGGACTAGAGGAAGACGCCGGTGAAATACATTCACTATCTGCCATCGCCGCCCTTATTCCCGACGTGGCTGCCACCAGTGACAGTGAGGTCGGAGACCAGCCCTTGGACGAGAACTGGAAGCCCGTTCGACCACCCCGCCGGGCGAAAAAGGCACCAGTAACGCTACTGCCTAGTCTGCAGTTGCCAATTACGCCACTGCCTGATTTGCAGCCACTAGTAACGACACCGATTAATTTGCCGTTACTATTTACACCGCTACCCGCTAAGCAATTACCAGAGATGTCACTGCCTGAGGGGCCATTGCCTGATATGAAGTCGCAAGTAACGACACTGATCAATGTGTCGTTGCTAGTTACACCACTGGCCGCAAAGATAGTGCCAGAGATGTCGCTGCCTGAGTCGACAGTGCCTGATGCGAGGTCGCCAGTAACGATACTGCCGGATGAGCAGCTACCAGATACGCAGCCGCTGGTAATGCCGCTGGTAACGACGCCGCTAATATAGCGACGCCGCTGGTTGCGCCCATACTTGATATGCGTACACCGGGTAAGCCGCTGCCTATGATGCCACCCGACGTTTGGCCGTCTGGTAGACCATCACCCGAAGTGCTACGCAAGCGTGCGCCCGATATGCAGCTTAGAGAGCTGCCTGAGATGAGCCTGGAGTCGCCGCCTATGATAAAAAGGTTGCGACCATCCGCCCTGCCACCCGAACTGTGGGAGATAAGCCTGGAGTCGCCGCCTACGCTGACGATATTACGGCCGGCCGCAAAGCCACCCGATACGCCGTTCAGTGATCCGGTGAAGTTTAAGTGGGAATCTTCGTTGCGCAAACTTGCGCCACCGCCAAAGCCGCCTGATGAGACGTCGCGACGCCGACGAACGCGCCACTTCGCTTAGTGACTTATGCGCGTATTTACAGAATTTCTTGCAGTTTAGAACGTTAGTTTTTGTGTTCGATTTGACATTTCGATTCTGTTTTGTGTTCGATATGTCATTTCCATTCTGTGTTTGTGTTTGAGTTGAAATTTCTCTTTAGTGCTTATGTTTAATTTGACATTTCTATTTTTGTGGTTTTTATGATTGACATTCCTGTTTGTTTTTACGTTATTTTTGAGCTTATTTTATATTTTGCTGGAAGAGCTGCAGACGGTTATTGAACATTGGGAGTGTGGTGATTTGACACCGCCCCGTACTTATGGGGCGGACAGGGTCTTCAAAACCAATCTGCAGACTCTTCCTATTAATGAAAATTTAAGAATGTAATACCCCTCCTGAGGCGTTAAGGGTGGGGGTCGTATTTGTTGGTTGATGTTGTTGATTTGCAGTTTGAAGTGGGGGGAAGGGCCTGCGATCCTGCCAGAGTCAGTGGAGTTCCGACCGCTCCCGGGGGAGGTCGCGGCAGCGCCAGATCCCTTCGATTACTATAAAACCACTTACACAGTTTAAATTAAAAGTATGTAATTCTGTTGTGTCTAATGTCTTGTGAAACTGTAGCTAATTGCAATAAACCAGATGAGTACACGGATAAACGACCGGGGTTTTAATGGAAGACGAAGGAACTGTTGTTTTCTCCTTTGTTTGTCCTTGTCCCAGGACGCGGGCCTTGAAGCGTGTTGAAGCCCGCACCCCGCTTCTCCCCGCTCCTACACCGTCATCCCTCGAGCGGCGAGCGAGACAGATGTGATTTGTTTCGTTTTTTTTTTTACCTACTCTCTCATATCATTATATTACTAACTTAAGTAAGAGTGTATACATACTTCTCAGTTTACTGAACTACAACACTAGGTGAGCTAAGTTAGTAAGCATTTTCAATACAGGAAAACGTTAATAATAATTTATACAAAATTGCATGACTTTGAATGTGTTTACTGTAAATTCTTGGTGGAAAGGCATTATATTTTAAAAATAAAACAAACTTTGTTTGTAATACTTGCACATGTAGGTGATCAGGACCGGTTTCGCTCATCACGAGCATTATCATTTGACGATAATGCTCGTGATGAGCAAAACCGGTTCAGATATCTATAAACTTGTGGAAGTAGTACAGACAAACAGTGTTTTATTTATAATTTAACTGTACCCACAATACTATTATAATTGTAAAATCACTGGTATTTCTAAAAGAAGTTGAAAAGCGGCAATTCGTCACTCTGTTAATATGGTGTTTACAAAATAAGGATTAGGGCGATTTCCGAAATTTTAACTCAGGTATCGGTGTGGCTCTCAGACGTATAATGTTTGGCCTCGTAAATGATATTTGTCGCATTTGTATCTTCTATATAAGCGTTAGACACTGTTTACTGTCTCTCAGTTCGAGTCCATTCGTGTGCTCGAATGCCTGAAGATGCCGAAAGGCGAAACCCAGGTCGTTAGTGACAAAATACATGGAAGTGTACAAAAGCTCAATAATCCAAATTTAGTGTTTTATTTAAAAAAAAGATTGTATGAGTTCTTGACAGAGGATAAACATGAACGTTTGCTATATTTTTTATTGTTATCTCTTCGCCTAATTTATGTATTTATAATATTGAAAAATTTATAATAAATAAAACTAAAAGGAGCATATCATATTATGACAAAATTCAGTTATTAATTGTAATATTAATATCCGTAATATTTTATACGTTTAGATTTCTCGAATTTTAACTCAAGTTCCTTACATTTTATTGCTATCAAAATGGCCTACTATCATTTTATGAGCTTACAATCTATACAAAACGTGATAGAGAAAAACCTCGGCTATTTTTAATCATACTAAATAGTCAAGTAAATAGACAGTATTTATCTTAGTATAAACTATTTGATGAAAGATGACGCAAGTAAATTATTTTTGTTTTGTAGTCTGATTCAGATTTTTTTTTGAAAGATTCAACCGTGAACATTCGCTGATTACTCACGCTCTCACACACACACTCTCTGCATGCGCATCGTGTGCAGAGAGAGAGAATATTTTGTGATGATTATCGAGCGCAGTATTGTGCTGTTAGTTGTATATATACATATACATCAAGACAAACATTTAATATTTTGTAAAAGTCATGTTTTATAGACCAAATCAAATTTTAAATGTTTTAAAGAAGAAAAAGTCATTAAAATATTAACATGCTTATATTTATAATCTATCGCAGAAGCAAATGTTTTGCGAAACACTAAAATAGAGCAATATAAAATGTTTACGGGTGGAAGTTTTTTTGTAATATATGTGAAAAGTAACAACTCTAAATCTTGTGCCATCTTTTGTTTTTACAAGAATTTATTTATAAACAAATTTATGCAGTGTCATTTAAACCGTCGTCGTTATAATATAAGAAAATGTCGCCGCGAGCTTACGAATTATTACACTAACTATCGGCTACCTCACTTAGCTTTCAGTAACCAACGCCACTTTTGATTCATGAGTCATCATGAAAAAGCTCTCGTAGACATTCGCAAATCTTTAAGCTCACTAGATTAAAAAAAATAATTGAAAACTCTGGCGTTGGCCTTATAATTATGAAACCTTTAATAAAGGCGTATTTTAAAAATACAATATTTTACAGATTGTGATAAATTCCTGAACGTTAAAATAAAATAATAATTTAATACAGACATTGAAAAAGAAAATTTATGTTGATTGTTGATAAAATTATTTTTATCACATAAAAAAATATTTTTATCACAAAAATGCACTTGCAAAAGCGCATGTGCCTGATAATTAAAAAAACTCGAGATCAACTTAAGGAGATAAAATATTCCAAACTCAAATGTAAACTGAAAAAAAAAAACTATAGTTGATACAGATAGTAAGTAATAAAACATATTTTTTTGATTTGATTCCACAATTTTACGTAATGGATAGTACTGGCTTTAAACTTTGCGAGCATTTTCAAATATTTATATAAATAAAATCTTACAACTTAAAAGTCAGTTCTCTAGGGCTCTAGTATCATAATTATCATCTTCGTCAATGTTTGTTTTTTGACAAATTAAGAAAAACCGTTTTCATGCTACAGTTACAAGAGCATAATTTGATACAAATAAAACTATGGAACAGACGCTTACACTATGATATGTGAACAAACACTGGTGGCAATGGCAGTATAATTCTACACTCACATTGGATGAAATGGAAATTATTTTTTTATTTTTTACATTAATTTTAGATGTGAGTTTGTAAGTTTTGAAAGATATTTTATAATTTAAATGGTAGGTGTCAACACGAAGAAAAATGCTGCATTCATAACTCGTTTTTTGCATATGCTGGATATTTTTTACTAGACCCCTCAATTATTGTATGGTGCTGAAGCTTTTGGAAACCAAATAAAAACATAAAATAAAGACAAATAACATAGTTGTTCCAAATGTCTCTTAAACTAGTGCTTAGAATTTTCCTATGTATGTAATATTTAATTATTGTGATTAGTATTATAACTTATATTTCTGAAAATATTTCCTGTTGGTCCAGCACAGTGACGAGAAACAAAACCTACACGGTTTGGCCAACAAATCACAGTGTTCCAATACATTTTGGCAGGCCGATATTAAATTTAGTGGCGCCCAATCTGCGTGGGCTGGGCTCACTCTCGTCAGCCTGAATCGACGACCGGGGAGATTCTTCATATTATTATCTCTGTACAGAATCTCTCACGCCAACTCTTTTGTATTGAAGCGTGTATTAAGTAAACATATGGAGTGAAGGAGCTTAATTGGCTACGTATTTTATTGAAATATATGACTCTATAGTTTATTTATTACGTAAAAGCTAAATACGAAATTGCGTTTTGTCATACTTGATAGTTTAACATTTTCCTACTAATTTAAATAGAATAACTGCGCTACGCCAGACCGACGGTCAACCCTTTTTGGTATATTTCGATCACAACCATTAATATTTTAAGGCAACCAATTATTTGGTCATTAAATAATTCTATAAATGATCAATAACTAATTCCAAAAACGATTAGTAACTAATTTGATGAATTGTCAGTAATAAAAAATAAATGGTCGGTGAATAATTATGTTTTGTCAATAAATAACTGTCAAATAAATAAACGTTAGGTTAATTAGGTATAATTAAAAAAATGACACTTTTATATAAATATTTGACCGTTTAATTTAAGATATCGACTGAGGATGCTTGATGGAATTTGAATATCAAATTTTAATTGATGAAATTTTGTACATTTCCGTGTATTTAGTCAGTTCAAGTTCATTCGTGTGTTCAAACGCCTGGAGAAATTCGAAACTTCGGTCATTTGTGCAGGAATACATGGAAATGTACAATATTTCAACAATTCAACTTTAATATCAACTAATCACTATATATGAATAATTATGGGCCGTTTATTATATTGACTGACCACGTGTATTACTCACCATCTATCGAATTATAGATTGACCATTTATTATTTACTTACCCAATAAAAGTCGTATTTTAATTCATATCAAAAGTGTTGATTTACTTATACTCCATTTTATACGACAAAAATCGATTTGTAATTTCTATTTAATTGATACAGCAATACATTTATAATATAATATTCGTTTTGACAGTTGTAATTATTTCGATGTGTGAGCATTTTAGTTTGATTTATTTTGCATGAATCAATGATGCATAGAAGTTCATATGAACTAGTTTTGAATATTCCGCGCGGAGTAGATATGTGGGATTTTCGGATTTAAATAATTTATTCCGCTATACAAACTGGAAAACAATAAATAACTATTAAAATCGAATCCAGCGATGAATTATTGTTTTCTGAGCTGACAGGTTGACATTCGCATTTTGCGTTTTGGAATCAGCTTTGTTTGCAACTTGGTAATTTCTACTGTTAAAAACCACGGATTATTGTGCACACTGTAACAATGCATAGAAAAACCAACATGCACGTTATTATATTCAGTGCAAACGAATTCTGTGTCGCGAATAGCCAAAAGAGGCGTAATCATATTCGTTTCCAATGTGGAGCATATAAACTTTTAATGGACTTCTAATCTCCACAGATGTTATACTACGATAAAAGCTTGCCATTCAGTTGACCAAAGGAAAGAGTAATAAGGAGATAAACAAAAACTTTAAGCCACTTCAAAATAATCGTATTTTACTAATGGAATACCACTGAAAACCGATGAGCCTACTATATTCATGCAGTTAAAATTTAAATGTTTCCGAGAAGATTAATTATAAAAATTATTGAAAAAAAGTAAAAAAAATTGAAACTGCCACGTATTATTTTGCTTCATTGGTATGGATAAGAATAATAGGGCACTGCGGAAAAATTTACCACGTTGTTTTACCCATTTTTAAGGTGTTAACTGTCAATTCTTGGTGAAAAGGTGTTATATTTTAATAAATAAACACAATTTTTTCCGTGCTCGTGATGAGCGAAATCGGTCCTGGTCATTATAAGCATATGGAAACAGTACAAACAAATTGTATTTTATTTATTAACATACGTTTTTTTACTTTTACCAACCCCTAACGGAGTTATGTTATCAGTCCGTTAAAAAAAGTACAAGGTTGTACATTATAAGCTGGCTTATGTTGAAAAAATTATCCAGAAAAATTATACATAAGCATTGGAAATAACACAATTCTCGCATGTCAATTTATATGAGCTAATATTTTTATATGCGGAAATCACTAGAGTTCTTTGAAGCTACTTTATTATCACTTCAGATGTATAAATAAATAAATGCAGAGCAGACTGCACGTAAATGTTTTAAGGCAAATATTTTTTGACCTTTTAATTATTACATTCAAAATAATAATTCTTTTCAGTCAAAATGTAGAGCCAGACGCTACTCATTTGAATTACTGTGCGAAAAATGCTGCTGGACATTTTGCGGTAAGTTTGAAAAATTAACCATCTAGTCAGTAAGCAAACGATTTGCTCAATTATCATTAGAGTTGACTGTCAAAATAAAGCTCAAATTTTATAGTATTGATGGTTTTAGAATGCAATTTAAAAAAGTAATTAATTTTTTCGCTGTACGACTACAATATTTATTCATATAATTGATTTGCTTCTATATTAATTTACTAGAAGCTAATTTAGAAATTCGAGTCTCTTTTTATTGGATATTTAAGATAGTATTTTATTGATATATTAAGTGCGCTTAATTTTACTTTTGACTGTATTGATTCAAAATAAAAATACACCGATAGACCCGACTACAGCATGTGTTGCAGATGGACCAAGGGAACTTGAATTTCACCTGTCTCTACTTCCAAGCAGATGGATTATCTCATCCAAGAATATTGTAATCAATGGATTGACCTTGGTATAACTTGGGAGGAAACGACGAAATTAGTGGGAGGCAGAGAATATAAGATGCACCGTGTGGTGGCTCTATGCTCTGCATAAGGAGAAAGTGCGGCCTTAAAAAATATATCTTTAATATATTTCTCTGGTAAATATAATACTTCATTTTGTCCAAAATCAAAACGAAGAGCTAATTTTGTGTTGTAAAAACTAGTGTACACTAGATGTTAGTGCCAACTGTCAAAAGTCACTGATGCTCACACACTCTCTATGTCTGCACATTGTGCGTAAACGCAGTGTTGTGTAATGCCTTACAGACAGACTTTTATACATAGTAATAATTCCTTACTAAAATGCTGTAATATGTATATTTTTAACAGATTAGCTTAAAGCGTTTTGTGTTGTTATTTAAAGCACCATATTTGGCTTTAATTTTAAAAACACTAGAGAACACTAAGAGAAAAATTAGTCCTAACTTATGAATAACCATCCAAGTGACACAACTAAAAACATTCAAAAGAAAATATAGCATTTATAGTGTCATTCATCTGACGTTGGAAATCAAAACCTTATAATTGCTTAATTTGGTTATTTGAATTAAGATACTTTCTAATAGAAGTGAAATTAAAAAAAAATGCTTCATAGCTATTATTAATTTAATTGTACATTGTCAAAATATTACAAATAAATGCTACTGTATCATTGTAACATATTTTCTACGAGCAACACCGGATATGAAAATGCTATATGAAATATATTTTTTAGCATAGCTTATCAAAACAAACAAAGCTCAAAAATTATTTATAGCTGTTGTTAAAAGCACTATCCGATGATGCGTAAAGCCAGATTTAAAGTTTTAATTTTATTCCGAGGCATGAATTAATTTTTGAGCACACAAAAGGTTGATTTTCAACAAAAAAATAATGTTAATGAAATGTCAGATGTGGTAGAGATTTATGGGACATGCATAAATAACGCAGAGTGTTTTTACGGATTACTCATTGATTAAAATATTACACGTTACTTATATTATTAATTCTATTGTCACATCTGTTGTGCATTTTGGACAAAGCTGTGTTTAAATAACAGTAACAGTTTTTAGTTGATATATATTTAGATTTCCTGGTCCGTGGTTGAGTGTTCAACGTGGTTGGTTTCGGTTGCGGTGCTCACACTTTAGAGTTTCATAGATTGATTTCTGTTCAAAGGCATGAATGTGTGTGAAGTCTGAAATTCCATCCCATCAATCCAATCCTAAAAATGGAGCGTAGCGAAAGCTACGAGTATACTTAACTACTAATGGTGTTCTAGCCTTATTCTTATATCCAAAACTCTTGAAAAAAGACAGGTTTAACGACTGAGAAACAAGCAGTTCTCGTATAAAATCTTGAGATAAGCTCTATTAAGAGTCTATAACAAATGATCGTCATTGGGAGCGGACATTGCCAATGAAAGTGAAATTTAAAAATCACATAGATAATTATTTTTTTTAGAAGACACCGTGAGATGATTGCTTATTTTTCGCAAAATCCCACGTTCATTGTAATGTAACAATAAATGACAAAGCAATGTTTTGCTCTGCAAGCAACGTTCTATCATTCATAGCCCATGGTGTAAGAAGTACAAGGTGAGCTGGATCGTTGTTTTTGTATTATATGTGACGTCACTTTGACGATTCAAATTTTAATTGTCACTAAAACACCGTTGTAAACATAGTACATTGTAATTGGAAAAGCACGTAGTGACGTCAACAAATAAAAAAATGGCGACTGTCACTTTTCATCCAGGTCACCTGTATTTCTTCCACCATGTTCATAGTCCTATGTTCTGGAACCCTTGAGAATGAAACATGCAAAGGTTTCGAATCGTCGGAAGCTTACCGCAAATCAGGATACGATTAATTCCCGGTGTTCAGTATTTGGCAATATATCGTCGTTGTTCTGGAATAAAATACTAGTTTTGAGTAATTGGATTTTGAAATTTGTCATATGTTTGAAATGCCATACCTTTTTAATTTTGTTTGTTTGTACAAACCGTTTTTAAGTAAAAGTATGATTTATAAAAAAAATATGTTTCTTATTTCATACGATAGAGTTTGAAATAAGGAACATTTTGGTATATCTAACTCAATATGTAATTTTTTCGATTGAGTGTTTTTTTTTCAGAACAACGACAAAAAAGTGTTTACGTATACTCAAGAACTATAAAAGAGTTCACTATGAATTCTCTGTGGAAAAACGTTATATTTATAAAAAAATGAATCATAATATTACAATTAAATAAGTAGGTATTTAAATTCACCTGAGAATTAATTAAACATTTCCCTGTTTAGAAATCTGAGATCTAAAAATTTTACACATAAATTGTAACATTATATACGTTTATGCATCATCGTATTTACATATATGGTAGTCGGGAGTGGAGATTTTAATGTTTTGATATGTAGCTGACAGTTGATCGTCGTACTTACTACGTGAAAACAGTTTTGGTAAAAAATAAGTTTAATATAATCCAAGCGAGCGCGTTCGTGACGATTCGCTTTAATTACGAAGAGAAAAGTGAGGCTGTACTAAAATAATATCTTTACTTAGTGTGGCAATTTAATAGGCGCAAAGTAGAGATTATTCATTTCACAAGCCTGTTAGTTCTTGCTGTGAGGCTATTTCATAATGAATACCTTTTTGATACAGTTTACATAAGTTAATGTTTGCACATATTGCATTAATTATTGCGAGAAAGTAATTTTACAACTTCTGTATAATGAAACTACTCGTATAGTATAAAGTATATTCTTTATACAATAAACAAATAAAAATGTAGATTTGTCTTTATGAATTAGCAAGTGAAGCTGGCTCCTGCCCGTTCCGTTAATTGATAAAAAATATACAGTTTCGATTCCTGATTAAGGTTGAATTAAACGTCAAATAATTCTTTTAAAGCTAATATTTAATTTCAGATTTAAGTATTCTTTTTATTGTACTATGTCAACAGTTTTAATTATGCACTTTTCACGTATTTAGAGATAAATATTTTAAAAATAATAGTCTACTACAGAGAACTTCTAAATTAAATCATGTCATACATTAGCTAAAACTAAATTATTTAATAATACGGAACAATGATGATTACTTAATCGAGTAATAATTTAAGCAAGCGTAAAATTAGAAGTTTTATTTAGTTGGAGTATAAATATGATCATCCAAAAATTTGAATAAAATTATCGATCAAGAGGTATAGAGGGGACATATTCTTTCATCAATATTCAGAAAATACGGTTTTTCTACAGCAATGTTGGTATCCTTCTATAATTTTGTTACGTAATAGTTTTCACAACACAGAAAAGTCAGATCGGGCAATAAAAACGCTACATCTTAAACAGTTCCAAATTTCGTCAGCAGTGAAACATACGGGCTGATATCAAAATGTGTAAATAAGCATTTTTTACCTGTTAACTATTTAGTAGCTGATTACCCAAATAACCGTTGTTATAGACAACGTTTAGAATGAAAATTTGCATAGTAAATCTATCTAAATCTTCGAGAAACAAAATACATTGTGATTTGAAAATTCGCCATTTTATCTGGACTAATCCATAATGAGCATTTTGTGACTTCAGAGCTTAAAGTTCGAAAGTTTTTACTTGACAGATAAACAGTAAATTTTTGATTTACATAAAAGATATATTATACAATCCAATACAAGGAAGCTGTGCAATTCGCATCATTATATTTATCTTAATTGCATTCCTTGTTGATACTTACTCATTTGCCAAGATATGCCAGTAAACAAGCAACTAGCATTTGTCATGACTAGGATTTATTATTCTGTTTCACAATTTTTCAGTTAGCTGTATCTACTAAAACTAGTTATGCCAACTTATGCGGTTAGCAAGCGAATATCATATTATTTGCGGTCAAAACCAAATAAGAGAAGCGAGCTCGCATTGTGACCGTGAGAAACTCAGTAACTCACTTAACGACTTTTTCATGGTGATGATTGAGTGCATCTCAACATAGAATATCGTCAATGTGATTCAATGGTTTGTTACAATGTATGAAATTATCAACTTTTTTAAACTTTATATATTGTATTATATATGTAAATTGAGAGCAAAATTTTCTGATGAAAAATAATCTCTATTAAGAAAGGATTACGAAAGGTCGACGAAATTTTTATGATTTTTTAACAATGATCCTCTACAAAAATTAGATTCATAGCCAATCCTTTGACGTACCTTTTTCAAACACTAATATAAAATATTATTTATAGTTGATTTCATTGCTATCTGAAATAACATTACATTAAGATACAACAAAATTCAATGAAGAAACTTAAATATGTTATGTTACCGCCGTCAAAAATTTGTTTACTGCGTTATTTTTTTACATTTCGAACAGTCCGCCCATACACGGTCAAAATATTAAACGAAATAATTATGGGCAAATAGTTTGACCGTGTATGATAACCTTTATATTGCAGAGTTATTTATTTACAACAAAGCATGATCTCTCTATTATAAAGGCGATCACGCTGTGAGTGGAAAGGTTTTGACCCTGTTTAAAAAACACTTGAGCTGTAGTGTTGGCAAATTCTCGGCATTATTTTGTCGATCGTGTTAGAAGTTAAGTATGTAGTTATCTAAATAGTAAGGTGGTAAACCGAAGTCACGCCATGGTACTTACTACTGTCAGCACTGAGAGAGCATGTTTATATAATATACTAGTGAGTACCCGGCATGCGTTGCAATGCCACTCAAAGAAAGAAAGGATTTGTGTTTTAATTCTGTTTATTGAACTGCTTTTGGATTAGAGGTCTGCACAGGCCGAAATTTCATCACTTACCCGGTTCGAGCCCATCATCTTCTGGTCTGACCCGACCCGAACCCGAGTTTCAATATCACACTTGTTATAACACAATATTTTTGTTTTTGTCTGGTGCGTACACGAATAAATCAGAAGGTTTTTCCTAGATGTCCACTGTATGTACGTATTTGATTCTTTTTTTCAATTTTAGATTTTCAATTTTTTTTTCAGAACCCTTCACGGGTGTGTGCACAACAACTCACCGAAGTTTCATCGAAATCGTATGAATGGTAAAGGAACGCGTAAAGGACAAACAAACATTTATTTTATATAATATTTCCCGGCATGATCACAATAAGTCCTTCCTGAAAGTTTCGTCGCGATCGGTTGAGTAGTTTAGGAGCCTATCAGATCCGGACAAACCAACAAACATACGTTCATTTTTATGTATATAGATAGACTACAAATAAAAATAATTTGTGATTTTTTTTGAATTTTCATAACGCTTTTTTTTTCATTTATAATTTCAGTATTATAAGGTCGAGCGCATTTTTAATATACTTCGCATTTAGAATAAAATTCAGATTTAAAGAGATACCATCAAAAACCATGTGTGACAGATACAAATATAATTCTGTATAACACGAAATATCCCTTACGATTTTAATATACATTCTTGTAATATCTATGATGGTCGGATTTCGGATGGTATGAATCAATTTTTGGTAATGTTTCGACAAGTACGAAAAAAATTCCAAATATAAGAACGCTTCAGTGGGGCTAACAGTATATCTCGCAGATGCTCTACAAAAATCCTAGAAGTACAGCTCCATTAATAATTCATGTTTAATGACATTTTTTTATAAATCTAAACAGTGCTGATAAGAATAGTAAAAATGATAATGTTACTGAGTATTTAATCATTATTGCTAAAAAAAAGTGACTTTAGAATTTAATTTTGTTTCTGCTCTCATGTAAAATCGTCTCTTTGGACTTATACTCATTAGTTCGCCCATCATATGTATTATGATTTTATTCGTACAAAAAACTCTTTCCGCAACAACCAACTAACTTGGCAACGTTTTCTTGATTTTTTAAGCTGATTGTAAAAACACTTGTTGTTTCTTTAATTTAATGTTTAATTATATATTTTACTTTAAAATCTACTGACGGGAAGCGTTTAGGAATCGTTATCTATTATTATTAATGTGGTTATCTCGATATTGAAATTTCGGCCTTCAATTATTTGAAAATATTTTATGCAAAACCACAAATGAACAGTACCTAGACCAGTTAAACGTAAAAAGACTTAGTATTCAGCGTTCATTTTAATATGGCTTGAAATAATATGTGATATTTGTTAATTCTTGGTGACACTCATTTAGTCGCGGAAACCTTTTGTATTTTGAAAAATGGTCGTAAACACTGAAAAATTCCTGATTATTTGATAAACATAATATATGCTACTAGTAAAAAAAAATATTGGTGAAAGGGCAACATATTTAAAAAATAAAACATAATTTGTTGCGTTTCATTTTTTTTGATATTAATATGCACCAGTATCGCTCATCGCGAGCATTATCAACCGATGAGTTAAACCAGCCCTGATCATTATAAAAAACGTGGAAATAGTACAAAACAAATTTTGCTTAATTTAAAAAAAATGTATTTAATTTTATTATATTACCTTTCCAAAAATAATTGATTGTTAATACTTTATCGTCGTTCAGAAAAATGTCACAAGTAAAAAACTCCTCGTTTTAAGATGAAATATTGTTCAATAGAAAGTTCAAATACATTTTTCTTCGTTCATTTCCAATAAATACAGCAGTTACCGAGTGTATTTTCCTGTAAATAATTATATTTACATCTCAATTGAATGATTTTTAGGTAAGATTGTTTATTTATATATTGGTGAATCACAAGTTTTACCTAACAAAATATTTTTGTTTTATTTTTGTAAAAAAATTGTTTTTCCATCAAGAATTGACATTTAGAGCTTCAAAATTACGTGTTTAAATATTGATAACTAGTGGAAACGCCCGTCATAGATGACGGTATTGAAATTGATATACTGAATGTCTAAAGTAACTGTTATTTAGTTTCCATACTGACGTAATGATTGTTGTTTGTTTGCATCTGCATTTGCGTCACGTCGGAACTGTGTGATCATAAGAAAGTTTAATACCTACATGTGTATAGGATAATAATAAAACGTCTACATCTACGCCTACAGATCGGTCTGGGCTATTATATTTATATAAGATAGTCGTGAACACTTCATCGCTCACCATTGATATTCTGTAAACTATTCACTGTAATGTTACGATAGAGCAGCATATTATATTGTGTATAAAAAAATATTATGAGTGACTCATAAGTTTACTAAGCTTTCAATAAATCAAAGAATGCCAATTGAAATTTCCATAGATTATTGTTTCGTTTTACGTAATATTTCGTGTTAGTTAATTGTTTATTTATTAAAATGAGTTCGATGCATTTCGCAATAATTAAAATCGCTTTATTTGAATCGCCATTAAATCCCATTAAGTTATTGCATATAAATCTTCTTGAAATAATGGCGTCGGCGACTTTTTGAGTCTCGATACTTTTTTGCAAAAATATTCCACGTGGGCGTAATGTGAAACAAAATGATAAACCAAAATTCTGCACTCAAACAGAGATGTAAGATAACCTACAGACATCGCAAACCACGTATCTCTTGCACAAAAACATTTAACAATATACCGTATGTGCCCGAATATAACGCGATGTTTTTTTTAAATATTTGTTTGCTGTTGTAAAAACCATTCACGTTTTATTCGCGGTGTAGTGAAAATAATACGTAGCTCATACGACATGTAGATAAATACCTGAGTTATAATGTATAATAACTCAAACAGCGTAGTTCTTAGGTAATTTGAAAACAAGATTTTGAGCCAGTATAATCTTCTACTGCACATCTATTTTTTGTCAATTTTAATGAAATCTAGGATTCTCTAAAAATATGTATTTATGAAGATAATATTATTTTTTTATAATATTAATTTGACGTCGTCCGTGGCGCAGTTGGTAGCGTCGCTGGCTACGGTTACGGATGTCTCGGGTTCAATTCCCGGTGCGGACGGTTTTCATATATTGATCTCTCAATCAATTTATAGATTTCTGTTTGTAGTCTGAGTCCTCCCTCCCACCCATCCCATCTTCACGGGACGTAGCGAGAGCGATTAGCTAACCACTAGTCCTATCATAGCCCTATCCTTCTATCCCTACTCTCTTCGAAAAAGAGAGGTTGAGCAACTGAGTAACAAGCAGTTCTCGTGGAAAAAATTCTGTTAAGATACCTCCATTAGAAGACCATATACTCCACATTGGGAGCGGACATGGGAAAAAAAATATAAGGAGTTTTCAAAGGCTTACTTACACACGATTTTCGTAGTTGTAACAGTTTAGATATACACTAATAATAACCACAAACTACAACTTATTACGTTTTGGAACTAATAGATGTCGGTATTCACATGATTTCCTCATATTTAACTCAAAACTATAAAATTTTGACTTGTCACACTTTGGAACTGAGGTATCGATATGTTCATACCTCTGTAGTATGTATGACATAATGTAATAAACATATTTCTATTTAATTTTGTTTTACATACATCTTTATCTTCTGTTTTAATATTATGTACTTTATTTTCCCATGCCATGAATTTCAATTGTTCTGTTTTATCATGTTCTGTTTGTCAACAAACTCATTTTCGACTTCATGCTCTATGGAAGAAATTTGAGGAATCGGTTGAGGGTCAGGATTTCAATTCCGGGATCCCGGGTTTCATCTGTTTTAATACCGAAATTGGTTTTAAAATGAAAACTACCGATATTTCAATATTAGAATTATAGCGTTACAAATATTTAATGACTGATTGTCCAGCAAGTGTTGAATCTGAGAGTGGATTTTCGAAATTTTTTCACATTGAACTGATCAAGATTGACAGAATTTATCATTGAACTAGCATTTTAAGGTTATGTTTTGATTAAAAAAGACAATAAATATACGGTATTTAAGAAAATCAGCTTCTTTTACTGGTATTGCTATATTTGTGGAATATTGAGATCCTTAGTAGAGGGAACCTCAAATAACCTTGGCGATTTTTTAGGGGGTTCTAGCTAAGGTATAAGATTTATTGGTTTTGGCAGGTCGAGATTACTTGATTTTTTTAATTACTTAGTGGAGACGCTAGATGGTAGCGGATACGGTTTTTTTGCAGTGAATCCAGTAAATATCCTTTTCTGGTTAAAGTTGGTGTTCTCTGAAAGTCTCAAATATTGATGACCAGTATTGAGGCGTCATAGCAATTAAACGTGTTGCCAATTTGTTCTTTAGTCGCTATTCATGATTCACAATATAAATATTTTAAAACAACTAATAGTATGATTATTAACAATCGTTAATTTATTGCGTTCCATAATCATTTGCGTTCCATAATGATTTTGTTATTCCACTAGTTGTTAATAGGTGTAACACGTGTTACAAGTCACCTTGCAAATCAAAATTAACAAATTTACTGAAATTACTAATGTAAAAATACTTCATCCATATAGTACGCAATGATGGATTGAAATGAGTAAAGAATTATAAGAGTCAACGTCTACGTTATAGTCAAAAATCGTTACTTTATCAGTCTAAATTTTCTTATGCACGGTATTCACACTTATTAAGACTTTTTTGTAACAATGTCCGTTCTTAATGTGAAGCGTGTGAACTCATTATTAAATTTGTTTCCCTTGAGTTTTTCGCCTACAAATGCAAGTGATTGATTTGTAAATAGTGTAACAGTGTTTATATCTTACCCCCTTCCACACGTCCAGTAGAATGGAATAAAATCCACCCCCACTCTTTATTTGATGTAAGCATTAGACTCATTGTTTACCTTAGAAATAAATAACCTTGCAATATTGTTAGTCTGAAGATGATTCTTAAAGAGACGAAATGCGTCACGTTAGTGATAAACCACGTGGAATAACTAAGTTATCAATATTAATTTTATATTAAAAATGAACTTCCACAAAGTTACCGTCGAATCCATAGTAAATATGTCTGTACTTGGCTTAGAATACCGCAATCGATGTCAACATTGATCACTCGGCTACAGACTCAGTCTAATAACAGAAACAATAGAATAACAAGTTTATCAGTTTGATAAATGAAAAAATCACTGTAATACAGTTTATTAGAATAAAGTATTTCGTAAAAAAGATGACTATGCAGGAAAGTGTTTAATAATTTAAATTTAAGCAATGAAACTGAATTGAAACAATCGTTAATTTATTGCGTTCCATAATCATTTGCAAGCCTTGCAACACTGTGTATTTATGGCATCCGCCATGAATATGTAGATATATATAAAACAGATCATATCTCTTGAGATCTTAATTAATAAAATGCATCATTGCTTAAATTTAAATTATTAAACACTTTCCTGCATAGTCATCTTTTTTACGAAATACTTTATTCTAATAAACTGTATTACAGTGATTTTTTCATTTATCAAACTGATAAACTTGTTATTCTATTGTTTCTGTTATTAGACTGAGTCTGTAGCCGAGTGATCAATGTTGACATCGATTGCGGTATTCTAAGCCAAGTACAGACATATTTACTATGGATTCGACGGTAACTTTGTGGAAGTTCATTTTTAATATAAAATTAATATTGATAACTTAGTTATTCCACGTGGTTTATCACTAACGTGACGCATTTCGTCTCTTTAAGAATCATCTTCAGACTAACAATATTGCAAGGTTATTTATTTCTAAGGTAAACAATGAGTCTAATGCTTACATCAAATAAAGAGTGGGGGTGGATTTTATTCCATTCTACTGGACGTGTGGAAGGGGGTAAGATATAAACACTGTTACGCTATTTACAAATCAATCACTTGCATTTGTAGGCGAAAAACTCAAGGGAAACAAATTTAATAATGAGTTCACACGCTTCACATTAAGAACGGACATTGTTACAAAAAAGTCTTAATAAGTGTGAATACCGTGCATAAGAAAATTTAGACTGATAAAGTAACGATTTTTGACTATAACGTAGACGTTGACTCTTATAATTCTTTACTCATTTCAATCCATCATTGCGTACTATATGGATGAAGTATTTTTACATTAGTAATTTCAGTAAATTTGTTAATTTTGATTTGCAAGGTGACTTGTAACACGTGTTACACCTATTAACAACTAGTGGAATAACAAAATCATCAAAATTCATTTTATATAACAAAATAATGTCGACGAAGTTGCTAATATTCGGTTATATGAAATGCTCAACGTTAATTATAATCAATCTTCAGTGTCAAATCAAACATTTGACACACCCTGGTTTTGTTTGTTAAGTTTATTTTATTAGGGTCCATAACTGACAGCCCACAGCTGATTCTTGGTAGTCAAACCGAGTTATTTTCGTTAAAAGCAATCGATTGCCTTAGAGCTATAGCTAAAAATTAGAAAGCGTCCAGCGGACGGGTCTATTATTGACAAAAAGGGGAGGAACCTACAGTAGTTGGAGTTTAATTTTTATTTTGGCGGACAGTAAACTGAGAGGCTTTGCCAGCTAAGGGAGGCCGGCGTAGCCACTTTTTCGCTGTCATTATAAATTGTTTTTGTTTGTTTTGAAATTTGACTTAATTTAAATAAAAAATCGTTTGTGGTGTCACTGGTGTTATAACTTAAAGGTAAATTCATGTGTTAAGTATGTGTAAATGTAGACTCAATTTTATGTGATACTTTATTGTGTAATAAACCACTGCATTTTCGTTATTTAAATAAGAGATGAACTGTATTTGAAATGGTTTTTGCTTGAGATCCCAGACCTCCCAGACGTTGATAACCATGCCTCTCATCAATTCGGTCTTCTCACATTGTTAATTAAAAAAAACAACAATACTTAATTATTCAATCGAAAACGAAGCGTCATAAAATGTAAATATAGATATTTGACGGTTTATACTTAAATTCTGGGCTAGAAGCTTCCAAAATTTATAATCCTAACCCATATATGAAAAAAAGTTTAAATATACATTTTTTTTTCTACTTATAGATGCTTGTTGAAACTTAAGATCACTTGAAAGCAACTTTAGATTAACCAATTGAGCGCTAGCCTCATGCAATGTTTCATAAGTGTTATATTCCTTTAATTAAAATATTTATGTATACATATTTTAAATATGGCATTACAGCTGACAGCCAATGAGTCAAATATTTTGAAACTTAGAAAATTATACGAGATAAACCTGATGAGAATTTTTAGAAGTCATTCATGACCAAGGTCACACATCTAAATTCGATAATGGGAATCGAACCAGGACCCATCTCATTGCTAGGGCAAACACTTACCACTAGACTACACAGGCCGACAATATATTTAACACAATCCTAAATAATTATATTGATTGAATGCTTAATATCCATATTTGACATTTACTCGGATATCTATAAAACCGATCTACAGATATTTGTGGAGATTTTTTGCTTGTAGTATTCCCATACATTTTCAAACCATTATTACACTCTTATTTACCAACAGCGTAATAATTTGTTTTTATTATATTAATAATTCATTTATTAACCCGAATTCATTTTAAAGTAAATATTTAATAAATTTATAGCCACACGGAATGATATAATTATTATTTTCAAAAATAGTTCAAGCCTCGGTGGCTTAAGAAATGATTTCACTTACATAAACAAAAAAACAAACTTAAAGATCAAATTAAGCCCATACTACTTCAAATTGACAGTTATTCTTGGTTTGGTTAAATAGTTGTTGACTTGATGTCGTATTATTGTATTGTATTGTTGTATTTTATAAGGTCATTTCTCAAATTCCATCCCAATTCCTGATGGTATCACTGTACTCTGGACGGTCGCAGTAGCCCGAATTTTAAAATAATATTACGTCCTCCCACGTCCTCATGCTTGCTGATAATTCTACTTTATATCGTTCCCCTTCGTAATAAAAAACAGCTCTGGCGATTTCGGGTGCTCTTAGCCATTATCAAACATGACGAAGGATTGTAAATATATTGACGTTTATTCAATATTTTTATTCACCAAGGGTCGGAAAAGCAATAAATTGAATAGTATTTATTGGTTTTAACATTGAGTTGTTGCCCACAGTAAAATGTAGTATATATTTTATTGCTGCACTAAAAGTAAAATTCTTTTAAGGTAAGGTTGGGTTTAAATCATTAAGATGTAAGAAAACGTATCTGTAAGCTGAAATATAATATTTTCAAATGTTTTATTGTATATAGTTCGTGTCTGCTCTCAATGTGGGCAGTCGCTCAGCCTCTCTCTTCAGAAAATGTAACGAAAAAAAGGTGGAATAAGGAAAGTATTTGATATTAAATCGTCCTTATCTTTAATGTTTAGACCATCCTAAACCAGCGAAGTATGCTAGCTTATTAAAAATATGCTAGAATAAAAAATAATAATATATCAATTTAAAACTAAGATAATTGTAATGAAATCACTCTATGAATAGAGACAAAGCTCATGCTAAATCATTCAAACGTAAAATTAAACAATCAAAATTTCGTCATTGTTCTGGAAGAAGACACTAACTGAAAAATACTAGTTTTGATTAATTGGTTGAAGTTTTGAAATGCCATACGTTTTTCATTTTGTTTGTCTGTACAAAACTGTTTTTAAGTAAAAAGTATAATTTATAAAAATAAGTTTACTATTTCATACGATAGACTTATAAACAAGAAACTTTCCGGTATAACTAACTCAATATGTCATTTTTTCGATTTAGTGTTTTCTTCCAGAACAACGACAATTTGTTCTATTCTGTTTTCCTAAATTCTGAAAAATCTTTTTTTTGTTTTTGTTATATCTACTCTCAACATTATTATATTTTTCAAATACCTTATTTTACCTTTTACACATCAGAATTTTAATCATAGACCTTCTGATTGCTAAACGAATCGTTTGCCGCAAAAGTACGAAATAAATAAATGTGCTTCCAATTGTGAATTGAATTGTTTGTCAAAACATTTTTAATCCGTAAAAATCTTACCTACCTATATCTGGTTAAAAAAATAAAACCTACCTTAATTATTGAAAGTCTGTACACGAATAATGTAATGTTTATGATTTTTATGCGAAAATAAAGGATTATGAATGTTTTTAAACGAGGACAGCAATATTGGAAGCTATTGGGCCTCCATTGGTTAACGGAAAATGTTCGTGGAATGAACTGAAGCCTTTTTAAAATTTAATATGAAATACAATTTTACTAAGTGGGCGAAAAAACTGCTTGTCGTTAAGATAATCTACAGATGAAAAAATAGTTAAGCTTACTTTTGTTAAATAAACCAAACTGTTTAGATTAGTCGAAGAAAAATAAAACACTAATTGATAGAGTTGAAACAAAATAGGTTCGTAGTATTTCAACTCAAGGCATCGTCTCCTCACGACTCCGCCCAATCAAAACTCCTCCGCGTTTTCCTATTCCTCTTTCTTTCTCTTTTATCTTCCCTATTCAATTGATAACAGGGCCGCAAGGCGGAATTTATCAGCCCAAAGTGACTTTTGTAGCCATACGCGGCAATAAGTAATGTGCATTAAATTTGGGCCCCAATAACAAAATCTCCACCATGAAATATTTTATGATTGAATTGGTGCACTTGGTAGATTATTAAGTATCTAATACCAGTCTACCTAGTTTATCAAGGGTTTTAAACAATATTAACGGTAGGAATTTCGATATCACACCATCGTCACAACATTTATTAAAATAAATTTTCATCGTTTATATAACCAGAAGAGGCAGACAATATAAAAACATATTATCTTACCTAATTTATCATATCTAAACATAATTTATTTAATACGGTTACTGCATTTCAACTTTTTTTTAACAATTTGATAATCGAAGAAAGATTTATGAGCATGGTGTAATTTAGGCACGTCGTAAAGATGTCGCTTGAGAATGCGACACTTGGTACCGTTTTTGGCAACTCCCCGAATGCCACCGTCAGCTTGTCAAGGATTCATTATCCAACCGCGTCCCACCAGCGATCTGAATACTACAGGAATCTCATAGATATGACGAGGGCTATTAGAAAAGACCTCGTCTCTCTTGTTTCTTCTCAACTAACCGCTCGTAGTTGACATTATTAAGTAATATCCATATTTATGAAAAAACTTGCAGCAATATTATAGTTTGGCCATAATAAAGTTCATAATTAAATCAATAAGACGAACAAACTATTCTTAATATTATTCTAAAAAAAATATTTAAAACATGACCAGTCTTAAAGAATAAGGTTTCATTATTAAATATAAGATTTATAAAATACTGATTGAATTAACATTTACTTGGTAGAACTCCATTTTAATAAATATATCCACTGTATAGTTCTGACGAAGCCGAAATAGCTATCAACCACCTAATAAAAATTTTGTTGAACTAAATACTTTCATATCTTACCCTATTGTTTTGAAATATGTTAGACATCTTGTTTCTTCGTTAAATTTCATAACATATTTCCACTAACGATTAACTGTTGTCATTATAAAATTTACTGATGATATTCCGCCCTACGTTAAAAGCACCTCTGGGCCCACGAACCTTCTGGACGGGACTGATAACTAAGCTAACTTGAACTGACTTGCTTTATACAGCACGTTTCTTTTATTCGGTTAAATTGCCAATTACGTCTTTCCTTATTTAGCCATATGGTGCTCATTAAGCACTGAATATAAACAACGATGCATTTTGAATTATTGTGCTGCTGCATGTTTTAAGATTGTAAATAATAATGAAATAATGAATCAACATTTTATTGTTTTTATTTCATGGTTTATGGTTATGACGAAGAATGCATTTGTATGTTTAATTGATGATTTGAAAAACCTGGAAACAATCACACTGTGTGACTGTTAAAATGGAATTTTGCTTCCAGTGAAGATTTTACAATCAACTAATTCCACGGGTAAATATTTTCATAATGCGTTACTTTTGATCGACAGATACAAGTCTTCATTTCTTATTTCAATAATACTATAACTACATTAATATTAATGAGAAATTTTACTTTTACATGCATCCTATAATACCATGGTAAACTTAACGATAGAATAACACTTTATTTAACCGTTACTCTTTCGACAATTCTTTAGCTTGTATCCCGTGATCCTAAATTCTAGAGCTGGACCTTAGAGCCGGCGTGCAAAGTTATGCGGCGTGTACTATAGTGTCCGATGAAAGAATGAAAAAATAATATAGGAAATAGTACTCTGAGCGTTACCTTTTTATTAATGTTTGGTATAGTAGGATAAAATATCAAAATCAAATTTGAATTCTTGAGATTTTGTACATTTCCATGTGTTTCGCAACTAACGACTCGGGTTTTGCCTTTCGGCATCTTCAGCGAATAAACTCGAACTGACAGACAGTAAATAGTATCAAACGTCGTAGTATTGTCGGGTCGTTAGTGACAAATAACATGGAAATCTACAAAATCTCAACAATTAAAATTTAATATTGAAATTCTATCAAGCACCCTCAATTATATATATTATCAAAGTATTTAGTAACAGTTTTCAAAAAAAAGTAAGCGCGTTTTTGATGACAACTAATTCATTGAAAAAATAATATGTAACTGTTTTAAGAACGCCACTGGTGCTTTAACTGTCCTATACTGCTGACTGTTCGCGAGATGGTATAAAATAAACACCATAATAATTTGAAAAGTTTTAAAAATTCTAGCAACCTAGATTTTATTAATTACGCGGTTTTGTTTCATCGATAGATGTAGCTTTCACAGAATCTCCCTTAACCTTAATTGCAAACATTGAATGAGTTAGATTTAAAAGGCATATTTTAACACGGCACTATTTCGTAAAACTATATAGTTAAAGAGTGAAACCTATAAATTTATTTAGTTGTGCCGTAGAGTGTGAAATATTGTTCTCAAATTACTCGAAACCACGCTACCGTCATAACTATGATTCAAATAATTTTCATATGCTTATAATGTATTTATTTACTAATTAATCTCTTAAAATAGAGTGAAGTATGAAATACATCTTGCTCGTTTGACCCTCGAACGGTCGGTATTTTTAAAATAATTTTTCAATATGTATCTCTCAATTGATCATCAAGACTTTTCCTTTTTTAGATGGATTCAGCTGTAACTTTGTGGAAATTCATTTTTAATATAAAATTAAAATTGATAACCTAAAATTAGTATATTAAATTTAAATTGTTATCTTAGTTATTCCACTGGCATGTGACACCTCCAAACACTAGTAATTAATTTTGTAATTAGTAGTGTTATGGTAATTATAACTATTATCGTTTGCGTCCCCCTCCTCAGTTCTCCAGTAGATGGAAATAAGCCTATCGCACCATTTATTTTTATGTTGGGAATGAGAATCATTGTGTACCTTAAATGATAACATTACGATATAGTTAGTCTGAAGATACTACTAATAAAATAATTGTTTAATGTAACAGAAAAATACATATTTGGAAGTTAATCTGGAAAGATCATTTCGTTAAAACCTATTCAAATATCAAAATAAAGTTCTATCAAACACATTCAGTTGAGAGTATTATTTCTCCAAGCGGCGCTACAAAAGTGCTCGGCAGTTATCCAACACGCCAACCGAAGAAATAATCTGCAAATCCACATCTACCCTACACGTGTCGTATTTCCATCCGACAATTTGATTTAATTGAATAAGAAAGAATGGCGAATTGATTCAATGCGAAACGATCCATGTAATTGAGGTGTTTTACTTCGACAAGCTATGTTTAGTAATCCCCCTCACCATACTCTATGATCGTAATAACTCTGCACTCGCCCCAAGGAACAAAAAGCATGATAATTTCAGATTATCTCCGCATCTCAACGAGATAATCAAGGGGGTATAGTCGACACGATAAGCATACCTGAGTCTTCACATAAATTGGCTTTTAATCTTGGATATCTAACGATGTTAATAAATTGATTTTAATAACATCTTACAAAACTATGGACCATAATTCATGCAAATTTCTTTAATTTATTATTGTCTTTGATAGTATTTTCTTCTGACGGCCTCTAGCATAGGATCCATGTACTTTCTTCCGTTTTTGGAACAGTAAATTAAACTGCTTGATTATTTCAGTCCTTTTTAACAAAGTCCTCTCTAAAGTACATGGACTCTCAGAATCTCAACGTATCTTTGTTTATCCATAACTTTTTTAGCCAATTGCTCAGTATTTCTTCAGAGACGGTTAGGAAACCGATGGGATTTGGAAAGAGCTAGCATGTAGGAGGCTAATCACTCTCACTATACCCTATTGTCAGAAGTGGATGGGGGCTTTTCATATCGACCCATAAAATCATCGTTTAAAGTATTCGCTTTATATCTGAAGTTAATTAATTTGATAAATATATGCATATGATACTGCATATTTTTAACAATAGAAATAAACATAAACTCATAACAGATAAGAAAGGACTTGCAGTTAGCTAACCGCTCTATGTATGTTCCGTTCTATAGAACGGATAGAATACCTAGGTGGAAAGGTGTTGAAACATCATATGCGTCCATGGGAGGTACGGACGTTTGTCCTCACAAACAAGTAGCAATAGGATTTACCACTTGGCTACATGACCTGTTGTGGTCTTTATCTCACAATTTTATTATCAGTAGCAGTTTCACTCATTTCCAACCGATTAGTGAAATTTTGGAAATGAATTAAATTTCTCTAATACTTGTAATTACTTCATTGTCTAATATTTTGCATTTAAAAATGTACTTAATGTTTTGCGCTTTAAACTTATGTTTTTTAAAATCTCAACATTATAAAAACAACTGATTTGTATGACAATTAGTTTAATAAGTATTTCTCTTCACAAACATTTGCACACTAGTTATAGCTAAACCATTCTGACGTTGAATAATGTTAAAACGTCTTAATTAATTTTAATAACAGCCTTTGCAGTTAGTGTAATGAATGAACGATCTGCTGTTTGTTATTGAATACAGATACTTGGGCATTAACTTGACACCTTGTCCAGAAATCTCGTCACTTTACGGTACTTTGATTACATATTTCCGTCATTTGGATATAGCATTCTTAATCAATCTCTGTCCACCTAAGCCATCTTTGAAAATAAGCAATTCATTTAATAAATCTTTATAACTTGTTATAACACCGATAAACAGAAAAGTTACTTCTCTAAATCGTCCATAATCATAATATATTATCATTTTAAACGTCTTCTTTGATATGACAACAAAAATGATAACTTTTTCATGGGTATCAATTTTAAGTTGACTTAGTTGCTCGGTTTATTTCCATTCTACATTGAACTCGAATTAGAAACTATTTTTTTATCTATTTCCGCTCCCAATTAGGAGCATATAGACTTTTAATGGAGGTATCTAAACCGAAGTTTTTCTACGAATTACTGCTTGTAACTCAGCTGCTCAAGCTGTCGTTTTCGAAGAGAGTAGGGATAGAAGAATAGGCCTAGAACAGGACTAGTGGTTGGCTAATCGCTCTTGCTACTCCTTGTTTTTAAGTTTTTGATGGGTGGGAGGGAGGTAGTTTCAGACATCGTAAACATTTATACCTTCACACAAGAATATATAAATCTATTGAAAAATCAATTTATGAAATCTGTCCGTACTTGGATTTTAACCAGAAAAGCCAACGTTTACCATTGCACAATACACCCAACACCATTTGGTATAATAAAATAAATATAAATCATGGTTGAAATAAAACATATCATAGATTACCAATATTTTCGGTAGGTTGGGTTCAGCTGTGAATTTGTGGTAGTCCCTTTTTAATATTAAATTTAACTTTTTTATTCCACAGACTAGATGTAACACGTGTTTCGCCTCTTTACGAAGCATTGTCAGACTAAGTATATCGTAAGATTTTAATTCATAACCTAGACATTGAATTTAATTCTTTACTCATAAATTATAAATTACGAGTAATACAATACATACAGTAGAATAGCGAAGACATAAATTTTTATTTCATTTAATACATGTTCATTTGTATAATTTTACAGTTGTCTAAGCACATTTCATTTGTGAGAGCATAGAATTACTATGTGCCCAAGGTAGAGGGAAATTATTTTTGATTATTAGTATTTTTAAAAATAGGAAAACACTTCAACATTATTGAGAAAACTAAAAAATACATCTCGCCCACTCGCCACAAAATACACATTAAGATTTTACTATTTTATCATTGAATTTACTTGTTACAAGCCTATTTTTATATTGGCAAAGTATTTTGTTCCATAAGAGTTATAAAGTATAGTTGATAGATATTTCGGCATCACACTACGGCTAGACCTATTCTTTATTTACGTGTTATCGTTACCTTATTATATAATGATTGAAAACGAATCCCTATAAAGTAAAAGTTGAATCCATACAAAAAACTTAGATATTTAACAAATCACAGAACGTGAGCTTTCCCATGGTAATAAGCGAAACAAGATGAAATAAATTACCGAATCTAGAATAATATAATTTAGAAGAGTCCACTTTAAGAACAAATTTGGTATTTATAAATTAAAATGCAGTGATTGCCAACATTTCCATGTGGGTAAAACCACACGTACATTAGATATAAGGGTATCAGAACATTTAGCTGCCTTTAGATTAAAAAAAGAAACTTTGACATTCGCAAATCACTTGCTAATTGAGAACCATACGTTTAATGCGGATGATGGGGTTAAACTGTTGCATCAAAACATGGAGGATCATAAATTATTTTATCAAGAAATTTTGGAAATCAATAGAGCCCAGTTAAATTCCTTGCCAATTCTGAATGAGCAGCTGAACCTTCCTAATTCTCCGTTATTATATCCTATACGTTGAAACACCTAACAGATGTCACTAAATGTGGAATGATTCTATATATTTACCCTTTCGTCGAATTGCATCCCGTCGAAACCCACAATGCTTTATAATTGTAAAATCACTGGTAATTCTAAAAGTAGTTGGAAAGCGGCAATTCGCCACTCTGTTAATGTGTTTTTTACAAAATAAGGATTAAGGCGATTCTCGAAATGTTAACTCAGGTATCCGTGTGGCTCTCAGACGTATAATATTTTACCTCGTAAATAATATTTGTCGTATTTGTATCTTCTATATAAACGCTAGACACTGTTTACTGTCTGTCAGTTCGAGTCCATTCGTGTGCTCGAATGCATGAAGATGCCGAAAGGCGAAACCCGGGTCGTTAGTGACAAAATACATGGAAGTGTACAAAAGCTCAATAATCCAAATTTAAACTAGAATAATATGTTGATTTGAAGGATGCGTCGGTGCTCTTTGTGAAGTTACAAAAGTTAACAACCTATAACTTGCTTTGAGTTGAATGGTTTGAACCTAAGAAATAAAAATACCAAATCCATTTACAACGAACTGACAACAAATCGTTAAAGTCGACGTATGGCACTTTATGGCACTTGCAATTATGGATATTATTATGTAACACTTGCATATTTTAATGTTATAACTTACAACCTTTATAACTATTTATCGATGTTATTTTTGCAAGCGAATTCGCCTACTGAGGTGTTGAAAATATCGCCATTAATTATCAAAAGGTTAATTAATACATACGGGTTGATAATTAGTACAGTCACAAAAACAAGTTTATTGACATTTAACTAATGCATTTGGGATTAAATGATTAAAAAGTTAACAAATAACCTATTATCAATTTATGATGTAACTGTTTTCTATGGAAATGGTCAGTAACTGGAAGGAAGCCCATTTATTTAACCTATTAATCTCTCTACTGTATAGCACAAAATACATGTAGAAATCTGTATGTATGTTTGTATGTCTGTCGGTCGCAATAATTACGCTCGAACGGTGTACACTAGTGACGCGAAATTTTCACATGTCATTCTGGCTGCAATTTTTAGTTCAACTGTGTGCTATGTTCAACTCTCTACTTTTAACCTAAAACTGAAAACGCTATATTTTTGACGTTTACTGTGTGGAATAATAGAATCAACAAACGCCGAGGAAGATTGTCTGGCAACCGCTCCATACAAAATATTCCGTGGTTGTCATTGTAACTTAGCAACTATAAATGTCACAAATAATATTTTTTCATGCTTGAATCGTAAAATTATAAAACTTAAAACAGTGACATTCTCATTTCGTGGGTTATACAAGGAGTAAGCTCAAAAGGAAGAGATACGTGTTAAATTAACTAATATAAGTGACCCCTATCTTTGACGAAGCCGGGTAAAAAATGCAAGTACTATATAAATACCATAGCATTTTGACGAAACTCCAATTAACAGCGATATATAGATCGAGGGATACACTGATGTTTTTTTCTCCACTTTACCGGTTTAGTTGTATTGCTGTCATGATCGAGTGCATTGATCACTCATGGCTCATGGCAGTGTGATCTCACTCTACACGGTCCAACCCCTTCACCATATCACTAGTATCCCATTTTCAAATTGTGATTCATTGATTTAAAAATGTGTTGATTAATTAAGTGTGTTATGAAATTCAATATAACGCCTTTTGTCATAAGCAAGCAATCGGGGTAACCGTCTCAGTAAAAACGTTGTCGACGCTGCTATTTGCTATATGATCACTTTCTAGTATAGTCTATTTTGTCGGCGTCCGTGGCACAGTTGGTAGTGTCACTGGCTACGGTTACGGATATCTCAATTCCCGGTGCGGACGGCTTTCATAGATTGATCTTTCAATCGATTTATGGATTTCTGTTCGTAGTCTGAGTCCTCCCTCCCACCCATCCCATCCTCACGGAGTGTAGCGAGAGCAATTAGCTAACCACTAGCCCTATCCTTCTATCCCTACTCTCTTCGAAAATGAGAGGTTGAGCAACTGAGTAACAAGCAGTTCTCGTAGAAAAATTCTGTTAAGAAATCTCCATTAGGAGACCATATGCTCCACATTGGGAGTGGACATGAATTAAAAAAAAATAGTCTATTTCTGCGTCTGCTCTATTTTCTGAATTATCGTTTATTCCAGTACATGATCCAAATTTAAATCTATACCACCAATGAAATAGGTAGGAGAAAAATCTAATATCTTTAGAAAGAAACAACTAAGTGTTGTTCTTTGAAATAAAAAGAATAATCATTTCAATGCATTTTTTACGAATTTTATGACAAACAAATTTGACAAAGAACCGTTATTTTACATCAGTAAAATAATATGTAACGATAATTATTTAGTAATTATATTATCATCGTCATCTTAAGTAAACACAATTATGATTTCCATAAAATTAATTATTCTAACATCTTTAACCTTTTCTGTGCCAGATACGAGATATCCCCTACCGCTAGTCAGTACCCGTGAGGCCTGATACAGAATATATCGTCCTGACTTCAAGGTCGTATATTGTGTCTAAGTGTGATGATAAGTTTGATTTAATAATTTAATCCGGTTACCGACATCTGTGATAACATTTTAATAATATTGATTTAAACCACTTTTTATCAACAACAGTTTCACCTAATTTTGACAGTTACTACTGACGCTAGTGAAGTGATAGCTATAACACCATAAAATGCTTAGTAAATACTTCTATAGAAGTGAAAATAATCTGATATCGCAGTGTAGTGAACTTTTTTCTTATGTTATTGATTATACACAGAACTAATATGTTGTTAAAAGAATTGAATACAATCTATTACAATCGTTGTACTTTAACAATCTAAGGTAGAGTATAAGCCGTATAAATAAATACATTTTACTACACTGATATACACTTTCTGTATACTATACAGAGCGTGTTAGTGTATTTGTATGTATGGATTCCGTGTATGTATCAGTATGGATCCTAGAGCCGTGTATGAATCCCATGATCCTAAATCCTTGAGCTAGACCTTAGAGCTGAAGTGCAAAGTTATACAAATTTACACATTTATAATGTATGTCACCTGACGTACACATATCGTCAGGTTATCTAGCAAACTGCTTATCTAGATTTCAGAAAAATGTCCAGCAAAGCTTATAAACTCAATGATTTAACATAATTTATATAAAATATGTATAATTCTCCGTGGCGCAGTTGGTTTCGTTGCTGGCTACGGTTACGGATGTCTCGGGTTCAATTCCCGGTGCGGAAGTTTTTCATAGATTGATCTTTCAATCGTTTTATGGATTTCTGTTCGTAGTCTGAGTCCTCCCTCCCACCACCAATCCCATCCTCACGGTGCGTAACGAGAGCGATTAGCTAACCACTAGTTCTGTCATAGCCATATCTTTCTATCCCTACTCTCTTCGAAAAAAAAAGAAAAGAGAGGTTGAGCAACTGAGTGACAAGCAGTTCTCGTAGAAAAAATTCTGTCAAAATACCTCCATTAGGAGACCATATGCTCCACATTGGGAGAGGACATGAAAAAAAAATGTATAATTCATAGAATAAAAGTGGTTAAAACTGAATTGATTGATTTTTTAAACTCTCCCGATTTTGCTGAAATGTAGATAAGCAGTTTGTTAGTTAAGCCGATGATATGTACAATTAACTGCGGCACAGAAAGGGTTGACAACGTCTAAGTCTCTTTTTGTACGATGCTTATTATTTGTACGAGTAAGCTTAGCTCAAGCGTGACTTGTCTCATATAAATCATGTTATAACAACGATTTACCATTAGATTCTTGTAACGCGAGATAACATATCTTTCAAAATGACTTACTAACCTTTATCTTGAATCAAATTGTTATTCAATACACGTTATTAAGAAATTAATATCACAAGCACGGAGCTGTATCTAATACTCAATAACATGGATAAATTAGTAATTCTTGATAGCATGAAATTATCCTTTCGAATGTAATTAATTAGCGTATAATGCGAAACAAAACACTAGTTAAAGTATAATTTTATATTCGATGAATTTTCCGTATATGTTGATGTGCGCTATTCTGAATGTCTGAGTCTATTTAACAATGAAAATAAAATTTAAGTAATTTAAGACATCAACTGAGGGTGCCGAAAGGCGAAACCCGGGTCGTTAGTGACAAAATACATGGAAGTGTACAAAATCTCAATAATTCAAAAATGAAAAATGAAAAAAAGTCTTTACAACTTTCATATTTATGTTATGAGCATGCAATTATAATTAAAACGAGGGCTTATTTTTGAAGTCGCTTTCTCAAATCCCATTTTCAGATACGTTATTATAAGTGGGTGAAAGATATAATCAAAATTTCGTTTAAGAAATATCTAACGGTACTATATAGGACCACGACAAAGCTTTTATGTTATCTTTCGCAGATAATATATTATTATTTATATTACGATATTGTTGACATCAGTTTAAAAATAAAAAATCACAATGAACATAATCAATCATATTGATATATTGAAGTTTGTAATTAAGACCCAAATATATTATACAAAAAGATAATGAAATAATAGTGAACGACTTATTATATATTACGATTACAGAGTTCTTTAAAATGTGTTGTTTTAATGAGGGTAAGGCTAGAAAGATAATTATTGAATACGTCACACTAATATGAAATAGGAAAACTGTTTGAAAAAAAAACGTAGTAACGTCCAGAGAGATAATATGTGTAAATTTATATAAATCTCCAGTATTAATATTAATGAAAAACGAAAAGTACATCTATACCCAAAGAAAAAATTTGGGTCCTGTTATATTATATCTTTTATTAATTATGTATATTAATAACTTTGTTTTTAAAAACAGATTTATTTATTTTTAATATTCTTAGAAAAATGTTTTTGTACTGTAGAAAAATAACGTATTCTCGATAATTTGTGAAATAAAATTCACGTAACTGAACGATGCTGTAATAGCCAATTTCATAGAACCGTCAATTTAAAGTTGTGCTCAAACCAAGATTCGCACTGGTCGTCATTTGACTTGGAAATGTTAAGTTAATTTTAAATATTTCCTTGTAATAAAAGTGTAAAATAATTTTTAATCGATCCAATTATTAGTCGCAATTGGCTGTTAGCCTTTGCGATCGACCACTATACCACTGTACCACTGTACCACCGAAATACACATGACATCGTACGATATCTTCGGTGAGAAAATTTTCAAAAACACCACAATGGCGTGTGAGCGCAATAATAAACGTGATTTTAATTTCGTTTACATCTTTAAATTTAATGGTTAACATATTAAAAATCGATGCGCAAAATTATTTATCAGATTTTAAAAAGCTCTGTTGCTAGAAGGTGATGAAATGAAAGCTGTTCAGGACGATGTAAGGCAGGGAATTTAAGCTCAGCAACAACATGGAAAATAGCTGATTTTATTTATTTGACTTAAGACCATATTGAGTGTACAGAATGTAGAATTGTTGTTTTTTAGACAATCAATCATATTATCTGACACTGTCAAACAGTTTATAATAAGGAATGAAAACTTTCGTGAATTAAATTGTGTCCAAAGCCATGGATGTCTGTGTTTTGGTTTCTTCTTGAATAGATCTCGAGTGCTTAGTAAAAGCTCTCGGCGACTTGATATATTAGTCGTGTAATTGTTTTTTTCTTATATATCGGTCACATTAACAATAATTTGTACATGTTAGCTTATGTAAAGCTTGCTTAGTAGAGAAACAATCTGCAATTTGAAAAAGTTTCTGTACCAAATATTCTACGAATGAGGAAAACTTTAATTAAATGATTCCAAAACTTGTAAAATGTATTTATATATGCACAGATCAAATAAAAATGGGAGAAATTGACCACAGTAGGCTGTTTTTAAGTATTGCAAATATTTGCAAGATTTTTTAACGCCCCTGCTAGTGAAGGGTTTCGTGCTGGGAATCAGATAGTGGATGAAGTTATTACAAGCAAGGGCAGGTTGCATCGTTTGCTGATGACTTTAATTGGTGCACAGGCTAAGCATCACTGCCTTACTTATATATGTTCAATTAACGAACCTGTTAAATTTAAAGCTCATTTATAATACTATTTTGCATCTGCACTCTAAATTTTGTGATACTTTCAGTTTAGTATTTTTACTGATCATAACTAGTTCACTGTATATTTTATTTTATATAATTTAACAACCATAATAACAGTAATAATAAAACTAACACTTCTAGCTATCATCTTAAAGCCAGTTTTTATATATAACTAAACCACTAAACCAATTACGCACGACGAGGGACTGAAATTGAATATATTCGGTTGTTATTTGTTATTGGGATGTTCATTAATATATTCAAACAGGAACTACGATATAAACAGTAAAGCCTGCATCGACAAAGACATAAAAAGTTGTTTTTTTTTATCAGTATGTTAAATTGAAACAAATCTGCCAACCAGTTCACATTTTGAAACCGTCGGTGCGATGTATGATAAAAGCTGTTTTTTTTTCATTTTTTATCTATCGGAATTGGTTTCATATTGATTTTGTTTAATTCATCTTTAAAAAATTCAAATTATTCGAATATTTAAAGGATTTTACATTCAAATATTTAGAATACTTACGTACAAGAATTAGTTAGACACTTTTTATAATAATGTTTATTTGAACTTTAATTTAACATTTAAGATGTTCAAAACGGGAACTTGGGAATGTTATCCTTTTTTCCTAAATTCTCCATGAATGTAATTTTATTTAAATAGTATTTTTGTAAATGCAGTTTATTTAAAAAACTGACACATTAGTGCCGTAGTTTTTTCTCCTCTAATTATTATCATTATTAAAATAGGTGAATAATTAAAAAATTGATCTCGCCAGAAATCAATCATGGAGTGTGGAACCACTGGGCTATATTCAGATATCGACTAATTAATGATACATAATTTACTGATCGAAAACTATTTACAGCCAATAGTTATTAAAGACGATGTTTAATAGTGCTTAAAAGATTAGGATTGTCACTTCGGTTATTTTGGCTGAACTACTACATGATAGGGCACCCAATGCCAGGCGTTTTTTACGATCCCGGGATTTCGGGATTCAGAATTTCTCAATCTCGAGATCCCGGACCCTGGGATTTGCAATTAAGTGTAATTTACAAAAAACATTTAAAAAAAAAACGTAATTATCAAAATAATTATATTTTATTTATTGATAACTTTTAAGGTGTTAACTGTCAATTCTTGGTGGAAAGACAATATATTTTAAAAAATAAAACACAATTCATTTGTACTACTTCCACATATTTATAATGATCAGTAATCCATTTTAGTATGATCAGTAACAGATTTGCTGATCATTATAAATATGTGGAAGTAGTAAAAATGAATTGTGTTTTATTTTTTTAAATATTTTATTTATTGCATTGTTATGGTAGTTTTTAGCAAATGGTATCCAAACATAGAACATGTCCTTCAATTTGACTTAACAATATTGTCCTCCATTTATTTGAGCAGCAGGAAGACCACAATACACAGTTGTAATAATTATGTAACTATTATAAAAAAAGTATATACACAAACCAACTGAGGTACACGTTGTAGTTTTCGGGAAGTTAATTAGATATATGAATTATTTTTTAGCATTTACAGTGAATTCCGAAATCGCGGTATTGTCTGAATATCAATCGCGGGATTCCGGGATTGAATAATTCACCGGGATCCCGGGATTGGAAGCCCTGCTACGTTACAACTAAAATGCATTATAATTTTATGTACGATGAAATACGAAAGATACGATTTCCACGATATTATTTTTTATAGAATACTTCATTGATTCCGACTCATTGTAATAACTTAAGTGATAAAACTTTATTTAAAAAATACTAAGGCTGTAACCACGGTTCATATTTCATTGCTTCATTTAATATGCCGTTTGCCGTCATATGCTTACTTATGACGGCAATACAATACTTACATTCTCTCATATTATTACGTTGACATATTTTATTGGAATCAACTTCCAGCGTTCTGCCTAACATTAGACATTCGTCCATTTTATTACTTTTACGCCACAGGCAATTGACAATATTTTGTTAAGGTATCTTGTTAATGGAGCTGGCTTGGAAAATGATTATTAATAAGGAAAGTGAACACAGAATTCCGCTGTGGGTCCCTGCGTCAATAAATATATAATTTGTATCTAAGATATGTCATTCGATTACTAGTTATACTGTAAAGTAAGCACACTATGCTATAACCATTCATCTTTTTAATTTTTGTTTAGTATCTTTTGTAAATAACCATAAACGCTCTTGAGTATTCGTCATATTCGTTTGTGGGATAAGAGGTTCGATTCCACGAACAGACGCTTTCATATCACCGTTGTTCTGGAAGAAGACACTAACTGGAAAATATTATTTTTGAGTAATTGGATTTTGAAGTTTGCCAGATGTTTGAAATTTCATACATTTTTCATTTTGTTTGTTTGTACACTTCCAAAACAGCGACGATATATCGATATATATTTTGGAATATAATTCCAATTGTTTTAGGAACGACAAGATTTAACTGTTGGTATGACGTGTGACGATTATGCAGTCCCGGAGAGATTTCTGCAGTTCCAGGCGCTAAGACTGAATATCCAGTTTGACGGACGATGATATAATGACTTCGGTCCTTTTTTCTTTATTCACATATATTATACTGTCGTCGGGTGTATCTGTTCTGCTTTAGTCATTATGATTTTCCTTTTCATAGCGTTCATCTTTATCATAACGTATGCAGAATCCGCGTCGTATATCGTTCACCACTTGATTTCGCTGACTGCATTTTCAAGTGCGTTATTGTGCTTGATAAATCAAATATTATTTGCCAATTCACCTCGTCTGTATTGCTAACTCGACGTAAATACTCTGACATAAATAATGACTAGTATAAGGTTTCGTAATTCTGCAGCGTCATGCATAGCTACATATTTATTTGTGGTCTTTATTTATACGGAATGTCTGTGATGTTTATATTCCTATACGATCTTAAAAAACGTGTCGTAGAGGGAGAGCGAAAAAAGATGACTATGAGAACTTTCGTCTCATCTTTTTATCCATACCTTTTTCGAAAACAGTGGTTGTAACAACTAGTTTTTGTAAAATTACTACTGTTGAGATGCTTGATTAAAGTACATATGATCCAAAATCAAAGCGGATATAGATATAAAAAAAAACATTACTAAAAATTACAGCGTGGACCATATGAAGCGGTTTCCTGGAAAAAATATTGCTAGGAGGAAGAATATACCAAACATAGTTATTGCATCGTGCATTCTTATTGCCTTTTAACGGTAAAAATTTTGAATGTCATATTATATTGATTATTAAATTAATAAATATTGTTCCTTTATTTTAAAAGAGAATAACTTTTCATTTATGTACCTATACCCTTCTGCATTTCCATTGCTAGCATACAGAAACCACTTATCTAATATAATAATTATAAAATTTGAATTATTGAGATTTTGTACATTTCCATGTATTTTGTCACTAACGACCCGGGTTTCGCCTTTCGGCATCTTCAGGCGTTCGAGCACACGAATGGACTCGAACTGACAGACAGTAAGCAGTGTCTAACGTTTATATAGAAGATATAAATACGACAAATATTATTTACGAGGTAAGATATTATACGTCTGAGAGCCACACTGATACCTGAGTTAAAATTTCGAGAATTGCCTTAATCCATATTTTGTAAACACCACATTTACAGAGTGGCGAATTGCCGCTTTCCAGCTACTTTTAGAATTACCAGTGATTTTACAATTATAATAGCATTGTGGGTTTCGACGGGATGCAATTCGACGAAAGGGTAAATATATACAATCATTCCACGTTTAGTGACATCTGTTAGGTGTTTCAACGTATAGGATATAATAACGGAGAATTAGGAAGGTTCAGCTGCTCATTCAGAATTGGCAAGGAATTTAACCGTTTCGTTAGTGACAAAATACATGGAAGTGTACAAAATATCAATAATCCAAATTTGATATTGAAATTCCATCAAGCACCCTCAGTCGATGTCTTAAATTATATAATAATTATAAAATTCTTAAAATTGTTATTTCACTATTAGTTAAATTTCAAAATGTTTTATAAAGTAATAATTACGATTGAGAATAAATTAAATTTATTTTCCCTGAATAAAATGTATTCTTCAAAAATTTTCAATTAAATTCAATTGTTTGCTGGTGTCATAACATGTAGTGACTACTCTACGATTTGCAAAACGATTCAAATTTCAGTTATCAATATATCTAAGTTGTATCGTTTTTACGTCGTGTATTGATTGTTTAGTTTCACAATGAAAGTCTTAGTTATAGTTTGTCGTTTTATCGTGACGTTTAAACCCGATATCTAGAAACTTTATTCCAAATGTATAATTTACAACTCATTTATACATCACAATCAACATTTTCTTAATATACAGAATAATACGTCCGAGGTAAACTTTATTATTTACGTAACAGAAAATAGATGTATTTTTGTATGTATCAATTATGTTATGGCGTGGTGACGCTATGTAATCTGTAGCCTCATAATGTCTCAAATGTCGAATCCGTGGTCTAGTTGTGAATGTCGTTGGCTTCGGTTACAGATGTCTCGAGCTATAATCCCGGTACGGATAGTTTTATTAACTGATTTTTCAAATAATTAAGGCATGGATGCTTATGATGAATAAAATTCCCTCTCAACCATCCTGTTCTAAAAAACAGGGCGTAGCGAAAGCGATTGCTAACCACCAGTTCTGTTCTAGCCCTATCTTTCTATCTCTACTCATTTCGAAAAAAAGGAGACTGAGCAACCTTCCATATGCCCCACATTGGGAGCGGACATGATGAAAAAATGCCTCAATGTACCTGATTAATTTTTAAAAAGGTTGGACAAAAATTGCTCTTTCGTATAATAATTAGTTATTATAAAATACCAAAAAGTCATTGTATTGCATATGTGTAAAGTAAGTCTGAATTAATTAGTTCCATTTGTAGCACATTTTAAAGTTATTGAATACGACAGTTACGATTAACTTTGTGTGGTTTTTTTTGACATAAAAAGCTTCCTCGCCCTTGCTCTAATGTTTTCGCCCTGATCTGTTTTACAGTGAGCGGTTTGAATACCCCTAATGGAAAAATACAAAAATATATTTTCCTTTTTCTTCTATGGATTCGGCGGCAATTTTGAGGTTTATTTTTATTTTAAAATAAAAATTGACAACTAAGTTATTCCACTTGCTTTATTATTAACGTGACGTGTAAATAGTATCAGTGTTTACGTCTTACCCCCTCCCCACGTCCAGTAAAATGGAATTAAACCCATCCACCCTTTATTTTTAATGTAAGAATTAAAATCATTGTTTACGTTAGAAATAAATAACCTTGCGATATGGTTAGTCTGAAGATGCTTCTTAAAGAGGCGAAACGCGTCACGTTAGTGATAAACCAAGTGGAATAACTAAGTTATCAATTTTAATTTTATATTAATTAATTTTCCTTTTGTAGTTTGAAGGACATCATATGTATGTCTTATTTTATCATGCATGAACGAATTATGTTCTGAGGGTTCCGTGGTACATACAATCACATTCTGAATTTCGGGTTCAGCTGAGGAGTAAAGCTAGTTTGTAAATATTGTACTCACGGCGATATAATTGTTAACTTTAAATGCAAAATCATGTGACTGTGGCTTTCTAGAGTCGATTAAAAATTGTTGACTTTCTACGCGTTGCAGTATGATTATTTTTTTTTTTACTGGATAGTCAAGTCTAGTTAAGCCTTATCTACTCACGCTTATAACAAGACATTGAAACGGGCACTATCAACTCACTAGCGTATTGTATAATTCAATAAATCAGACCGTTAACAAGAAACAATTTATTATCTTCTGATATTTTTTTCTATTAGTCAGGCATACATAGTTTTGTAACCACCAGTGTGGCATCGTTTACTGGTCACAAATTATATTTTTAAACATCAACTCGGGTTGAATATTTCGTATACTATTCAGCATCATAAAGTTTTCTGAACAAATACTATATTTATTTTCACTATATTTTTCTATGAAAACAACAATCTTACTTTCTGAATTTGTTATATAAAAAAGTATGGAAGTATTGTCCCCATTAAATATATAAAACGTTTTTTAAAATTCGCGTAAAATCTACATAAAAAATATTCTTAGATTCAATTGGCATAATATACTTGATAGAACTCAATGTTCACAAGGTAAAAATACACAATCGCTGGGTTTTATAATATCAAAAATAATAATACTAAAAGGTTGGAAGACATTATTTCTATTTTAAATATTTTATATATTGCGATTTAAATAGTATACGTATTTTTTTACAAATTTATTTATTTATTACAAATTTTCTATCAACTAAAGGGATTAATGCAGATGTGGGGAATCTTCGGCATTCTAGGTTTTATAGTGTGGCTTTTTAGCTAAGTCCAAATTTGTTATAATAACGTAAAATCATCAAAGCATTTTGCTCTACAATAATTATACGATATATTTGATAACTATCATCAGAACAATATTTAAGCGGATTAAGGTTTATCTATATTGAACCGTTGTTTGTATGTATTTTAGTATTTGTTTTGCTATTCAATAGTCTTGCTATTCAAGTCTGTTACATATTATATCTAACGATTCTCCCTTGCTATATATCCTTACCCAAAGATAAAATTGCGATGTTTAATTAATTGTTGAAATTTGTTTTGAATTATTCACCAAATACTGTTTGATATTTTGTGTAAATGTATGTATTCAAATTTCCAAGATGAATAGTAGTTACGTTTATTACACAAACGAAGCCAAAAATAATATATAAAACAAAGTAAATCGTTAGCCTTTGTAGTCTCAATATAGGATGTCATTCAGCAGTCAGAAGGCTCAGGATTCAAGTTGTAACATGGTTAATATCATTTTTTTTTTTAAATTAACCTCTGAGAACTAATGCATGGGCGTATGAGATATATATTCTTGTCGAGATAATTCCACATCAAATTGTTTGATTCTCGATGGAATTATTTTTAATGTTTTTAATTTCAAAAGGATTAGACAAATTAGTACTAAATATCATTTTATTTTCAATTTAAAAGTTTTATCAGACGTGGTGATAGAGCTTCTGATATTAATGAACCGCGTTAGTAAAAATGTGAAATCGTTTACTTCGCAGTAATGCTTTATGTTTTCAAATTCCAAATGTTTTGTTTCTAATTTAAAAAATAAAATGATGGTCACACGAAAATATTATCAATAATTTTATGTTCGACCAGTTCAGTAGGCAATAACTTGTCCCCTTATCTTGTGTCCATAGAATTCATGAAAGGTGGGATAGCTGTAAATTTGTTGCACGTTGACAGAACATTCAAATTTCTTGACTAGGAAAAATTCCAATCATAACACATCGGAATGTCTCTAATTTGTCCAATTAATCAGATTGTCTTAGCTTTAAGTAATTTATCCATTAAATATACATAAAATCATTTCATAAGCCTGCATATTATAATATACAATCGATTACAAGTTGTAGAAGATAATGATATGGAAATATTACGGACATTGTTTATAAAATGGACTTACTATGTTATTTTATTTTTTATTAACAATACAACATTAAAGAATAACTAAATGTTTTTTAATGTCAATTGAATTATCATTTTTGATTTGTAAAATTCAATGAGCTAACTGAATTTTTATATTTATTTTAGCATCACGTTATCTCAAAAGTTATTTTTACCAGTTTATTAACCGAGTAGTAATACTGTCAGGGAGTCGTCCAACTCGGTTGAGCGATCAGTGAAGATAATCCGCAAATGGCAATGATTTTTAATTAGATATTCAGATTTATATAAAAATGAATGAATCTGTTTATGTTTTTGGATAAAAAAAACCAAAATAAATATCAACCGTAAAGTCTTTCATTTTCTATAGTGATGAATACCAACTATTAATAAGGCTAATTATTCAGTTTCAACGATAACTAATTATAACTACAATTAAGGTAACTTTGATTTATAAGTCGTGAAGACATGTAATAAGCTAATCTTTCTACAACATAAATTGCCACCATTCGATCGTTAAATCTTGTTTAAAGCGTAATATGATTTTTTTTAAATCACACGTTCAGTATAAAATTGAAACAAAATATGCATAAGGTTATAACTAACGACAAACTACATTTGCGTCACCAAAAATATGACGGAAATATGATGATAACTAACAGCATGATAGTGAATTTGAATAGAGAAATTTCAACGTCTGCCAAAAGTAAAGATTTATTATATTAGAAACTGTATAACCAAAAGAGTTTTAAACAAGCATAAACTAATGATTTAATTGGAATTTTCGCATAGTATGGCAACATTAAAAATACAATAGATGAAGGCAGAATATGCGCAAACTTATCTACTGGTGAAATCATATTCAAATCGAAAAACTTTTAGGCAACTAATAATTTGGTTAGTTTCTAATTCAATTAATGGTCAGTGAATATTAAAAAAACGGTCAGTAACAAATACATTAAACGGTCAGTAGAAAAATAAAAATAATAAGTAAATATTATTATTATTCCATTTTATGTGTTCATTTTTCTGGCCAGTATATAACTGACCAAAACAAAATTACTGACAGCTTATTTTATTAATTGACCACGTGATTACTGACCATTTATAGGATTAGTTACGTTCCATTTTGATTAATAACTGACCCAATAAATACAGGCCAAACTTTTATAAACCAATTATTTTCGTGAATGATCATTTAATATCAAATCTCATGTTGAAATTTATGGAGATATGTAAAATTGTCATCTTCGCTACCATTTACAATATAAAATTTATATTTTGTTCTTGTATTACTTATGGCTTAGTCAAAAATCGGAATAACCTAGTTTAAATTGTAATTGAAAATTAACTTTCATAATACAAGCGCAAAATCAATCAAAATATTTATGTAGTTTTTATTACATGTATGTGTGAAAATGTTTTGTCTCCGGTCAGCGAAAATTATAATTGTTTTTAAAGATAAAAAGTTTCCACAAAATGACACACAGCAGCAGTTAAGAAATGTGATATTACTGAGCGCAAAGATAAGTAAATACGTGTTTGTAAAAGGAGACCGTCTGCAAGCGTGAAGATCATCAAATGCGATATTTGGAAAACGCAATACAACGAGTGAAGAATATGGAAAAAGGATCATCAGTCTCTCCGACTATGTAATATTCACTCCGGACTGCACTACCGACCTCGACATCATCGTCATTGGAATCACATATTCCTAAATACACATACATAAAAAATATACGCCTATCATTAAAACCAGATAAAAAAACAGACGTCTCAAACATAGAGTACTGATATTTTTATATTTTGTCGGCGTCCGTGGCGCAGTTGGTTTCGTCGCTGGCTACGGTTACGGATGTCTCGGGCTCAATTCCCGGTGCGGACGGTTTTCATAGATTGATCTTTCAATCGATTTATGGATTTCTGTTCGTAGTCTGAGTCCTCCCTCCTACCAATCCCATCCTCACGGGGCGCAACGAGAGCGATTAGCTAACCACTAGTCCTGTCATAACCCTATCCTTCTATCCCTACTCTCTTCGGAAAAGAAAAGAGAGGTTGAGCAACTGAGTGACAAGCAGTTCTCGTAGAAAAAATTCTGTCAAGATTAGGAGACCATATGCTCCACATTGGGAGCGGACATGAAAAAAAAAATTCTTATATTTAATTTTTGTTTGTTAGCTTATGTACTCATGTTTGGTTAATATAGTAAACGACTTGATGCGATGTCTAAATTAATTATCAATTTAATTGTAGTTTTTTTTCAAACTGAAAACTCTTTAAAATACTCAATTACATTTAATTTATTGCCAATATATTACTTCGTATGCATAATCAAGTTTATAAATCCATATGAGAAGAATCGTCTTATAAAAGGTAGTCCAATTTATTTCCCATCTGTCACATTCTCTTCGCCTCTCAGATTTCAAATTGAAATGCAATATTCATAAGACGGCAAGCTTTCGATGTAAACTGTGCAGTAGGATAACCATTGAATTTGATGGTATATGGTACGTGATTATACAAATTATAGTCAACATTATCAAATGTAGTAAAGCATTAGTCAACCGAAATTCAAGATTTCATTTTGATTTCATGTTGTATTTAAATTATTTAGTCAAAAGCAATCTTGTTCAAAATAGAGATATTAATGTAAACCATTGGTTCCCAAACTTATTATGCTCATGAACCCTTCTTAAAGCAAAAGCCTTACCATGAACCCCCCAAGTAAAATAACTCTACGTAACTGCATAATAGAAAAAGTATAAATTTAATTTTGATGTATTGAGTGGTAAATGGTGATGTAACAATAAAATATAAATAAAACATTTTGATATTTAAAGTATGATGAGCTTCATAACTGCACTAAATCCACGCCTCTGTACATTATAGACCCACAATGGAGGATATAAAATTGGTATTTATTTTTGTAACCAGAATTTGTGGTATCCTTGTAGAAACACTGTTTTCCGCTCCTCATTTGTGGATTATTCATAGATTGCTACCAAATTATTTATTGTTACTTATTTCAACTTTCATAATAATAAAAATGTGTAAGAGATACTTTTTTTTTATATCGAATCTTTCGTGGAACCCCTGACGTTGTCCACGCACTCCCAAATTATTTTTAATTTACCACAGACCCCTGGGGGTTCGTAGGAACCACTTTTGGAATCACTGATGTGGACTTTCACGGTTTCTAAAACAACAATTAAAATAATATAGAGTATCTTGTAGAAATTTCGTAGTTCAAATATTTACTTGATAAACGAATTCATACACTTCATATTCTACTATTATTTGTAATTTTTATTTTAAGGATTTGAGGCTATTTTTAAATACGGTGTTTAATTGTTTTTAACGCCTTTCTCATATTTTTTTATATCGGTAATCTAATTATCAAAGTCGATTTATGTTTGGCGCATTGGCGTCAAAGAAATAAAATCATAGCGAAGTAGTTGTGAAATAACGTCACATATAAATCCTACTGTTAGTTAGCCATTTGCTTACCCCATACTTTTACATTCACATATTATATTAAGTTTTTTGTTCATAAATGATGTCACTATTTTTTGGGCGTCCGTTTGAATTCGTTCATGTTGTTTAATCGAGAAGATATCATAAAGAAAACCTTTAAATGACAAACGTTTCTTAAAAAAAAATCATTTAAAAGTACTTATTATTTTTAAATATGATTTCAAAACCTGATATACGTCAAACGATGGCTGAATAAACCAAACTGATCTGGTTTTATCAATCATACACACAGAAATTTGAATTATTGAGATTTTGTACATTTTCATATACTTTGTCATAAACGACCCGGGATTCGCCTTTCGGCATCTTCAGGCATTCGAGTACACGAATGGACTCGGACTGACAGCTACTGTGAAACCCGGGTCGTTTGTGACAAAATAAATGCATGAAAATGTACAAAATCTCAATAATTCAAATTTGATATTGAAATACCATTTAGCACCTTCAATCAATGTCTTAAATTAGATACACACAGAGTTAACACATAAATAATTGCATTTTGTTTTACGTGAACTGATTCAGAATTTTGTTGACAGGTAAGTTTTTCCTGTGCCCACATAATAGTACATCAATATATTTCCCAAATTAGGTGATTCATCATGTTTAAATACATCGCAATTATTTAAATTAAATATTTTTGTATCGTGCAATGTCTCAATTATTTATTGAAAACCGGTCGTAAAAGTCACTTTAATGTCCGTCGCTTTTGAATTTAATCGATGGCTGTAATTAAAAAGAAATTGGAATATTAGACCCGTCTTAAAAATAATGTCCATCTTAAAAACTGCATATTTATCTTTTCCGATGACGGTATCTATTAAAAAAAAATATGACTATTTTTGACCATATTCCCTCCCTACACGGATCGTATGAGAAACACACAATTACAATCCATAAATTTATGTGTTATTAATGCCTAAACGCTAGGATTAGTGTCAAATTATTTTTGGACGCCTGTATGTACAGAATAAGTAGCGCTTCATATTAAATTTTCTTTTCGAATTTTGAATTCCCTGTAGAACGTGTGAAAGAATAAGGGTGGAATTTAGCGACTAGCTGTTAGTGTGTACAAGATCAAAAATGGGGTATTTGAGAACGGGAACATTGACATGTACGCCATTTAGATTAAATTCATAAAACAATCGAAATAATCAATATATTAAAATCTCGAGTCGGGAAAGCCGAAATTAACAGTTGGCTTAAGACCAAATTGATAAATGAATTATATTAAGTAGATGGATTATACGAAAGGCCACAAAAGAGATTATGCAAAACTCTACGAACGACTGTTAACAATTTTAAAAATAAAACACAGTTCTTGTGCTAGTTATACAACTTTAACTAATGCTCAGAACTGATCTCGCACATCGGGAAGATTTTAACTGATGATTCAGCTGAAAATATTTCGTCTTCATAGGTATATAATATTGTCAAATTATTGCAAAAAAAAATATGTTATATTTTTGTAAATATAATGGTCTTTCAGCAAGAATTAACGGTTATTCTTCAAAGTTAAAAAAGACTATTTACAAGTTTACAATTAAGTATTTATGTGTAGGTGCTGCAAGCGTTAAATAAATTCCTCCACAGTAGTTAAAAAGTCAATGTTTCTTGACTACCATGTAATTTTAATATTAACACTGATATAAATATTATTTTGTCAAGATCTTTCAACTGCAATTAAATTAAAAAAAAAAAAAACGTTACACGACTGCGTTTAATTCGTTCAGTGATTAAATCTTATCGAGTTAAAATAAATGCTATTTTATTGCGTGTTTGAAGTGCTATAAAATAATATTAAAATTGATTTTCATGTGAGCATTGAAATAAAACGGCGTCCAGCCTCCGAACTAAATCTTGCATAAATTTAACATCAGATTTAATATAATATGTATCATTTAACCGGTGCATAACTCCTACGCGATTTATTTAAAGTGGCAACTTGCAAATTGAACATTTAGTTTCCGTTTAGACCCATCGGTTGTATAATATATAAATTAAATATACAATCTATTAAAGTTGTGAAAGGTAACTTTTAGCGAAGCATTTTTGTCTAATTATTAATTTAAACTGAAGAAAGTTTTATAAAATGTTACATCACATTCGATTTGTTCCAATTTCAACCACTTTCGTATATTTTGGCGATACATAAAACCTTAGAGCTCAATATGTCATCACTTGAAAATTTCTAATTGTTAAGTAAAGTTAAGAATTAAAGAGAATGTGATAAAATTAATTATAAAACATTTATTTACAATTTTATCAAGTTACACTAATATGTACTTGGATCAACAATCGATACCTGCTAAGTGAGTATTTTTTATGTGAATATTTTCCCAATTAATATCATTTTATCGTATTCTCAATTCCTTATCTTAAAAAAATATTCAAATCTTCATATTACCTAATCTTGAAATAATAATATTACATAATTATCTTATTTATTTGTTAACAGTATAAAATATTTTCCAGCCCATCCACACAGTATATTAATGTAGCTAGTAGATACAACTATAAATTGGTAGTTCTGAGATATGGCTGATCAAAGTTTGACTGATCTAAACTTACTCGTAAAAAGTGATGGCTTATTATTTGTATTACTTTATTATTGAAATAGGTGGTCAATAATTTATAGTTTTAGGATTAAAGGTTGTTTCTTTATGGAACGCCACGATTCACTAAAATATATCTCCACAATACGATATTTCAATATCTATGTATATTGGAACTGAGAAATTATTTAATTTTGCCGATTTTCATATGCGAATATCTGCCTTTTGAGAGAAAAGCTGTACTTTTGTGAAATCGTAGAAGAACAGTTTTCGAATATAATGGCTAACATAATTCAAAACATCAAATTTTTGATATATTACACTATGGAATATAATATTTAATGTCAGATTCTCGAAAAATTTTTGCGATACCATTAATAAGATTAATTATACAGTAATAGATGGAGTAGTAGATTTTTCTAATCTTAAAAATCCTCGATACACTTTACATTACATTTTAATGAATTAAAAAATATGTAAACGCAGTGACAAAGATTATTCTAAATAATTCGTCGCTCATACTTTATGAAGCGAAGACGCAAACTGGCAAGATTATGTGACAACCAATTTGTCATTTGCACCTCGAATTTGTAAACGAGACAAAATAAAAGCATTTGGTTTAATATTGGGGCAGAATATCATTGGGGCAAGATTCAATTTTACACCTTTCCGTTGAACAATGAGTCCGTAAATCACGCAACTCGTAAATTTAAATTTTTATGTCTTCCACTTTTAAATGGAACCTCTAATTATATGTTAATATTGTGACATTACTATCCCACACTCAGAATTAGCCGCTGAGGACAGAAAAGAATCTCTAAGTGGGCACTGTATTAAAAAATGTCCTTTTTTTGTTTTCTGTAAATGATAATGTTGACATATTTTCGTACTAAGATTATGTTATAGTTTTTAAAATATATTTGTGTACTATAAAAATGATCAATTCACTCTAGTATATTCACTTTGGGGTACAATTCAGTATTAAGGAGGATAGCAGTACTGCAGCTTCTGTACAAACATAATTTATTATATTAATGAAAATTAGTGAAGTAAAATTCAGTATATTTATATATTTTATAATACTAAAACACTAACCGTCTCCTGTAGAGAGTCATATTAAATGGTTATTTTTTATTATTTTATCCATATATTATAATACTTCTCCTCGACCAAAACACAATATTTTATTTCGAAAATTATAATATACAAAAAAATACATTTATCAAGACTACAGTATTCACTGTTAATACATTTTTTTCAGCATACATAATTATAGTGATTAAGTAAGAATAGTTGTTGAAAATTTTTAAACAATTTTGTTAGTTACACAAAAATTAGTTTGTTTTTATGCTTTATAAATGCCACTATCATAAAAACTTTTAAATCATTCTTCCACTACATATATATAATTTAAGCAATGAATTTTCTTTTTTAAAAAAATCAGCACTTATTTCTTACAACACAAATTCAATCATTTGCGTGATCTTGCGATCAAACATTGTGTTGAAAGATATTTTTAACAATATTTTGAAATAACATAACGCTGCTGTACTATGTGATGCGCGCTGCAGACTAATGGCTATAAATTTATAGCTTTTCAGGGTTGTTACAAGGTTCATTACAAGGGTTCCTTTTTGTTTCATTCTCCCTTTCATCAATTTTCAGGATATAATTCGCCTTTTTACAAGATAATCTAACGCAGAAGGTAATTTCCAAATAAAAATATTTTTTCCATGTTCACTCCCAACGTGGAGCGTATGGTCTCCTAATAGAAGTATCTTAACAGAATTTTTCTATGTGAACTGCTTGTTACTCAGTTACTCAACCAGTGTGGGGGTAAAGGGATAAGGATTGGACAGAACTAGTGGTTAGCTAATCGCTCTCGCAACGCCACTTGAAGATCGAATGGGTGAGAGGGAGTTTTAGACATTACAAACACTCAGAATACGAACAGAAATCCCTAAATCGATTGAAAGATCAATTTATGTAAAACTGTCCGCACCAGGAATTGAACCAGAGACATCCGTAACCATAAGCCAACGACGCTACCAACTGCGCCACGGACGCCAACATACATATTATATTTAAAATCTTAAATAAACGGCAGCAATAGAACTCTAAAATTTCCTACTGGTTAATAACTTCTGCTTTAGTCCGATGAGTAGATAGAGAATCAGACAAACTATTGTTGCAGATCCCTCCAGAAGGGGATCATAAGTCTTTTGACCAAAGATATATTTTTTAATACCAATACGTCTCTTTATTAGTCAAATAGTTGCATTATTCTGTTGAGAACTTAATACGTAAGAATTATTACAATTTGTTATTATTTGTCACAAATCATTTTTATTCGGCAATAAAAAGCGCTGTACCCTTGGGCAGGATTATTTATGGGGAAGAATGTCAAACTGAAACCACATGACGGTAAATTAACATATTATCTCGAGACATTATGGATTCAGATCCACGGAAAGTTCGCAATCCATTCTTTTCTGGAGCAGTTAATATGACACGCGTGAAAACTCTTTGGTTAATTTATTCTTTTTATATCAGTGGTTTTAAAAGTACAGCATTCGAAATGTCTATGGTAATTATATCAACGGGCGGAGAATTGTATGGATATAATATTATTACGCCATTATTGCACCTGCATGATATAGAAGAGTTGTAATTTTACAAGTGACAAGATTTTAAACAGTTTTCATTGATAGAACATTGAAAATGCGAAGAGAAATTGAGTATTTACATGACTACATCATAAATGAATTAAATATTAGAGGTTTTTATAGAAAACTTTCCTTGTTTGAGATTTTCTTTCCAGGTTCATGGGATAAATTAATTAACATTACATTATTGAGTGTCTAGGAGTAAGAATTTTGACAAGAAACGTATGCCAAACAATAATACAAATTAATACGGTAGTAGTTATAATGGCTGATTCCTGAACAATTTTAAACGCTTCAATTTCAATCAGCAGGTATGATTAAAATTGATAAATTCTTTTTTATTATTATTAGATAAATTATAAAAAAATTAAAACATGACAATATTCCTCATAAAAATACAGTCGTCATAAGTAAAAATCCAGTTAATGAACAATTTCGATCAATGAAACATAAATTGTGATTTCAGCCATAGTATTTTTAAGACTTTATTTTAATAGGATAACATATCAAAGTATTCAATTCTACAAAATTTTGTTAGGTAGTTGATAATTATTTCGGCTTAAAACCATCGCCAGAACTATACTTGAACTATCTTAGCTTAGCTATATATACTGTTTAGAAGGTATCATGCCATCTCATGTATTTAAATCTATCTATATATAAAAATGAAGATTTATTTTTTTGTTTGTCCTATATGCATTTCTTTACCATTCATCCGATTTCGACCAAACTTTGGTGAGTTGTTGTGCGCACACCCGTGAAGGTTTCTGAAGAAAAAAAAATTAAAATCTAAAAAAAATCAAATAAAAAAGAATTAAATACGTATAATCAAAGAATAAATCACTAGCGACATCTTTGAACCACACGGAAAAACAAAAAAAAACCAAAATATAGGTTTGTATTCGGGCTTGACCGCGGACCTTTATCTGGCCCAGGCTCAGACCAGTAAAGACAATTCAGATTCGGGCTCGGGTCGGACCGGGTAAGGAATTCAAATTTAAGAAAAATATTTCGTACTATGTTCGAGTCATGAGTCAGCCATAAGGCAATAGTTTTCATAACTTAAATAATTTATTTCACATGTGCTATGAATATCGTTGGAAATATGGAAACAATAACATATATTGTTTGAAAAGTATTAATGAATTGCTTTATTAAAAAATAAACCAGGCTTTTTTCGGGCTGAGAAAAATAAATCTGGGTTTCGGGTCGGGTTTGGGTAACAAGTGTGATATTGAGAATCGGACTCGGGCCAGGCTGAACCGGGCCTGAAAATGAAGAGCTCGGACCGGGTTATTTTATGAAATTTCGGCCCGTGCAGACCTCTTATCCAAAAGCACTTTAATGAACAGAATTAAAAAACAAGCACTTTCTTTTTTTGAGTGGCATTGCAACGCATGCCGGGTATTTGCTAGAATCATAATATTTATTTAAAATTAAATTATTCAAGGTACTAATTGTGTTTTTGGAAAAGAAGTTTAGGTGGTATTATTAATTTAATATTAAATTAAATGCATTGAAATTTTATTAATTATGCTTAATTACAGTTCTGACGATGGCGTTAAGGTGAAATAGCTATCAAATACCAAATAAAATTTTCTACTAAACACTTTAATATTTTTTCTTATTATAATGGAGTTCTATTAATTAAATGCCAATCGTCATACATTGAAAAAACTTTAAATCACTCTCAAGATTTTATTGCTTATTACTACAGAATAGAACTCAACACCATTATTGATTGAATTAATTTAACACTTACTTAGCATAACTCTATTAAATGCAAATAAAAAATACTGTCTAGTTCAGTTATATTGGGATTATGTTATACAGTAATCTATCGATATAAATTAGTACAGAACTTCTCTGGAATTTATATTTTCTTTACAGCGTTACTGTTATCACAGTAAAATTCGAATACCATTATTTTTTTATTTTTAATACAAATAAACTAATTGGTTTTGATTACGTAATATGTTATTTACTATTAACTTTTAATTAGTTACAGGTGTTTCGTTGTCACGTAGATGTATCTGTTTTGTTTACATAATGACATGTGTTTATAACATTTCTAAAGATTTAATTTTATTATGTCACTTAAACTTATTATGTTTGGGATATATTGATTTATTTTTATTGCCTTTTAAGTCCATTAAGCTGATTTTAAACGATGATAAGTGGATGTCACCGTTGATATATGAATTATTTGCCTTTATGGGAATAAAACCACAGCTCTTGTCTTTTATAAAATACTCCTACCACATCCAAATGTCATCTCGGTTCGCAAAACTGGTTCTTATTTGTAAAACTGGAGTTGAGTCTTGAAGATCTGGCGTGTAATCTAGACTCAACAATGAGAACCATTGGTTTACGGTACAATGTTATGGTCATGTATTTTTTTTTCAAATAAATATTCACGGAAACCTTTCCACAATTATTTAATTGTACTACTTTAGTCAGTGCAATTGTTTTGGGATAATTTTACACTAATAAAACCAATATTTTAAACTTATTAAAATACCTATCTATATTGAGAGATTAAGTAAATATTAAAAGTAATACAACTTCTCTTTTGCCGACTCATAAACCATCAAAATTAGAAAAAAAACAATTAGAATTAAATAAATTTGATCTGGCGAGAAAACACACTGATTACAATGAATGTAAAGATTATTTTTCTTACTTAGAATTGTATCGGTCATAATTTTACCGAGCCATAGTTAACGTCGTTGGCTTCGGTTACGGATGTCATAGGTTCGAACTCCAGTACAGGCAGCTTCATAAATAAGTTTTTCAATCGATTTATGGATTCTTAGGAATAGAATTCCAATGTTGAATGATGACGTGTGACGATTATGCAATTCCGGAGAGATTTCTGCAGTTTCGGACGCAATGACTGAATATCCGTCCTTCCCTTGGTAGTCCATATATACCATCCAGTGGCGTGCGGTGACTTATGATGTAAGGCATGGCGTGAGGGAGGAAAATATGCAAAATTTATCTTGTTTTTGAAATTCAATTTATGCTTCTCACGAGTTTTACACCTTAATTTCAAATCTTCTACAGTCTGTAATATTCCATATTTAATATTCCGCTAATGTATTATTAAATCCCCTTTCTTTTCTTTGAGGGTAGCGACAAATTAAACACGATTTATCTGACAATCTGAATCACAATACTAACGGCGAAATGCTAAAATCCAAGCGCATGCATCCGCATACAAACATGCGCGATCCATAGCGCAAATCTGACTATGCATTACATGCGCATGCGCAAGTAAAGCAAACCTCTTAGCGCATGCATGCGAAATTTTGAACAAATTTCGTCAGAGCCCGTGCGTTTATCGAGCGGTTCCTGCTGAATAGAACGCAGATAAAGTCCAATCATGACGCGCACACTTTCTGAATTTATTGTATTAACGTGGAACTTTGAAGCAATTTTGTTTGATATTTACGTAAAATTATAATTTAATAGCTTTAAAAATATGAGAAAAAACATCTTCGTTTCCGAATTGTAAGGAATGCGGCGCATCTACCTCATGTATGGACGGCACGCCACTGATACCGTCGTTGGCTGGATGTATCCTGCTTTAGTCATCATAACTCATCTTTATCATTACGTATGCAGAATTGGCGTTGTATGTATCGGCCAGCGCTTGAATTCACTGACTACATTTGCAGAATCTTTTTTTATTTAAAATTCAAGTATAATATTTGACAAGCATAATGTTTCGTAAATTTGTAGCATCATGTTGACGACTTGCCAAAAATACTATTTGTCAAGTATAATATTTTGTGAATATTAATTAATAAATATCCGACTTTAAAAATGGAGCTTAGCGGGCGCAATTAGTCAACAGACATCTGTCCTAAACCTATATTTCTATCCCTACTCTCTTAGAAAAAAGGGAGGTGTAGCAATTGAGTAACAAGCAGTACTTCTCAAAAAATTGTTCGCTGCGGGAGGAATATGCTTAACAAGTATAAGTTTCATTAGTGTCCAGAACTGAAATCACCCAGCGGCAACGGCAATAATTCGCAGAATCGGCCCACTCTTGTTACCAAGCCGTTCAATAGCCGCCGGGTACGCCCGCTGGACGAGTTCATTTTTGACGGGAAGGGGTAGCTCCGACTATGCAGGCAGTTTTTGAATTGTATGGGAAGACAGTGGATTACGATCTGTCGAGCCGGGCGAGTTGCGGCCTCGTCGCGGTGGAGGTGACGATGTGAATTGTTTGTTTTTGATTTGCATTGGACTTAATTAAAAATCGTTTGTCGTATCATTTGTATTATAACTTAAAGTAAATTCAGTTGCTAAGTAAATGTAAATGTAGAATCAATTTTATGTGTTATCAATTATATTTTTGTCTAATGTAAACCACTGCATCTTCGATGGAAAATAAATAAGTTTTGAACCGGATTTGAAATGGTGTTTTTTTGAGATCACAGCCCTTCCTGGGCGTTGGATAACCAGCCGTTCACCTCTCTTCGATCCGGGGTCTTCTCATTTTCTCTACGCTATCCATTCATATAAAATGCATTACAATGCTAAAAATTGACTCATTTCCATACTGTATTTGATGTGTAATATTTTCACTAAGTCGGGATCGGGCAAGATTTTTAAACAATATTTTAAGCGCTTTCGTCTTAAATGGTTGTTAACGTCTCGAGTAGACAAGGGAGCAAACCTCTGCCGCTACGTCGAGTGGCTGTGATAAGGCGACCAATTAATATCGCTTGTGTACTGAAATAACTCGCCATGTCCGATCGGATGACTTCTTGATTTATTTCGTCAACGGTAAGGCCGCACTTAATGTCTTTATTGCCGCTCAAAATCCCTACTTACATTTCTCCGTCTCGATGCACGTATTTAATTTATTCATTCAATCAGATCACTACAGTTTCTCTTAAAAACACATCAAATACAATATGGTAACATGATTGCATACCAATTTAATTACTACTTGTAAGAGGTGCCATAAAAATAATCGATATGATTATATAATAATTTATACATCGTTTTAATTGTTGCCAGCATATGTCAGCTGCCAAATCCAAAAAAATGCAAAAAGTTGCCGTGTTTGTTTTTTTGTTAGTCATTCTATGACGAATTATATTCAAAGTAATTAATTGACTTATATGGTTCAATTAATTTGAGGAACAGACATTTAATAAGTACATACAATGGTAAACTGTAGTACCTATGCTTTTTTATAGATTTCACTTTTAATTGTTGTAACACATATTAATCTCGATTTTTTTTAAGTAGAGTGAAGTATGTATTTTTTGTACTACTTCCACAGTTCTATCAAATTATCAGGGAAGATTCCACCCATCAGTTGGAAATTATCGTGATAGTGAAACCGGTCATGATTATTTCATAAATATAATAAATATTGGCTTTCCACCAAGAATTGATAGTTAACACCTTAACTTTTGCGCCTATTATAATTATGATTTCAAGTTGTAAATACTTTAAAAGAGCTAGTTTACAGTTATGGACATTAAAAGTGGAATTTTAAAAAATAATTTTACTAAAACTATTGTAATTAAAATATTTATTTATAAGTCTACTTTTAGCTGTATTTTATTTGTGAAATCAGGAAGGACCACAACGAAGTTTTAAGATCTCCCTCTTTTAGACTAGTCTGCGGCTCCCTCATATATACTATATTAATATAATATATCATCGAGGTCTACAGCCCGTTCTCCAGAAAACCATAATTAAAAAAGTTTCCTTGTCATACGTGAGGTGCGGCTGCCTACCAGTCTCCAATATAATATTAATTGTCAAATAAAGTAACAAATAATTTTTTTTACGAGCGAAAACTGGGTTTGTTTTAACAAAATAAACATTTGCACGTAACTGAAGTAATATATGCAATTTGAATAAATAAATAGACCCATAAAAATATCATTATGTACTTAATAATTGGGTTTATTAGTGTTCGTTATTTTATAGTCATTTATGTATTACTTTACGATACCGGTGCATTTTATTATTATTCAATTATCTCAAAGGGCGTGTTCCGAAACTGATCAGCAGTAAAGACGTGATATGCATTTTTAAAAGGTTATAAAACCTTCCAAGTCCAGTGGATAATTATTTTTTTAATTAAAATACGTTTTTCAATCAAGCACCTATCAATATACATCCCGTGATATTCTATAATCAATAAAAACGACAAACAAAAGATAAATGTTTATACCTGCTCGGTAATTTTCAAATTATGAAGTTAAGATTAACTTAATAATCGTTGTGTCTCTGCTTAACGAAATTTGCATTTGTGTAACATGTATGGCATGTTCCTTAAATACACTGTTTGGTACTTGTCATAAATTTATATTTTTATTCACGAAATAAGTATTGCTCTTAAAAATTCTTTATCAGAAATCATTTATAAGTTACCATATCGTTGCTGAGCCCGAATCCTGCCTGTCTCTTCTACCAACCAGATGGATTCCGTCGCCCTGGAAGGCCACTGATGACCATCCATAGGATGTATTTGGCGGAGCTACGGGGCGCTGGGGTGACCTGGGAGGAAGCGAGGAGACTGGCGGGGGACAGAGAAGCTTGGAGGAACCGCTTGATGGCCATATGCTCAGAATAGGGAGCGGATATGGTTAAAAAATCTCTGCTCTAGTAAAACCTTTATTAATCTTATTAAAATCAAGCAGTGATTCACTTTTTTCTCACAGTCTGCTCTGCCCTTCTAACAAAACACACAATATATACAGAAAATGTGAAAATCAAAGTAAGTATGGGGTGTGATAAAATGGAGAATTCAGAATATTTTGCGCATAAAAAAACACATTAAGACAATTTTTTTTTATTCTGGGCAATTACTAAATATTAAACATTACTACAAAAAAATATTATAGAATACATGTAACTTTCGAAATTTATGGTGCTGATGTAAAATTAAATATAATGTTTTCTTATAAATTAAAAACTATTAAATGTGAAAAAAAAAAAAAATTGTATACTCAAAAAAGGTGAAAATGTTTTTTGTTTTATTAAAAATCAGCTAGACTTTATAATTAAAAACACAGCTTTTTTATATTTGTAAGTAAAAAAACAATATTTTTGTGAAAGGGCTGTGTTTTTACTTACAATTATATTACTGTGTTACAAGAAACTGTATTTTTATCTATTGCTTATGAATATTTTCTGTTACACGGCATTTTGCCATTTAAGCTCAAATTTTTCTTCATTTTTGAACGATATTTACTAGGTAATATTATGAATCGTGGAAAATATATGGTACAGCTTGTGACTTTGTCAAGCAATATCATAGAATACACGATTTCTGTGATTTCGGGAAGAAATAATAAGGAGTATTTAATTGCAGTGTATTTACTTACAGTAGATACATCAACTGACACCTCACCAAGGCACAAGGAAACCGTTTACTGGGCTTTGAGAGCAGATGCTTGCGGTCAATAGTAGGAGTACGGTGGTTTGATTTTGTCAGAAACTCTGAGGTTTCAAAAGAGAGCGGACCGACCAGCCTCTTATTACGTCCAAAATAAAAAAGCGACGATAGACCTGGCTTGGACACGTGCTGCGGATGACCCAGAGGAAGCTGAATCCTCTCTGTCTCTTCTACCTACCAGATGGATTCCGTCGCCCTAGAAGGCCGCTGATGACCATCCATAAGATGTATTCGGCGGAGCTACAGGACGCTGGGATGACCTGAGAGGAAGCGAGGAGACTGGCGGGGGACAGAAAAGCTTGAAGGAACCGCTTGATGGCAATATGCTCTGAATAGGGAGCAGAAATGGTTAAAAAAAAGGTTTCATCAAAGTACTAGCCAATAGTAAATATAAACACGTAAACAGATTATTTTAAAATAAAAGTATACTTTTTCAATTTGGTTAATACTTTTAAAAGAAGATGTAACACATAGGTACGTTATCTCAAAAAACCAATGTCCAAATATTAATAATACTATATTAAATAAATTAAAGCATGATGCCTGATTTTGACAAATTATTGAACTGAAAAATACTGTGTTTTTACTTACCATCTATTAACAAAACATTGCTAGAGTGTGGAAAAAATTAGTTGTTATTTGATTCGAATTGGATTCTCTGTCCGCAATTTGATTGCTTATTTTAACTGCTATTTATAAAGCAGTGATATTTTTTTCTCAGTTTGCTGACTATTGACAAAACAATGATAGAGTCGAAAAACAAATGACTTCTTGTTCAATTTATATTGGATTCTCCGCGAGCTATTTGTTTTATGACTCTGAACATTGTTACAATGGGAAATCAAGTGTTTTGTGACGATTTTAATATTTTCATAGAGAGGAACGATTAACTCGTTTAATGCAAAGATAATGAAAGATGTTTGGATTCGTTGAATTCCCAAACTTCGCGTGTCTAGTCGATATGATGGTTACGATATCACTTACTTCACGTTACTGAGTTATTCGTCTAGACTTTATTTGAAAGTCGATATCAAACTTGTTAGTGCAGCAGTACTTAATAATACTACAATCTTTACAGTCAAAATACCAGTCTGATTAATTAGATATGTTTTGACGTTTATGTGATATATTTACACTTATCATTAAAGGAAAAACATACGATACTCTATCACACATAAGCCTTACGAAGCATCGATAAATAACCGATAAAGTAAGCTGTAATTCTCAATTAATATGACATTAAATACAAGATCATCCCGTCTTAAAGCATACTTCATTGGGCCATTAATTTTTGAAGTAGCAGCCTCACAGCTCACAACCTTCCCAAGAAGCTCTGACGCATTTGCATAATCTTACAAAATGAGAGTTGTCGCTTTCATGCAACGAGAAAGAATTTTTATTGCACAAGGTTGCAGTGTAATTCAACTGCATTTTTTTTTTATTAACCAAACAATACGTGTATGAAACACAGAAGGAGAAATAAAGAAATAAGTAGTTAATAGAATATAGTGAACGCTCTTGGGCTTTCGTTTTACTTGGTAGGTTGGTGTAAAAGGTTCGATTCCCGAATCGACACTTTTATGCATTGTCTTTACTATCGATATGTATGGAATTGTATCAAAACAGGAGTTGAAATAGCTATTATCTTACTACTAGTGTGGTGCAGTGGTCAACGTCGTTAGCCTCAGTTATGGATATCATGGGTTCGAATCCCAGTACGGACAGTTTCATAAATTGGTTTTTAATCGATTTATGGATTTATGTTTGAAAGCATGGATGCTTGTGATGTCTAAAAATACCTCCTAATCATCTTATCCTAAAACACGGGGCATAGCGAGAGAGATTGGCAAACCACTAGTCCTGCCCTACCCCTATCCTTCCATCCCTAGTCTTTTCGATAAAGATAGGTTGAGCAACTGAGTAACAAGCAGTTCTCATAGTAGTTCTGCAGTAGGAGGCCATATACACCACATTGGGAGCAAAAATGGTTAAGAAAAATCAAAGAAAAGGATAGTACAAAATATTTCAACGATTGGTCGATATCAGAACCCATAGATATTTTTCATCTACATAATTATTTTGAAATTTAGCTATTAGTAATACAAGCAGACTGAAAAGTTTCCCTTAATATACCATAACCACCAAGATCGTGATATATCAGTTGGGTACAGACTTCTTTTAGCAACACTCTCCACCCGTCTTCCGATCGTCCGCAATCCAATTAACTAAATACTTACTTATTGACATTTCGGCTTAGCATTATAAATACATACATAAGAAAATCTTTGAAATCGATAAATATTTAACCAAAATGGAGTAACTGTGGCTAAAATATATACAAAACATATAATATGTTACATAGTTTCTTGATAATTCATTCAAAATAGCCAAACGAAGTTTTTTCTTCGGTGACCCTCAGTAAAAAAGTTCTCACATTGAAATAGCAAGAAAAACGATGTTTGAAATATGAAAAAAATAAGACAATGTTGTACTGCATATTTTAATAAAACTTTAATGCTACCCCTTTGGTTCATCTGATCTCGTAACTGTTCACACACATCATTTACCATTTTTTATGATCAGTTCAAAATTCTCAATCACTGAACGACATCAGTTCTCATCTAAATCTGGATTAAGTATTATTAGTATTAAATTTCGATTATTGAGATTTTGTACACTTCCATGTATTTTGTCACTAACGACCCGGGTTTCGCCTTTCGGCATATTCAGGCATTCGAGCACACGAATGGACTCGAACTGAGAGACAGTAAACAGTGTCTAACATTTATATAGAAGATACAAATGCGACAAATATTATTTACGAGGTAAGATATTATACGTCTGTTAATTATAATAGTATTGTGGGTTTTGACGGGATGTAATTCGACGAATGGGTAAATATATACAATCATTCCACATTTAGTGACATCTGTTAGGTGTTTCAACGTATAGGATATAATAGCGGAGAATTAGGAAGGTTCAGCTGCTCATTCAAAATTGGCAAGGAATTTAACTGGGCTCTATTAATTTCCAAAATTTCTTGATAAAATAATTTATATAATTGTAAAATCACTGGTATTTCTAAAAGAAGTTGAAAAGCGACAATTCGCCACTCTGTTAATATGGTGTTTACAAAATAAGGATTAAGGTGATTTCCGAAATTTTAACTCAGGTATCAGTGTGGCTCTCAGACGTATAATATCTTACCTCGTAAATAATATTTGTCGCATTTGTATCTTCTATATAAACGTTAGACACTGTTTACTGTCTCTCAGTTCGAGTCCATTCGTGTGCTCGAATGCCTGATGATGCCGAAAGGCGAAACCTGGGTCGTTAGTGACAAAATACATGGAAGTGTACAAAATCTCAATAATCCAAATTTGATATTGAAATTCCATCAAGCACCCTCAGTCGATGTCTTAAATTACTTACATTATTACTAGTATTGTTTAATAATATACATATTATTTCCGTTGCCAAGTACTCAATGCTGATCGGTTTTAGTTTCGACTAGATTGCCAAGTCACGGGTTCAAATAACTGAATCAAAACTTTAATAAACTGGTTTTTCAATCAATTTATAGATTTTTTTCCGAAGCGCATGGACGTTTGTGATGTATAGTGTTAACATCGTTACTTAAAAACGAAGCTTAAAGACAGCGATACGCTAACTACTATTATTTTCCTTACTCAGTATTTATTTAACTTTTACGAAGAAAGACGTTGATTAACTGACTGTTTGTACTGCCGTGCTCCATTAGAAAAGAGTAAACACGATAAAAGTAAAAAAAAACCTATTATATTAGTATATTTTTCAATATTTTCTGGCCAAGTCTTTTATGGTTCGACTCTGCTCTAGCTGAAGTTTGCAATTAACGATAATACAGAGCTCTCATTTCTTGAAGATTTCTATAAGATGGTCCAGCCAGATAAGATAATGCCATGTTGTAGCTACATTACCTCTATACTATATTATATTGTAGGGTAATGTAAACAGCTGTACGCTACATGAATACTAATCGCTCAGTTGATACAATCAACGTACGAAAGGAAGTTACGATGAAGAGACAAAATTTTGTCGCCACGGTAAGCTTTGACATCTGAAAGCAAAGAGTCATTGAACAATGAATACAAAGAACTTTTTCACCTAACTGAAAAAGGAATATAGTTATACTGATCTTCAATTGTTATTAAAAACACAACTAAGTGCAAACCACCCATTTAGCATGTGTTTTGGTATTTTTTTAGTTGCTTTAATTGATGATATTAACATAATTTAAGAAAACTTGGTAAAAAAATTGACACATCACAGATTATCATTATAACGATAGTATTCTTTTCAATATTACTAAAATTAAAGCACATGTAACTTGACTATCTCAATCGAAACAATACTTTTTAAACGTGAATGCTATTCCGTAACTAAATAATTAAAATTTCAGGAAAATGAAAAACAATTAGCTGCCTGGCAGAATTATAGTTAATTGTATGTTTTTTCAACAATACTTGTATAAACCACTGAATTCATGAAATAGATATTTAAATAGTACAATAGAGTCATTATAGTATGTAAGATCTATTACTATATCCATGCTATCGTAATGGTTTTTTAATCTTTGATACATTTAGCGGTTACTTTATAGAAAATAATTTTCCATGTGAAACTAAAACAATTTTTTTAGAAGTATCTTCATACAAATTTTAGGTATTTAAAAAAATAATAATATGCACATATTAATTATAAAACCTTTATCAAAGTCATATCCACTGCACGCATAATTTCAGGATAAATTTCATCCCATATTTGCCCGGCTAGTTCAATAATAGAGAAATTGAAATGAATATGGTGTATCGACAAATGAAATTTACTCTGCAGATGCCGCTTCGAGAAATGAAATACGTGGAAAAGACGTTTAATTGTAATAAAACAAGGAAAAAACTTCAAATATAATAGTATGCTACCTTACACCATCCATCGCTTATCTTTAAAAAGTAACTTTAAATTAAAAAAATAATATTTACATAATAGGACTGGCGATATTCTTTATTTTATCGTTGAAACCACGCATTATTGTTGTATCTCATGGGCGAAACGTGATCTGATCGGGATCACAGGACAAAGTGAGATCACTCAACGGACTCACCATAAGTCACATTTATTCAGTCACAACTAAGTTATTGTTTTGAATGAAAGATTTTAATCTTTGAAGTGGGATATGATTGGTGGCGGATTTCGCTTCTGCGTGTTGCCATTCTGGTCTTAAACCGGAACGCTATGCGACTTTTTGATTCATGAAATAATAGAATTGCTTAAGTTATATTGAATCTTGTACAGTATTTGTGTGTATAATATTGTTAACGTCAATGGAAAAACTATTACCGACATAATTATGGGTAAATTTGATGTTATTAATTAACCCAACATTAAATACGGGAAAAAACTTTGTATTACATTCTACAAGGATTGCTGATCTTAAGTTATTTCGCCATCATTTCTAAACCTATTATGGAAGTTAACTTAAGTATAATTAATAATCACGTTACATCAACTTCACCTAATTATCTTATTTTTACTAAATCTAAGTAGCTAATCATATTAGATAAAATACATTTATTACGAAAGACTAAGTAAGTTGATAAATTGTTATATCTCTCTAAAATATTTTAAATAACACAATTTTTAATGACACTATTTGAGTATTTGTGCATGTTTTAACTCCAACAGCTGGTGTTATTTGTTTTCAGATAAACAAAAAAGGATTCAAGATCTAGAGGCATGGATTTTTACCAGACCGGCAACGAATATTTTGCTACCCAAGGTAAGATTGTAATTTTCCGCCCTAGTTAAAGTTGAAAATTTATCGATTGTGTTCAACACATTATGATATTTTAAATTGGCCGTTACACGTAGTCACCTGCTGCATCTATGCATATAATCGGGACTATACGTTTTAGATGACTTTTCTTCTCGAGATTTCCACAAGTGACTTATATTATCTTTGAATTTTATTAAGTGATTTTAAATACATAATACATATTTTTAAATGATTATTTAAAACCTACGTAAACTTCATATATTAAATATACGTATTGTCATTTTTTGATCGATACCCATTTTACTATACGGATCGTAGGAAGGTCTCTAAATAATTTCAAATATTAAACAGGCTTCAATGATAATGGTCGTCAATAAAATCACATGAGATAAGTAATGTCTGAAGAAGGTCTGTTTTTTGTAATTCAACATACTGTAGTAGCGAACGCGTTTCCCACGCTTGTATGTTTTTGGGCTCGTTATTGGTCGTTTAGTTGTCACCACGCAATAAACAATTCCCATAATGATCATGTTTGCATTTATGTTATTGTCAACATCTAGAAACAAAATTATTCGCACTTTGTTTTATTGTTCATGCAGTCAATGAATGCCACAACTATATGGATATTTACCCTGAGAAATAAGAAAAGGATTTGTATTGAAAATCATGCAACTTAACATCCTTTCTTACCCCTTCTCAACCCTACTCAAGTCTTAAAATCAGGGCGTAAGACAGCGTAAACTACTTATAAACGCATTTCTTCTACAATTATCGTTTTCGAAAAGAAAGATGCTACCTGACTAACTTACAACCACATGTCCAATACGTTGTATCTTTTTAAACAGGATAAGAATCAAAAATTGCAAAATTCCGGTATCTGGGCATGATTATCTATTACAGCACAATTGCATCGTACCATGAGTACTTTAGTGTTTTAAATCCAAAAGTACAGTTTTTACATATCAGCGTTTGAAGTTACAAAATTGATTTTAAAATCGGTTCCTAGGTATCGCATTGAAATAAAAATAATACACTAACTCACCAAAATTATACATCATATTGATGCATTACCATTTCATATTTTAATTATATAGTAAAGCAGTCAACTTTTCAAACTATTTTTAATAAAATATTTGAAGTAACTCAATTATAACACATTCCACATTTTATTTGAGTTACTACGTTAAAACAATAAACAAACCAAACAAACAAGGCAGTTGCAAGAGCGGTTCAGATGATCAATCCACTGCCTAGAGAACTGGATATTTTCAGCACTAAGCTCTGGGACCTGGGTATTGTTCACCAAATATTTGTTCCTTGTAAACTAATAATATCTTGTTTTTAATAATATGAAAAATATGTTTTTATTTTCATTATTGTTTTTATTAGTATTATTGTTTTCAATAATTATTATTATTGTTACTGTTGTTATGTTTGTGTAGTGCATGGCGCATTGGGGTCAGCTGTAATGCCATGCATTTCATTTTTTTAAATTTACAATAAGTACATAAATGCTAAACAAAACTGCATCAGTAACTAAAAAATTATAATTTTTGACCTTATACACTAAACTACTCATGGTGCGACATAATGTCTGTTAAATTTGAGAGGATTTTTTTGCTGTCGTTTTTATATTTATGATTATCTAATCAAGATTGAGAGATTTTGTCATTGAAAAACTAGCCTGTTTAATTTCATATGTTATAAGTACTTATGATATAGATATTCTTTTAAATACCGATATCGGTATTTAATATGAAACACTAAAATACCCGGTATTAATATATTCGTCCGGTATTGCAATCCCTACTTATATAAGTGGTTGGAGGTAGCAAAATAGATATATCATTAAATTACCGTTCTATTAGTCACGTTTGAGAATCGAATATGGTGAAAAATAAATCGATTTAACAATAAATGTCTCATGTTTCCATTCGGGGACTCAAACCAATAATACGAAAGCTCTAAAGCATTTAATTTAAATTTGGTCTGAAATTTTTTTATGAATTCTAAATGATAAACAAATGCATTTACTTCTATTTTAAAAAATAAACACAAATCATTTGTACTACTTCCACATATTTATAATGATCAGAACCGGTTTCGCTCATCACGAACATTATCAACTGATCAGAACTTCATCAGTTGATAATGCTCGTGATGAGCGAAACCGGTCCTGATCATTATAAATATGTGGAAGTAGTACAAATGATTTGTGTTTTATTTTTTAAAATATAATGTCTTTCCACCAAGAATTGACAGTTAACACCTTAAAAGGCATTTACTTCTATTGCCGGCACTATTTATACATTTATAAATAACAAAATTCTCTTTTATTTATTAACTAATATTACCGTATCCGTCATAGATGACGGTAATAAAATTGAAATACTGAATGTCTAAAGTAGCTAGTACGTCGGTGCATTGTTTACACCGTGAACGCTTAGGTCATGAGAAAATTTCATACCTACATGTGAATTGTGATAATAATAAAGCTTCTACAGAGCGCTCTAGGCTACTATATATAATATGTAAGATAGTATAACCGTGGTATAACCGAAATTAAAGAAGCTAGTACATCGGAACTGTGTATGCATTGCATAACATTTTATTTTATTATACACCGCGAACTCTTAGGTCATGAGAAAAATTCATACCTACGTGTGATATTTGATAATAATAAAACGCATTATATGGAAGTTATTTTTGATGTATAATGAGATTTGCGACTTATTTGCTTAATCCATTCAATCGATTCAGGTCATACATTTTTGATTATAGTATTTATATAATATTTGTAAAGGTATCATTGATCATAAACAAGTATAATACAACAGAATTAAACCAATATCGCAACATCCGCTAAGATCAAACGATCGGATATGCCCCCAGGTAAGAAAATGTCCTCCCACTTGACAGAAATGACTCCTCCAAATCATCACTCCACCGTTTGTTCAATATCCATTTTATTGTATTTTCAAGATGACTTAATATTCCCATGCTTACTGTAAAGTTAAACTATTACGTATGGTATTGTAATAATTCTTTGGTCTTGTGGAGATATCTTTGCGCTGGCAATAAGATAGTTTAGGATTCAAGTCACAGCAAAAAAAGCATATTACAACCATGAAAGATACCGTGGTCAATAGATTTGAACCACAAAAAGCCTTATTTATAACATTTATATACATTAAAGCAGTCAATGACAACAAGCCGCATAAGTTGATGACTGTTGATTAGAATTACTCGCGTAACGTTACAAAGTATCCATGTTCAAAGTTTCATCGTTCTATCATTATGCGCGCCGATTTCTCAGCTTAATGATTTTGTGGCCTGACTTGAGATTTCTGACATGAGTATTTGTAAGGTCTTTCTTGGTCATGTCAATGTATGATATCTGTATGTATAATGTAAGAAATTAAAAAAATATCTGGTGCATTGGCAAGAACTAGCTGTAATGTGAAAAAATCATTTAACCTGTACGTCAGTTCTGTGGAGTGGGTAGAGTAAGAATGTAGATATTTGAGAGTAAGTGGATTTGGAGGTAACCGATTGTAGGACGACTAAACGGCGCTTAGAATCGATTTGCTTTATTCCGTCATAAGTCTCATTAAATGACGACCTACCTGTTGTCGACTATTCTTATGTAGTGTAGGAGGCTGCTGACTGACTCTATGATATATTATATAGATCAACTAACGGGTTATGGCAGTTGACGTGGCCATATATATGATTTCAAGAATTATTTCTTACTAAGAATATAATAATATTATGGAAATGAGAATAATTATTACATATTTTGGTTATGCCGTGATGCATTCTAAGCAAATTTATTACCGGTATTACTGGAACTGGGATCACGCTGATTCACTTTAAATATCAAAATACCGGTATTTTAGTACAAGAATATATTATTACACTACAATATTTAAAAGGCGGTCCATCCAACAAGGTTTGAATCTGAGAGGGTCTTTTCTACAGCCGGACTTATTTACACAGAGATTCGATAATGATTAATAGATTCCATCAGTTACGAACAAGCCTTTTAATGTTATATTTAATGTCAGAGAACGATAAGTTTTTAATATTTATATGGACATCAGAAACTCTTTTACGATTATGATAAAGTTTTTTCTATACTGGTATTTAATATGAAATTACGATATTTATTTATTCGTCCGATGCTGTGATCCCAATTACTCATAATTAGGAAATCAACATGTCGAAGGTGTTTTGGCCAATTGATGTAACCCTCAAAAAATACGAAAATGAGTTAATAATTGGATCTCACTTTTAAGACAACATAGCAGGTCTCGGCCAAATGATGTAAATTAGAAAAATAAATTGACCACATTTTGAAAGGGAAACATCGTTTTACAATGGTTCGAGGCTTAAAAATTCTAACCCGGCCACTTGATGTAAGCCACAGTTATATCGACACTCCCTACGTATAATTCTCTTTCGCAAACATGAGAATTTACCGGAGTGGATTTCAAAGGTTCATAACGCAACTCAACATGTAATGTTTTCGATAAAAACAGTTTTAACTGTCCCATAACATCAATTGTTATCATCGTTACATCAATTGACCAAAACACCGTCGAAATATACTAAACTAAAAATCACTGAATCTAACAGAATCAGCCATATTTTTTATATTAATACTGTTGATCATTTAATAGAAACTGGCTGATAAAAATTTAGATCAATCACTCTAAGGAAGTTTATATTCATACAAAGTATACCCTTACACGAATATGGTCATTTTAAAAACTCACTTAAGTGTATAGCAACCAATTCTTGTATAATTTCTCCTGAGATTATGTGATTATAACGTATTCAAATTTGTTAGGGTAATAAATAAATTTGGCATATCAAAATCTTTATTGAAAATTTAATAAACATTCATAAAAATTCATTTACGTTCATGATTCGTTTTGTACACTCTAACCGTGACTGACATTTATTCGTTACCTTATTGTTTTCATCCGAAGAGTACTCTTCACACAGTAAAACAATCAAAAACGCCCACCAATGATGACAGTGACGGTCAACTATTGTAATGCATATTAAAGAAACTACAGAGCAAATTATTTTACTAAGATTATAATAATAGACATCACAGTAACTATCCATTGGCATTTGACAAGGTTGATCATGATATTCTTTTCGAAAAGATTCAACTAATCGAATTTTCTGATGCCTTCTTTACGATTTTTGGGAGTTATTTTAAAAGCAGAAAACAATATTTATTCTGCACGTATTCTAATGCTTTAAAAGGATTAAAAACTTTGAGTCATTTCTGTTCACTGTATTTATAATTTAATCAAAAATTCTATGTCCATGTTATTCGCCAATGATTTGAAAATTTTTTTGCAATCACCTTGGATACCTTGTCGCGGACGTCACTCTGGTATAGTTAATATAATGGAATGAGAAAGATGTAACAAACTCGATTTCAATATCCATACATGCAATTTTTTAATTTTTTTAAGAGTAACAACATTTTTCACTCTTTCATTATTCAAGAAATGACCAAATTCTCTCGCGAATTTCATCAGTCAAATATCTTGGCGTACAACCTGAAAGAAAAGTATTCAATAATCAGGTAATGATTATTTGTAACCACTTTCTTTTAAGGTGTTTCCTGTCAATTCTTGGTAGAAAGACATTATATTTTAAAAAATAAATTCATTTGTACTACTTCCACATATTTATAATGATCAAGACCGGTTACGCTCATCACGAGCATTATCAGTTGATAATACTCGTGATAAACCGGTCCGGTTATAAAAAAATTGAAATATACCGTTATAGCGAGGAAGGTTCAAAATTCTTAAAAAATTCTCTATTTGAGGGTTTATAGATATTATCTGATATTTATTTGAAAACACGTAGCTAAAATTGTTAATTTTCTACTCTATTTAAACGTTTATCATAATTCTTAAAAATTGTAAAAATCAGGGATTCAGCCAGTTCATGCTAAATTCGTATTTATATGACAAATATCAAGGAGAATATAAAGAGTTTTTGTCGAATGTAATTAACAAATTTGGTAAAAAAGTAATTAAAAAATCCTTGATGTGAAAGGTTTGCCGTTTCATGCCGTATGAATGCTTTAATAAGTTATAAAATGGCAATTGCAACGCGCAATGGCTTATCTACAAATTTTTACAATCGAATGTTCTTAGTTAATTTTTTAAACTAAACATTTTTCTTATCGATATAATTGACTGACTGTTAATAACAATCCAACAACCGTCAGAAAAGCGCAGAAGAACATCAATACTTACGGTTCACTAGCAATGTTGCCAGTTTCCAGTAATAAATCACCATAACTGAAGTGTTGAATTTAGGAAGTGAAGAATAGATAGTGTGCAACGTCTCAAGTGAAATGTTTTAAATTAGCTTTAGACACAATTGAGAGATCCCGGAAGCCTTCGGGCGCTTACTGACGCTACGTATGGCTTCGTTTCCGCCTATCAATTATTGACTATTTTATTGATTTATCGTGTACATTATATTGTTTTCGTTTCCAAAAGAAAACACATCAGTAGCGTCCCCACGAAACTGCGTCCAAATAAAAATATATTCTTATAATATTTTTAAGAACAAAAATGCAATGGCTCACCCTTGGTCAATATTCACACATTTATGATACGCTCGATTTATTCAAAACGGTGTAAGTCCGTTTTTAGTAGTATTTTAATATACCGCAGCCAGTAATTCGCTAATATAAAAAAAATATTTCAGACATCTGACTTAGTCTAGTTAAGGTATTGTGACGATCATTAAATCTGTTGACATCATTCATTATAAATTTTATGATTTATTATTAATATAAAATTAAAATTGGTATAAAGGTTATTCCACTGGCTTTGTTACTAACGTTACAGACTTCAGTCTGAAGATGCTTAGTGATGAAGCGAAACGCGTTACGTTAGTAGTGGAATAATTGAGATACAAATTTTAATTTTAAGTTAACAATGTTACCTCCGTACCCATAGAATATATTTATTATGAAAAAATGTTTTTTTTTTTCAAATAATTTCTTATTAAATACTCATATAGACACTCGTCTGAGTTGTGGAAAAAAATCTATCGGAAATACTATTTTTGATTTAGTCTGTTGTTAGTCTATACTTTTGTGATTTATTAATTATTGGAAAGCTCCATCAAATTAAAGTAAGTAATATATCGTAAAAAACAGTTGCCCAATTAATACGTGTGAATTTAAGACTATCTTTCATGCTTTGCCCAACAATATAATTAGAAGAATGGAATAATATAAAAAATAATTCAAAAGATGACGATAAAATAAAGTCTATAAAGTTAGAATGAAAATTTACAGAGGTATATAAAAAACGTTGCCCAATTTATCGCACATAATGTATTACATAATACAATTAATTACCCTAAATTATAATCTGAACCGGCTTGGAGAAATATCTAGTCAATACAATGATGTATATATAATCAATAAGTAAAATAAAAAATGAGTATTATTGTACCCATTACGAGATAAAAACAAGCACTTGTTGACCCCCAGTTAGCTGAGGCCACTGCCTTGGGCCTACACGATTCAATCATTAAAAGTGTCGGGTTTTCGTTTTCCCACGCGTTGAATTTCTTTCCATTTGTGAAATGTTTTAATTGCGTCAACATCTCGAAGCTTTTTATTGTTTGGGTTATATTTGGAAGATCGCCTTTCAGACAACACTTCTTTATGATTGACTGTCTTTGTGTGCTTTGTTCATGACGCTATATTCATATCCATTGGAACGGGATTTCACATATTAACGTACGCGTTTTTAATGTCAAAATAATTGACACCTCCGTCTCTACCAGGTTATATGACTTCAGTGCCTTATATATATTAAATTTTTTTAATAAAACTATTTTCATTTAAGCTTTTTCACCTACTGCAATTCACAAGCCTCGCATCATTTTCTACAAATTAGTGGACTGTATATGGGTGCCATTACAAAATTTCAAACTAATATATCATCAGTTTGTTCTTTCAATAAAAGAACCAAATATAAATTATATTATGTAATGTTTAAATTGAACCACCAACAATTATTACAGATTACAGTGTGCTATTAAAACAAACTTTGATATAATATCTTATTGCCTGCATCTTGTGTGTGACAGCTAATTACCAATCTTTGGAATATAATGAATAATCATTCCAATTTATTAGCACGACGTATGCTGCACTTAATTTTCAACACAAGTCTTCTTCTAAAATATTATTTTGATTTATATACGGCAAATAACGCCATATCTACGCAACGTTTACATAGCGAACTCGATTTAAGATGCCTGAAAATGATTACAGAAATATAGTCGTAAACTTTTTGTTTAAATCTTATATCCCATATCTAGATACCTGCATTTTGAGAAATTATTTTGATCAATTTAACCATTTTCATTTTTCATTTTCACGTTTTGTAGCATTTAAAGTGTATAATTTTGGCATAAATTCAAACTTTATATCAATTTCAATCCTATTCAACACAATTTATGTTAGTAACATGATTTAAAAGCTAGTGTCACAATTCAAATTAATAAAAAATCATGACAATTACGGAAAAATATAATATAACTTTAAAAATACACAAATAAAAACAGTAATATGAAGATAAATATCGCCGCTAAATTAAAATGTATTTCAGTTCAACCAAACTAGCTTTAATCTTTGTGGCTAATAATTATTAGTATATAAGGATTTAAGCCAAGTTTGACTAACATTTATAGAAATCATATAATAAAGTTATCATTTTACCTAAGTAGGGATATTCATTAAGAAAAATAGCATCTATTCGAATTAATTAGCATTTATTGTGAATTTTAGCATCTATTTCGCACATATTGCAAAATTCTCAAAATACCTATCTCTACCCATAAGATATTCCCGTATTGCATATTATACTGTCGTTTAGAAAGAATAAGATTAACAAAAGTGAAAATTAATGGTAAAGTTCAAAATTATTTTACTACGTTACGCTCAAGATGCACTTGATGAAACAATGACAATCTTATGTTGTCAACTTGCGTCGCACGCCAAAATGGACACTACGTGTTAAAACAGTATAAACTATTCCATACTATGATATATAGTAAACATAGTTTAAAAAAAGTTGTTTTAACTTCGCTACGATTTTATATTACATTTAAAATATTTGTAATGCTTGCGAGATTCCCAATAGGATAAATAAAAATTGTAAAATATAAACAAAGTGATTTTTATAATAATACATTCTTATTTAAAACGTCTGGAAACAATCATAATTATGTCGATGGCCTAACAACTTAACGGAGGTGTCTGGATGCACATGTCGTAAATGTCCAATAAAACGATTAAACTATAGCAATATTCTGTCAGTAGAAATGGCTTAATAATGCCATAAAACTATACTATTATTTAAAATCCAATACGTCTTCTTTCAATCGCGTACATCAAGTATATATTGTAAAAGGCAGAGGCGTGAATCATAAATTTTATAGACCTCACATGGAAACCAATAAACCATTCAGATTATATATTATGGTGTGGTCTGTACTAATATTGACAAAATATGTTTTTTGTTCAATTTTATGATTGCATTGATGAATAGACAAGCGCCTTAATTGAATATTTTAATGACTTCTTTTAATTCATTAGTGTTATTTCGCAAGATAAATTAGGACATCACTATTTGATTACACGTATAAAAAAGCCATACCTTCGAAAACAAATACATGAATCGATTCAAAATCAATTTATGAAACTGTTCGTAATGAGATTTCAACCCATGAACACCCTAACTGAAGCTAATCACGTTGAACTCTCATCTAACAGTTGTCATAGAAAACTTCCTTGAAAGTAAGCTCCATTAGTAATCCAAATGGTCTATCTGACATCGGAGCCGTCTACTACATGGTTGCAAAAAATTCATTCAACTACTATTAGTTTTAAATTATGACACTGATTGGATTCAAATTTTATTCTTAAGGCTTCATTATTAGGGTGTAACGCTGAAATAGCTATTCACAATTTTAATAGACAATCGATGCACAATTTAATGTGTTTCTATATTGTTTAACTTGGCAATTGCATGATATCATTCAAAGTTTTATAAATTGGGCCATGATGATTAGTTGTGACATAATTGCAAAAATTTGTTGCTACATTTATACCTGAAAGTTTTGACAAAGATATCAAAACTACCAATAGCAAGCATGGTGCGCTACATATACTAGATTGGATATGCGTAAATTGGGTCAATGTCATATAAATCCATTAATAGTTTAAAAAGTCAATGAATGACTCCAATCTTAGATTTGACACCTTGACAAAGACAAAAACCCCAAGAGTATTTGCCTCTCAGTTTCAGATCCAGAATTCCCATCACGTTTGATATCAAATACATAACCAAACGTGGGAAGTCTACTGTTGACGTAAATGAAATACTATTGAAAAATGATCAAAGAGTAATTGTATATAAACGTACCTTTCGATCATGATTGATTGTGAAATATCTTTAGGAATGCATTTACAACTGAGCTACCTCAAAATGTTCATTAGGTTCTCTCAATATGGCTTAGTCATGTATTATGTTATGTAATTTCCATTACTAAATGCAACCAATCGATAACACTTCTTTGAAATGATAAATCTCTAGTGAGAACATTTACAATTCATATGCAATGTTTTTAATTTGTTGTACAATTATTTACAGTAAGTAATTATTACAGAACAGTTACGATACCAGTTGGAAGAGCTTTTATCAATCTTACTATTGGAGCTGTTGTCACTTCAACGATAATCAAAATAAAATTACAAGTTTAAAAAGCCCACTCTAACAAACGTGTTGCAATTACTATACATATGGTTTCTTAACAATTTGTTTTATTGCGTCTTACCATAGAAATAGTACCCTGTAAATCTTTTATTACAGAAAACAAACATTTATATAAATTGATATTGTATAATATATAGTGTACTCACCAACAACGACTACGTGTCCAAAGACGTCACCACTTCCAATACTGCTGCAGTTCCAGCGATGATTTGAGAAGCGTCTTCTACACTCCTGGGTAGCCAGCCTCACTCCGTCACCAGCGGCTGCTAAGGCTGCCGGTGCTGCCCTACAAAGTGCGCGCTGGCGCGCACCGAGTCCTGGAATCCTCGCGCAAACTGCAGCACCTCCTAAAGACTCACCGCAACTGAAATAGAAACATAAGTATTGTTATAACATAAATCTTTTAACACGCGGTAACATTAATGATAAATCACGTTGATTATATGAAAATAACAAATTCAACAAGTGGTGTGATGTATTTGTAGCCGATGTTGGACTGTTATCCAAGGTTGAGGGATCACGGAATTGAGTCCTAGAAGGGAAAATTTCTTAGATCGATATTTACATTGAATTGTAATTGATTACAAATTCACTAAAGAGGAATGGTTATATTATCATACCCGCCAACCAACCGCCTATCTGAAGCTCAAAACCGAGAGTAGAGAGAGCAACTAACCAAATACTATTTTATTCCTAATCTATTCCTCTTTGACGGGAAACGCTCGGTTTTTATTAAGAGTCCACATGCTTCACAGTGGAATCGAATATAAGATATTTGGATACGAACAGCAAGAAAAAGTCTTATTCTTCAAAAATCTATCTATTTATTTACACTTATATATGAAAAAATCGTTGTTTCTCTTTAAACTAAACGTAATTAGAAATAATAAACCAAAATAGAGTGTAGTACACCGATCAAATAGCCATCATTAATATTAACACACTAATTCTTTTAGCGTTGATAAATATTATTTTTATTTATGTGTAAGTCAATATAATTAAATGTTGTATCTTTCAATTTTTTTATCATTATATACCACAGGTTGAAAATGTAAAACACATTACATCTATTTTTTTAATTCTTAGACTTCTTCTAGCATATATTATATCAATAGGCTATAAATTGTATTTTTTTCGTGGTAGCCAAAATATTTCATACACTTTTTTTTGTTTGTCGTGTTTTATGGAATGATTTACAATGCGTGATGTATGACTAAAATGAATATATTTACATACAATTGATTCATGTTTTAATGACGATTTTAAAACAGTGGATTCTTATCCGCCGTATTATAACGCCATACATTACACTAGTATTGTAATGAAAATTGTCTATTGAGAAGCATATTTATGTTTGATATACAAATAATGTCGGCGTCCGTGGCGCAGTTGGTTTCGTCGCTGGCTACGGTTACGGATGTCTCGGGTTCAATTCCCGGTGCGGACGGTTTTCATAGATTGATCTTTCAATCGATTTATGGATTTCTGTTCGTAGTCTGAGTCCTCCCTCCCACCAATCCCATCCTCACGGGGCGTAACGAGAGCGATTAGCTAACCACTAGTCCTGTCATAGCCCTATCCTTTTATCCCTACTCTCTTCGAAAAATAAAAGAGAGGTTGAGCAACTGAGTGACAAGCAGTTCTCGTAGAAAAACTTCTGTCAAGATACCTCCATTAGGAGACCATATGCTCTACATTGGGAGCGGACATGGAAAAAAAAATACAAATAAAATTAGAAATTGTAAATCTAGCATTTACATTGTATACCACATAGTTAATTATAACGTAAGAGCATAATTACCAACAGTACTTAGCCGCCGCCAAATTTGGAACTAGAATTGTTAGTCTAGAATAAATTTCTCCAATTGCCATTTTATGCAAAACAAATATATTGTCAACTTGTAATAACCGTTGCTAAAATATCAGTATTGGAATTTATTGAAGTTTCAGTTCTGGTTGAGTATGACAGCATTCCTATCGTGACGGTGGCACCCTCACTAGCGGCCAAGTTAAATTGATACATCTATAGCTTTGGAGAGTGCAGAGTAAAAGTGTCAAAACAAATCGAATAAGCTATTTTGTAACGCAAAGGAGGTAGGGCTTTGAGTTACAATACGAATCAAACTCAACCAAGTCCAATTCAACGAATCAGAAAGCAGTGTGAAAATAACAGCACTTCAATCAAATCGACATTATAATTAGGGATATGTTCAGAAGCGTTTTGCCACGAAACTTTTTGTTCTCAATTATCTGAAATTCTTTTTCAGCGGAGAGGAACATTTTTAATCTACTGCAAGGCTATTCAAATGCGATTAATTATAAAACTATTCTGTTCAAAAATACCCTGTTAATTACTATAATATAATTAGTAAGCCTCTTGCTTTATTAATATTTTCTTAGTTCTACGAACGCAGCATCTTTGAATATATGATTATATATTTGGTCATATTTTTGTAATTGTTTGTGTTGTTTCGTTTTTTCCTTTTTTGTATCATGTTGAATATTATTTTTTATTACTATTTTTTCAATCTGTCTCACATTGACTTCAGCTGTAAAGCAATGTTTTTTTTAAATAAATAAATACATAATAGATAATATCTTATATATTTTTTAAATAAGTCGTACTTCTAATTTTAGAAAATGAGCTATTTTTAAGAGCAAGGACACCTGTAGACTAATCTTAAACGAATCGTGATCCCTTTAATGTAAACCAGTTTTGGTTACAGTCATTATCGTAAAATATTTTATTTTCTGTGCAGTCTTATAAGACATCTTTTTTTAAAAATCTGAAACACTAATGCTCTTTTTATTTATACTAACTTATAATGTTTTGACAATAATTGTAAATATTTTTTGTTATGTGGTAATAATAAATATAAGCATGTCCCAATTTATTATTTTATAGAAGAACATAAAAAGTACTTCAGCTCTTTTACTGAACCAATTAAAAGCTTAGCAAAATGAAAAAGGAAGATTGTTGCACAGTGTGTAAGCTTTGTAAACAAGGTTTTCCAACTATAAATTCTGGATATTCGTAAAAGAGTGTGTGAAAAAAATATATCTTAAGAATGTATTATACATCACAAAATTATGTATAGATTAAATTACTATTTTGGAACTATTTTATCAGTATATTTATATTACAGAGCACATGGTATTTTTTTTTTATTACTGTATAAAAATACATCTATTTATTTAATAAAAAAATGTTGAATTTTTTAATCAACAACGCATCCTAAAGCGAAGGGTATAAAATATAAAAGAATAGTGGTAATAATGGTAGATATTATGAGAGGCCTAGAAGCAATAGCGATAAATATGTGGAATTAACAAAGCTATCCGTACCTAATAAGTTCAATTTAAAAATCGAGTTTGAAAACAAAAGCGGAAAGTCACAAACGTTATCGAGACTACTTATATATGTATATATTTATATATGTATATAATTAGGGTTTGCATCATAGTTTTAAGTTATAAAACCCAACATTTTGCAGCAATTTATCTTGCAAACGTTTTTTTTATTTACACAAAACAGCGTTTATCCAGTTTGCCACTATTTTTTCTAGGCCCCTGATAAAAAAATATAATTGAATTAAAAAATAAGAGATTGCTATTTTAATTTTAATACTTTCAGCAGTCTCAGCTCAAATAAAGTGATTTTTACTTCCAGTCAACAGAAGAGAAACTTAATTACACATTTGATCAATTAAAATAACAAACATGACACGACCATAGGATATTCTACTGTTGGCAACAAGTTCGATCAACCAATCTATATATATGTAAATTAAGATTTGCTTTGTTTGTTTGTCCTCTATGCATTCCTTTACCATTCATCCATTCATCAAACTTTGGTGAGTTGTTGTGCCCACACCAGTGAAGTTTTCTAAAGAAAAAAATTAAAATTCAAAATAAAAAAAAAATCTAAAAAACAAAATCAAAATACGTACAGCTAGCGACATTTGTAAACCAGATGAAAAAACCAAAAATTATTGTATATCCGAAATAAAGGTCTGCACTGGCCCGGGTTCGGGTGAGTATATACAATTCAGATTCGGGCTCGGGCCGGGCTCGGGTAAGGAATTCAAATCTAAGAAAAATATTCGTACTATGTTCGGGTCATGAATCAGATATAAGTCAATAGTTTTCATAACTTAAATAGTTTTTTTCTCATGCGCTATGAATATCGTTGGAAATATGGAAACAATTATATATATTGTTTGAAAAGTATAAATGAATTACTATATTAAAAAATAAATTGGGCTTTTGGTCGGGTTCGTCATATTGAGACACGGGCGCGGGTCGGGTCGGGCCTGAAGATGACGGGCTCGGACCATGCAGACCTCTAATCTAAAAGCAATTCAATAAACAGAATTAAAACACAAACCATTTCTTTCTTTGAATGGCATTGTAACGCATGCTGGGTACTCACTAGTTTTTCAATAAATATTTAGAAACTTACACAATCTTTTTATGAAATTTACATATTTGATGACCAGCGTTACCATTTTTTTTTATAAATATGGCTTTGTATGGAAAGAAGTTTATCAAAACAGATCTTGTGTTGTTAATATGGAATAAATAAATAATTTACGATATTGACCGCAACATTTTTTCAAAATTCCATGAATAGGATATAGGAAATATGTAAGTAATACAGCGTATACAGGTAATAGGATGAACCCATAAAACTAATTCGTTTGATACCCTCTTAACTCAATGGGAAGAGGTATGATATAATACCAATAAGTCATGACATTTGTGGGTAAGTATGTGTATTAGGGCTGGGAATGATAGTATTATCATTTAATTCGAATTTTAAAATGCACAATTATTTATTATTTATCGTCAGTGTTATGTTGAATGAATTGATATAATTAGTAAAATAAAATTATTGCTATAAATATAGTTATCTTAATAAAATAAAAACATTTGGTTAGACGCCATATATTAAAATAATAGAAGCTTTTGCTGACTATTTGTGAATAAATACTGAAATATTTTGTAGTTTGACTGAAGTCAAACTATTACTAACAATAGCAAGCTATTTTGTTTTTCTACAATATCAAAGATAAACCTTATATCTAGCTTTCTTTTTTTTTTTTTTAAAAACATGTCCGCTCCTGAATAAATGGAGGTATCTTACGAATTTTTTCTACGAGAACTGCTTGCTCGCTCAACCTCTCTTTCTTTTCGAAGAGTAAAACAATTTTGTTTTTACGCCCCGTGAAGATTTTGGGAGGGAACTCAACTATAACAGAATATTCGATTGAAAGATCAATCTATGAAAACCGTCCGAAACCAACTGCGCCACAACTCATAGGCAAAAACAAGTTCTGAGATAAACGCATTTAAAACTTTACTTTTTTTTCAGTGCACTCTCTCAAGTAAAACAGTTTTGTTTTTTGAAGATTTTTTGTAAATTATAAAGGATATTCTTTTTTGCCAGAATAAAAAAATAATGCTTTTTGCCAGAATAAAAAAAATAGCTGTTTTTTTCTAAGCCATTATATCCTATGAATTCATGTATTTTGACATTTAAAACAGAAAACAGCGGTCTGTCAGAATGCCCTCGACATAATGCATTATTTTGTGAAAATATAGTACAGAAAAAAATGTGAAAGCCCTACCTCGCATGACTAGAGCTTTTGATAGTAGCGGTTCTTTTGTTTGCGATACCTCAACCCTAAAAGCTTGCTTTAAATCTAGGTCCACGCTAGAAAAACAACACTTAGTTCGTAAACATGTCAGATATGAATGTTCTTGATTAGAGGCTTTCATTTATAACGTTTACTTTTTAAAAAGGATGCTTTACATAATCAATATTGTCTAAATAAATTAAAGTTTTTGATATTAAGCTTAATTGCATTGCGTTTACATGTTTTAAATATTATTTAAAAAAATAAGATTATTATATAAAGCGCATTGGCGTGGGCTGTGTTCAGTTAAGCTTTCTTGTATTACATTATGTCCTTTTCCCAATAAGAAAATCTATATAAATATAAAAATTAATGTTTCTTTGTTTGTCTGTTTGTCCTATATGCGTTCCAATACCATTCATCTGATTGCGATGAAACTTTGATGAGTTGTTGTGCGCAAACCCGCAAAAGGTTTTTCGAAAAAAATCTCAAATTCTGGAATCGGTAAAGTACTCCAATCATGTCAACTCATTATATGGGACAAATATACTATGGCGCACAAAAAAACATTGGGAGCGTACTCCCAAAAAGGTTTCTGAATTAGTACAACCATTTTCTTCTTCTATTCGTATGCGTTCTTATAGAATTCATTCGATCACAATGAAACACAAACACTTTCTTTCACACTTAAGTACCTAAAATTGTTGGTAAAAATGTATGAAATATCTCTGTTTCATTTTTTATAAACACAACCCCATTTATTGTAGATTCCTAACTTTTTAGACGAGCTTCATATTTTATAAACATTCTAAAATAATAATGTGTATCTACATGTTATTTTAAACCTATGCAGCTCAAATGAGTTTTTATTGATGAAGCACGAAACCAGTTTTGCAATAAATTTTATCATTATCAACCGAGTCTTAATAGTTTGGAAATAAAATTGAAAAGCGATATTTTCTTATATTATATCGAACGTCAACATATTATGATGCATAAAAGAAAAAAATATTTCAAATACAGCGTTCACCGTTTATCTAGTATAGACAGACGAGTGTATTAATACATTTTTGAATTACTGAAAAGTTTTTAAGTAATCCTGTTTTAGTTATTATTACAAGCTCTCAAACGTTTTCTGCCTTAAGTCTTGTAATCTTCAATAGTACACATAAAAATATTCTGTATAAGCAACCACTTAGTACATTTGACAGTATTATTATTCGAAGCTTAAATAACTTACAGCCTTTATACTTACGTATTACCAACATAAAGCTTCGATGATTACAGCGAGAGATTTTACTTATTTGAAAGCTTATTTAAAATACGACACCTACGATATTTCATTTCTGCAAAAATATATGAGGGTGACGGTTTCTTTCGTAGAGTAAAACATAATCTTGAGTTCTAGGCGGTTTCAGTATTAGTAAATATACTAGAAAGTGTCTTTTTCTGTTATTTTGTAGAACATCATCTTAAATTATTTTAAAAAATGTCAAAAGGGTGCAAGAAACATATTTTTAGAAGAGATTTAATTCGCCTCCTCAATTAATTATAACATACACGAGACAGCCTATCTCTGATATTTGAGCTCAAGTATATAAACATGTTCACTCTCAATGTGGAGAATATTGACAGATTATGGAGCTTATCTCAACTGAAGTTGTTCTGCGAGAAGTTGCTAGTTTGAATTTTTAATGATTGACTAGATTAAACTATGTTGATGTCGGCATCCGTGGCGAGTTGGTAGCGTCGTTGGCTACCTTTACGGATGTTTCGGGTTCAAATCCCGGTGCGGACGGTTTTCATGAATTGATCTTTCAATCGATTTATGGATTTCTTTTCGTAGAGTGTTTGTGATGTCTAAAAAATTTCCTCCCACCCATCCGATCCTCACGGGGCGTAGTGAGAGCGATTAGCTAACCACTAGTCCTGTTCTCGCTCTATTCTTCTATTCCTACTCTCTTCAAAAAAGAGAGGTTGAGCAACTGAGTAACAAGCAGTTTTCATAGAAAAATTCTGTTGAGATACCTCCATTAGGAGGCCATATGCTCCACGTTGGGATCGGACATGGATTAAAAAAAAATAGGATGTTGATTACGTGTGCCGATTTTGCAGTTCCATAGAGTTGATCTATGCGTGCCTTCAGTTCGGCGAGCGACGATAGAATGCTGGTCCTTTTCTTGTTTTTCCACTTTTATCGTCTTCGCTGTCTGTACTCCGCCTTAATCGACATATATTTAGTTGACCTACCATAAATAATATTTGTAAATATTATATTTGATAAATGTTTTGTAAATCTGCATCGTCATATTGATGACTCTCCATAAATATTATGTATTAAATATAATGTTCTGTAAATCTGCAAAGTCGTATTTACGATTCGCCACATTTGTTACACAACCGCTCAACCTTTTTTTGAGAAAGCAAAGACAGAAGAATAGCATTAGTGGTTAGCTTAAGGATCAATGAGTGTCACAGAATTCTCACATCATAAACATCCATGCATTCGAACACATTTTTTTAAAACTCAATTTATGAAACTGTCCCTATTGAGATTTGAATCCATGACCACCGCAATCAAACCAACGCCGTTTACTACGGCTTGGCGAGATTATAACCAATACAATTTTGAGTAAGACAAATATTTTTCATATTTATTGGAATTAAGAATTTTGCTCGCCAGATGCATCTTCGTTACCGTCAAATGGGGTTACTTTGCCTAGTCCATTTTTTTATAAAACAGCTCACAAAGTACTCATTTAAATGTGTATATTAATGATTCATGTGTGATATTACAAATGGTTTTACGCTGGAACCGCTCAATACTGCAAACTGTGTCTAACCTCATTTCACATCAGTTTTGCGCCATTTTAGTGAACTTCGAAACTCCAACTGTGGGGTTACTTTGCCTAATTTTTATTTTGAAAAAGAGCAGCTCGTTTATCATGATTTTACATTCATAAACCGTAAATAATGTTACTCTTAATCAAAACAATTGAATTAAGTATAATTCAATATACGTTTTCTTACAAAAATTTGAGAAATTTTTTAAAATATTGAAAATTAAGGAAAATAACTCTATTTGACGGTACTTTAAAATTATAAGTTTTTTTAATACATAAAATCAGTACCTAGTTAGCTTAAAATTCCTATGTCAAGTAGCTACCAGTTTACACATTATTTATACGTGTTTATACAACATTAACTATATAGTAGAAAGTAGAAGTCAAATTAAAAAAAACAGTGACGTCCCGTTAAAAATTAAAATTGAATGTTCTTAGTATTTAATAAAAAAGTAACGAGGTATTTACCCTATTGATTACTTGACGAAATTAGTATATAAATTTATCTGCATGTTTTTCTAGTTGAGGAGGATATTTAATATCAACTTGTTTTCCTCAATTCATCCGTCTACCTTTGCTTTATCTAAAAGAAAGATTGAGTATTTGACTAACTATCAACTGTAGTACCTCATTACATATGCTCAACTTGCCTTTTTAAACTTCACAAAACAATAGACAAAAATATAAATATCTTTTATAAAGTTTTATTTCAATATTACCATTATAATTAATGACGAAATTATAAGTATAACTGAAAAACAATATTTTTATGAAAAAAAACACGTTTTTTGTTATAATACCACACTTGATAATGATATATGATCAGGACCGTATAATGATCAGAACCGGTTTTGCCGATCGCGAACCGTTTCAACAGAAAATTTTCAGTGTAGATCATTATGTAAAATAATTGTATTGCACAATTATTTTGGAATTAGTGAGAAAAATATGTTTTATTTTTATAATTATATTTATTTCATGTTTTTAAATAATTGATTTTTTATTTTTAATGTATGTATATATATGACGCTTAATTGTAATGATTTAGTGTAAAATCTTTCATGTTGCAACACTGACTCAAACATTAAAAAAACACATTAAACCGCCGCACATGCACGACAACATGGCTCACCTCGCCTCAAACTCGACGCAGTTAACAAAATTATTCAAATTACATATGATTAGGTCGAAATTATTGTTATTAGGGTGAGACCGCAGACTCGGAGTGATTATTTTATGAGGAAAAGCTGTTTTTGCACTTTAATGGCCACCGTCTACGCAATTACTCCGCCATTAGACAGGGACTGCCCCACTTTTATCACCACACTCGCAATGTTAACACATTTAAATTGTTAATTAATAAATAAAAAAGTGTAATACTTGTTTCGAAGCATGCCAAATAAACAAATTATATTTTTTTGTTATTCTATGGTCGGAAGATTGAGTAATATGTATAAAAAGTATGTTGGCAAGATATAATGCTTTGTTTGTTGATAATCACCCAACGATTGAAAACCAGCAATAATTTTAAACGTAGGTTGATTTACATTAACCAAAACAAGGTATCTTTCCACTGTAATATTCATAAGTAAAGTAACCGTCAAAGCCCAAAAACTTATCTTGAAAACAATTATAACATTGTGGAATACACGTTGAAAGACCATAATTGATATTTGCAAGAGATGCTGGGGTTTGGGCAAACTATTCTGTATGAACGATTCAAGCTTTCAAAAAAGTGTGATAAGCTCAGTCACTTAAATAAGTTAATATTAAGTATCCTGTTTATAATCAGTTTACTGAGAGTCCGTCGTTTTAGACGAAGTTAGTGAGCTATTTACGAATTGATGTTATGGCGAACACAAAATTTTTTTCCAAATAACGTGCAATGCCTTTGTTGCAATCAAGTCAGCGTGACTATCTGACCAGTGGGAGAACGGACCGCAGCAAACAATTCTGCTCTATTGTAATTTATCTCAGCGCAGTACTATAGATTAATTATTGCAATATCATGAGCATATAAAAAATGATTTCTTTCATTGACGTTTTCCTACTATCGTTGCAATGAGAGGCTGTGAGATCTTTTTGTTAGTATCGAATAAATATCCAAAAAGTTTTATATACAATCAATTTGGGTAAGTTTGCCCATCGGTCTAAGATTGGCCCACTACATGGAAAAAGGTGCTGTTATAATAACATGATAATACTAATGCCATATAATAATATTTTAATATTTTTTATTAAGCAAAGGTAAAAATATGAATTAATGTGCAACATAATTTGTAAGCTGTCAGCTTGGAATGATAAAACACAGTTTAATAACTTTTTTTGAATAAATTGGATTACCCATATTTTCAACTTGTATTACTAATCTGTAAACCAAATGCTGTATATTTTTTCCCATCTCAATTATGCACAGAATATATGAGAGTACAAAGAAAAGTTGCCAAGACTTTAAAATCACTGAATTTATAGTAACTACAGTGATTAATTATATCGTGAGTCAAGGTTACTCCATTTGTAGGCGAATTTTGCTCATCTTGTTTTATCTGTATTTATATTTCAATTATTACAATAAATCTATCTATGTTGATTAAATTTCATCCTAAGACATTAGTTCATTTTTATATAGAACGATACAAATGCAATGGTGAACTATAAAAATACAAAGACCCTCAGAACTGTGCCAAAGTTACGCAGATTGATCGTAATTTAGAAACAATTTGTTATTTAATAGTAAAAGTACAAATTAATGAAATCAACAGACGCAAGAAAGTGTGAGTTAAATAGCCGAGCCGAGTGAAATAATAATTGGCCGGGGATTCCGCGAATTCTCCCTCCATTCTTGCTACACTGCAACATGCATTTCCTCCCACTTGGAACTGATTTCACAGAGTGTCTCTCGCGCATTCGTCGGATACATTTCCTCAGTGGTGGCGTTTACCGGAAACGAGATTTATTGCAAATAATTAACGTCACTTTATATTAATTAACAAAACTGACATATTTTATACGTTCATTTATAATTATTATTTACTCACAATTATGCCAATCAATGAAATAGACATATTACTTTATCAATTATTTATAGTACAGTGAAACCCGGTTTATCATTTTCTTATTCATCTTTCCCCACACGTATCGTTGATTTTGTACAATCCTCACCAAAAACCCATAATAACTGTTGGTATAGAATAAATACTAATGGCAACACAGACAAGCTGACAACATTGATAGACAACAGAGACACAGTCAGAACGCGATACACCTTACACCGAGACGGTCGACAAGACATCAATACTATTTCACTGAAAGTCGACCGCGATAGCTCGGTGGCTGATTGATTCTTAAATTAAATATCTGTAATTATACAAGCTAAATAAACGATTTGTAAATAACAATGTGAAATAATCCCGAATTCATCGTTCCCCAATCATTTCCCCCGATTGATTGTTTTTGTCTAACATTTATTTTCACCGACAGTTCCTTGAAAAACGAAGAATTAGGGGATCCACTGTATTTACATGTATTTATAGGTTGAGGATTAAACAGATTTTTTGGGAAATATTATTAGATAAGTATGACTTAAAAATGGTAATTCGTAAAGCGAACCCATCAATTTTGATATAATGAGAATTTTAATGTTGTTTCCGTTGAAAATTGTTTATTTTTACTCGGAGAAACACTCAAAGCGATATCTTATAGTAATTTCCATACATATAGGTTTTTTCAAGTCGAATTCAAAAATATTTAGCACTTAAAATTAAATTGTTATTAGCTACAACCAATTATGGCAATCAAGATTATTATTTTTATTGGAAAATGGAAACAAAAATCAGCGACAAAATGTCGATGACAAATAATTGAATGTATATTTTTCTTCAAATTGAATATTTTATTCAAAATTTGATTTTGTTGTTTTATATATCATAAAATGAACACAATTATGACAGTTTCATTAAAACGTTGTGTTTCAACGGAAACGTTTTCCTCAATAAGAGAATATATTATAATAATATAATATTTTTGTCAATCAAAAAATAATGATATTTTCTATGGATTCGGAGGAAACTTTGTGGAAGTTCAAGATTAATACAAAATTAAAATTGATAACTTAGTTATTCCACTTAGTTTATCACTAACGTGACGCGTTTCGCCTCTTTACGAAGCATCTTCAGACTAACCATATCGCAAGGTTATTTATTTCTAAGGTAAACAATGATTCTGATTTTTACATTGAATGAAGGATGGGGGTGGGTTTTATTCCATTCTACGGGACGTGCGGAGGTGGGGTAAGATATAAACACTGCAACTCTGCCGTGATAAATCAAGTGAAATATTTAAAATACCAATTTTAATTTTGTATTAAAAAATAATGAATTTATTGTTGAACAAGTCTGAATAGTAGCAAGTAACAGTGATATAAATATGTTCCAGTACATATTGTAATAGCCATTTTTAACCAACATACAAAAATACTCTGATTTTAACAACACACAATTCAGATACATAGTCTTTTGCACTTATTTCAACAATGTTTTTTTAGCTATGTTCACTTTGAATATTAGGAATATGGACTTCTAATATCACAACAGATTTTTTCCACAAGAACAGCGTAGAATAATATGGTTAGGATAGGACTAAAAGTTAACTAATTAATCACACCCATCCGATTTCAACACTTAACATTATTTTTTATTGATACCGGTACAGACAATATGATATATTGATTTTTTACTCGATATATGTATTTTTGTTATTGCGATGGATATTTCGGATGTAGGCATGGATATTTCGGATGTCTAGAGTTTCCTCCCACTTATCCCACCATAAAAACATGAAATAGCGAGAGTGATTAACTAACCACTGCTCTTGCCCTAGCTCTATCGAAATATTCTTTCCTCTTTGAAAAAGTAAGGCTGAGCAAGTGAATAATAATTATATCTTGCAGTAAAACTTCTAGTGAGATACCTTCATTAGAACATGGTTTACTTTACACCCGTTTTTAAGGATCGGATGGGCGAGAGAGAGTTTCGAAACATCACATACATCCGTGCCTTCGTAAAAAAAACTCTGTACTGGTAATCGAAACCATGGCCATTGTAATAAAAAAAAAACGACGCTGACCACTTGACATCATCTCCGACAGCAGTAAAAAGACTTTATTAGTAATATGGTACTGTATAGATTGAATAGATATCGTGCGTTGTTAAATGATTTGTCACCGACGCACGCCCTTTATCAAAATGCGGTCGCAAAATATTCAGGCTAGTTTATAATAATAAAATAAGGCGACCAAAGCATTCCCAGAAGCAGAACAGAGAACATAAAAGCTTAAAACGATTCTGTTCCCAAATGCGCTCGTGGGAAAGAAATGTCGATAAACCGCTAGCGATGCGATCACAACGGCTCGACTGCCTTTTTATTCAGAAGTGGGAACTTTTTGTTCGAATAATTGATGATAATATGATAAGACAAGATAACGGTCAGATAATATATTGTGTAGTAATTAGTTCCTATATTACAAATAATATAGTACTTTAACGTGCTCTTGGTTCTTAAAGCGTTTTTATAATAGACGTATGGTGCGGATTGTATTTTTTTACTTTACTTCAATAGGTTTACGTATATACCAATAATTATGGCTTTCGAGTCCAAGATTTAGGGATTCACTGTAAATGTTAAAAATAAATCATATTTTAAATGGAATATTTCTCAACGTGTAGCTCGACTTGATTTTTTATCATCGTTGGCTACGGTTACGAATGTCTCGGATTCAAGTCCCGGTGTGGACCGCTTCATAAATTGATCTTTCAATCGATTTATGGATTTTTATTCCTAGTCATAAATGTTTGTGATGTCTAGAAACTCTCTCCCACCCATCCGATCCTCAAAAATGGGGAGTAGCGAGAGCGATTAGCTAACTACTAGTCCTGTCCTAGCCCTATCCTTCTATACTTACTCTCTTAGAAAAAGGGAGGTTGAGCAACTGAGTAACAAGCAGTTCTCGTATAAAACTTCTGTTGAGATACCTCCATTAGTAAGACATATGCTCCACGTTGCGAGTGAACATGGTAAAAAAAATATGTTAAAAGAAATTATCAGTAAAAAAAATCATATATTTATTACAATTGATGCAATAATGGACTCAAATTGAATTTAAAGTATACAATTCAAAAGATTAAATTATCCTTAATGACCAACCCCGGGATGCCGTGGTTAAAAAATTGTAAATCCCGAAATGCTGGGGTCATAAATTAATAGGATCCTGGATTGGATTTCTTAATGGCAATTCAATAAAAAAAGGAGGCTTAACAAAAAGTATAATAATATGTACATATATCATATATCCACCCCTAATGGAGCTCATCTTAAAAGAAGTTTTTTCTCCGAGACTGCTTAGTACTCAGATGTTCAACCTCTCTTTTTTCGAAGAGAGTGATGATAAAGGGATAGGGATAGTGGATAGCTTACCCCACTACGCCTTATTTTTAGAATTTGATGGTTGAGAGGTAATTTTTATAAATCACATACATCCATGCCATCGAATACAAATCCATAAATCGATTAAAAAATCAATTGACGAAACTTTTTGTATTGGGATTTGAGCCAGGTTGTCCACTCGAGTAAAGGCTTGACTTACTTGGTATACCAATACACTTTTTAGTAAGTATGCTATAAAAATTACTTTATTTAACTATATTAAATATACGCTTACAAAGTTTCTTATAATTTATTTCTTTCAACCTACTAAGTATGTCACGAAGGACGATTCCTTAATCCTCAAGTTTATTAGCTTAAAGCTCACATGGTGTTTTAATAATATAAAGTAATGCCCGTACATCAAGCTAATATGACATATAATAGTCGGGTAATCTGTGTATTTAGCACTTTCCATATTTTGATTGTTATTATTTAAATTAATTATTACATGCCTACTCAATAATATGTTTAACAATAAGGCGACAGTGAATGTAATATTGTAATTTTATTCCTGTTACAATTCACATATATTTATATTTTTATTATTAATAGATGTGTTTACTATATATTAATACAGAATTCACATGGTATGAATATATTCATTTACCATTCCCGTCATGGGAAAATAGTGAATTCCTTTGAGCTATTTATTTATTGCCTGGGGTAATGCGCTATTTCGTTGAAATTAAAATTACTTTAATATATAAAATCTGGCGGCTCTGTGGTGCAGTTGGTAACGTAGTTGGCTATGGCTACGGATGTCTTGGGTTCAATTCCTGGTGCGGAAAGTTTCATAAATTAATCTTTTTATCGATTTATGAATTTCTGTTCGTAGTGTTTGTGATATCTAAAACTCCCTTCCACCCATCTGATCCTCAAAAACGAGGCGTAGCGAGAGCGATAAACTAACCACTAGTCCTGTCCTAGACCTATCCTTCTATCCCTACTCTCTTCGAAAAAATAGAGGTTGAACAATTGAGTAACAAACAGTTTTCATAGAAAAATTCTGTTGAGATACATCTATTTCGAGGCCAAATGCTCCACGTTGGGAGCGCACACGGAAAAATATATGTAAAATATAAAAATATACATTCAATTGATTTTCTTTTTAACATACGTTTTAAATGATCAACATAATATAATATGTTTACGATATTTGCATTTAAATTTATTAACCAAATAACCCTGCATTAAATATTACGTTTTTATATATCTACTGAAAATTATACACTTTGATACTAATAGCCAAAAATATGAGTTTAATCTTTCTAGAACGGAAAGAGACATAAGACCTAATTCGTGATGGTAAAAGTTGATTTGTCCATATTTTGTCATTTTGGGCTTATTCTCACCATTTTTATAGAAAATATTCCTCCGTATATAATGGTAAAATGTCCGCCATTATCCTTTCAAAAGATATTTTGTTTGCAAAAAAATATGTAATTTTTATAAAAAGGATGAGAAGTCAAATAATTTTATGTTACATATCGTTGTTTGGCATCAAACGATCACTTTTACAACTATAGGATGACAACATCTGACAAGTCACATTTTCTGTTTGAAAAGTTTGAAACGCTGTGAACATACCATATTCAAAGTGTATGGTAAAGTTCTTCTCCAGTAAAGTATGTTAAAACTGATATATCAACATCTGCCATCAGGTGACAGCAATGTAAGACGGATTTTTTGACATTCAATCGTGGTATACACACTGACCATTTATATTGCATTATGTTGAAATTACAAATATAACAATCATGCTGTTTATATGATGTATTAATAACTCAGTTTCACCCGGGATATAGTTGGTGATATTTAAACTTAAGCGTTATTTTAGTGCAAGTCATGCTGAAAGTTGGATGTTGAAAATATCAGTGTGGTCCAAACTAAGGTTTAAACGTAACGCCAACAAAATATAGTCTATCAATCAATGACAATGTTAAAAGTTGAAAGGTGAAAATAGCAGTCAATCTATAAATGGCAGCCAGAATACCATGTGAAAATGCCACGTCGTTACCATTCAAGATTTCTTGTGGCAGACAGACAGACGTATGTATTTTCTAATTTATATTGTAGGTTATAATTTAGTCACTTAATCGAGTCATGTTTATTTAATCGGGTGAGCTATTTTGTTAAAAATATTTGTGAACTCATAGCTTAATTCATTAATGACTAATTTAAATGAATTTTTGAATCACTTTTATTGATTACATCACTCTTAATTCACGGAATAAGGTAAAAAAATCTGAAACGTTTCCGCGCTTGCCCATGCGTTTATTACTCTTCTACGCCGTTGTCAACAAATGCACTAAATAATTATTATAAAAAACACAGATATAATTTTGACGTCGGAATAGTAAAAATAGTTAAAGTGAGCAGAAATTGTATGCGCTATACAGCATTTTATAAACACTGAACATATTCTTAAAGAAGCCTTAAAAATCTAAAATATTGTTTATTTTAATGAGTCCGCATCTAGTATATTTTTTTGTTTTCATAATGTGATATTTTTTTAAAACTCTATAAGTAAATAAGTATTATTTGTTTATGACCGTAATAATTGTTTTCATTTAAAACGTTTCCGCATTTACCAGCTGTCATTATATATTAAACATCCGTTTTTTTTTTACCAAAACATCATTATTTTCATTCATAACCTGATTTGCGAAACTGGTCCTGAGCATTACATAAGTCCGCTGCTGTGATCTAGTGGTAATAGCTTTGCTCCAGTGATCAGGTGGGTCGTGATTTAAATCCCAGCTAGTTCAATATCAAAATCAGATTTTTAAAATTTAAATTTGTGAAAATGTCCAAATAGGTGACGTATAAAATTTTCAAGTCTATCTCGTATGATTTTAAAATTTTAATGTCAGACATTTTTTAATAATTTTATTATTATAAATGCCATTTCACAAAGAATAAACAGTTAACACCTTAAGAGTGAATATTCAGTGTATATTATCATTATGAGAAAGATTTTTATCAATTATGTAAAATTGTTTAGAAATCCATTCGGAATACTAAATTTACCAATGTGGTCTTTTCAATGTAAACTGACGAATTGTGTCACCATCGTGCTATCAAGATTGATGATGTCTAGTCATCATCATTGATGATAATGATGACATAAAATCCATTAACTGTTGCTGCGCGGTCACAGACTCACAATAGTAGCTTCGCCAATTGTTCGGATGACAATAGGCTTTTTATATTTAAAAAAAACGGACTGGGTCATTTAAATTTAGAACAAAAATAAAAAAACATACCGTAGCATCCAATTATTTAAATTTTCGATATTATAATGTTATATTAGCTGCATTTTTTAACACATGTCTTTATCTACACTAAAAATGAAGCATGTGTTTTTGAAGGGAACGTTTCGACAGTACTAAGTAAATATCATTGTCTGTCTCAGGAGTTCAACGATAGTTGAATTTATTTGTTTTTAGTCCAAAACCTTACAACATAGTCTTGATAACTTGTCTGTTAAGTGCTCTAAAACGAAGAAAAGTCTGTTCCTAGATGGAAATCAAAAATTAAGCTTACATCACTGCCAATTCATTCTCAAAGATGCGAAACACTTTTAACAAACTAGTCACATACAAAGTTGTATAACAATGTTATAAAATTTAATTTCATATTACAAATTAACTGTAGTGTATTATAGTGAGTGCACCTGCGCACAAGTTCTTGTATATTAACTTTGTAATCGGTTACTTGTTAAATGTCGATAAATATAGACGCGGAATAAAAGTGTTTAATAATTATATGTCTATTATTTTATAATGAACGGTGCACTTCCACGGCGACCCATAAACAAACATAATGTTAACATCCAAAAGTTGCCACCGATCCATTATTATCCATATGACAATTTCAACAAAATATCTAATATGAGGATACTTAAACTTGCATGTTTCTCTACATAATTGAGAAGAATACTTTTCAATTTTTCGATTGCGAACTGCAGGCGGGTAGTGAAGAACATACATGGAAAATAATAATCAATTTGTTTAATTAAATACTTGTTGTAACGTTACTGAATTAGAGAGAGATAATTTTTGCCAAAATGATTGTAAATTATCAACTGACTAGTTCAGTGTTTCCCAACCTTTTTACACATGTGGACCGGTAAAAAAGGGAAAAAAATTTCGCAAACCACTAATACTGGAATAAAAATGGTTTTTTATGTAATATTTTTTTAATGATATATTGTGACAGATGGAGATAAGTATAATTAACAAATATACATTCTTGGAAATAAAGTTATGTAGGATTTTGCATCCGTGTTCACTATCTAAGACCAAAAATTTCCGTTTTCTCTGAGTGTACCTGAGAAGATTTATGATTGTGGATTCTGAGAAAACTAGCGACCATCGTGTCTCATCATCCTACCAATTATTATTATTTAACAATAACTAAAAATACAAGTAAATATGTAGGTGAAAAAATTATATATTTCATATTTTTTCATGGCTAAGTTCTCGAAATTTGGCACACTATTTGCAGCCCTGTACTGGACCACGGACCACGGGTTGTGGAACACTGGACTAGTTGATAATGCTCGTGATGAGTGAAACTGCTGACCCTGGTCATGTGGAAGTAGTACAAAACAAATTGTGTTTTATTTTTAAAAATATAATGCCTTTGAACCAAAATTTGACAGTTAAACACCTCAAAAGGGATGGACCACATTTTTTCAAAATGTTTCATTACAAAAAAAAACATGGTAAATTATATAAACTTATTATTTTGACAACAAAATTTTATTTGAATAACATCAACGTTCATTTCATGTATAAAATGTAAAAATAGCAAGAGCTAAGAAATCTACGAAAAAAAGTACTGACATATCATTGTTTTGTATTAAAAATGTATAACGAAAAAGTAACCGAGCGAGTATATCGTAAATATAATTTCTCTTTGTAATCGTCATGTTACAATGAGGAATTTTTGTAAATCATCATTACGAAATAATACTTAAACCGTATCATGTGCCTCAAAATGAAATACAATAACAAATTAAATGCACACAAAAGCTAGCAAAAATATAATAAACTCGCACTCGGGTATGACAATGGTAAACCGTAATAGAGTCGTTCAAAGCTTTGCGGATTTTGTGTAATTTCAACAAAAACTAATAACAACAATAGCCATGGCAACAATAACTCACAAAACATAATAACATTACAGGCTTTAAATTTTGCCGACAGTCTTCCCTCTTATATGCTCACCTTTTGTGTTGGAACTAATAGCTAAACCACCGTTACAAAAACTCATAAATAGTGATGATACAACTCTGATATAAACACCAAACGATTTTCTTTAATTAGGTTCACGAAAGCTGATGTATCACTTTAATATTCATAGATAAAATTCATAATTAGCATCCGAAATTATCCATAAAAAATCTGTGGGTATTATTTGAATGCTTTTATTGTGTAAAATAACACGATCTTCTTAATTATTTCTTGAGAATATCAAACAGTTAATTTATTACTGTATTATTATAGCTGTTTAATAGATACATCACACGCACTTATATATTCGAAATAATGCATAAAGTATGAATATCATCGTCGGAGTCAGAATTTGAATGATACTTATTTACGAAAGGTACCTCACAAAACCGTAAAGTACGCTTATATTGAAATTCATTGAACTAAGGATGGCTGTGAATGCCAGGAAAACTGAATTTTAGTTTTGTCAGGTATTTGTAGATATAGGTAGAATTGTTCAAAATACCTCAATAGAGCCTATACTTATTTATCTCACATATATTTTATATAAGTTCCGTCATACTAGAAAAGACGACGGGTTTATGGTGTAGTGGTTAATGCCGTTGGCTATGATTGAAAATGTCCCGGTACAAACAGTTATATAAATAGATTTTTCAAATCGATTTATTGATTTCTTTTCCAATGCAAGAATGCGTGATATCTGAAATTGCGTGATATCTGAAAACGACAAAAGAACTTGTGCTGTCCATATGATGTTCTGAAACGAATAGAACTTGTCACAAAATGATAATTTTAAGTGTACCCATGTACACTTGAAAATTAAAAAGATTTTTTAATTTGAAAATTGTATACACAATTTAAAAAACGACTGGAAATAGAGCAGCTTTTCTTAAAACAACTATAATTTGGCATCATTCGCTTTGACTGACACTCAACAAATTTATTATAACCTTCAAGGGTGGTTTTTGGATTTATTTTTTCTTTACCACCTTCCTACAGCTGAAAAAATCTTGCTCTTATGGACTTTAACAGCGATTATTAATGGTCATTGGATTTTATTTGTAAATATATACTTTTAATCTACATTTGTAAAGAAATTAACCTTCATCGTGATTTTCAAAATATGGGGGCTATTTACAATAACTATCTTAATTGTTATTTATTACACTCAGGGCTCTAATTCAAGGTAATTCTAATTCAGCGCACCGGAGCGACGAACAAATTTACGGCGAGTAGCGTGCCCCCTCGAAAACGAATTCGTTCCTTTTCATAAATGATCAAAAATATCGGCAATATTGATTTAAAAGCGTGTTAATATCCTTTTTTAAGTTATCGAGAGTTCTACTCAGAGAAATTTTTGTTTCTTAGTAATGAGAAAAACATATTGAAAATAGTAAACTGCGCAAAGAAATTCTCTCCATTATTAAAAGTTCCGACTGTGTAATATAAATGACGTCATATTTGGAGCCGTGGCATATAAAACTTAGATTCGATAACAGAAAAAGACAATTAGTAAATGTACGATCAAATTACGTTGATAAAGTTTGGGTTGCTATAACGATATAAGTTGTAATTAATTGTTGCTAGATCAGTGTACAGAAAGTTGAGAAAAAGCGTATCTGTGGTGGCATATATAGCTATTAATTAACAGGATTCCATCACTTTTAGCAGATCACTGTTCGATGTCACTTATTAAATTCCTTCTTAAATGCTTAAGTTCCTAGATTGACTGAATTTAGAAGGCACACATCCATAACAATTATTATCATATAGAATATACGCCATATAACTTTACAACACAGAGCGTGTCAGTATATTAGTATGCATCCCATGATTCTAGAACCGTGTATGGATCCCGTGATCCTAAATCTTAGAATCGGATTGCATAGTTATTTGACGTATAATCTACCTGCGAGCTGTTGTGCACATAAATAGATATATACACGTTGATTAAGTCGTGTCTTCCATATACACATGGAGGGCTACCACTTTTCAAATCAAGAAATTTCAACGTAACAACTTATTTATTGTGTTGGGTAGGTAATAACAATATGAATTTAAAAACGTATAAATTTGTTGCAGCCGTAGCAGCAAATAAAACTATTCCAGGTTTTCGTGAACATCAATTAACGTTCCGCGGAACATATTTTGGGAAACCCCGACCTAGTCTATTTTGTAAGTCAATATTTACAATTGGCAATTAATTAAACGGGCTGCCAATAAATAGAATAATGTTGCCAGGTTTATATACAGCAGTCTAAAATCTTGAAAATATATTTTGTAGATATAAGAAACAATTATTTTTTTCCTAAAGCTATTATCACTTAAATATTTCAATAAAATTATTTTAACTTTGTTGTCACTGAGACTAAGTCTACACATGGGGACGTTGACGTCTCAATAATTATAATTATTAAGATCCTCCAAGTCACTTTTCTCTTCTTATAATTTTGTAACTTCCTGTTAGAAAGTCTAACGACAGTATCATTACTTTTATTATAACGACTGGTTTTAATTTTATGCTGAGGAAAAAAGTTACACACTTTTACACTGGTTTAATGATATACTAAACAGCTGATGACAACTACATAATTATGATGTTATTTAATGTGATTATTAAGTTATAAAGAACATTTTTATAACTTTAATTCCTATTGTATAAACTAGGAAATTATTATATGCATGTGTAATGATATATACAGTCCGCTCTCGACTTGGTCATAAGTCAAAATAGTCGTCAGTCAAAGATAAAAAAAATTTCAACCAATTCCTCCTAATGGAGGTTTTTTTGTATTACTGTCACATGATTATAAATATCAGGACTGGTTTTGCTCATCACGAGCATTAATCAACTTTGTGGAAGTAGTACAAACAAATTGTATTTTATTTTTAAAGATATAATGCCTTTCCACCAATAATTGACAGTTTACACCTCTGAAATAAGTAATTGCTTGTTTTTCATTTGCTCAACCTATCTTTTTCGAAAAGTGTATGAATGGAAGGAATGGGCAAGGACAAGACTAGTGGTTAGGCTAATGGCTCTCGCTACGCCCCGTTTTTACGACGTTTTCAGATTTTAGACATTACATACATCCATGCTTACGAACATAAATCCATAAATCGATTGAAAAATCAATTTATGAAACTGTCCGTACTGGGATTGATATCCGTGAGATTCGTAACCAAAACAAACGACGTTGACCATTGCGCCACGGATCTGACCCGGTTATTCAAATCTCATACAACAAAACCAAAAAAATAAGCATATTTACCAAAGGTATTTTGATACATACCCTTCACTTCTACTTGGTAATTATTCACTGGAAATAAGTAAATAATTACTCAAATAATATATTTATAAGAATTAAGTACTTTCGTTGCGTTTACTATTGATATCCATTACCTGACAGTGCTATTTTTTATATAATAAAGTTTATACAGTTTGTTTTTAGTTTATTCTCTCGATCTTGAACACACACACACACACTCTCTCTCTATCTGACTGTGTACGCTCTTCGTTACAGATAGACAAATATATATTACAAGGTAATAATAGACAACAAATATTTACATAAAGTTTGAATTCGTTTAAAGCTTAAAGTACAATAAAAGCTTAACATAGCCCCATCACATCAGTGTAAGAAAATATTGATTTAAAGCATATTTGAGTGCATTTCCATCATTAAGAAGTGCTCATTAGTTGAGCGTAACTATTGCTGTTGCTTTAATAAAACTGTGAATTATCTTCATATTACATTTTTATCATTATAAAATGAAAAAATTATATTACATATCGTCGTTGTTCTGGAAGAAAACACTAAATCGAAAAAGTGACATATTGAGTTAGTTATACCAAAATGTTTCTTATTTCAAATTCTACCGTATGACAGAGTACACTTATTTTTATAAATTAAAGCTTTACTGAAAAACAGTTTTGTACAAACAAACAAAATGAAAAACGTGTCGCATTTCAAGCATTTGGCAAACTTCAAAGTCCATTTACTCAAAACTAGTATTTTCTAGTAAGTGTCTTCTTCCAGAACAACGACGATATATTATATTTTAATATTTTCCAATAGTGGATCGACTATGAATTTTAAAAACAGTTATGTCCTATGCGTAATTTTTTTGGTGTCATTATTTTTTTAAAGTTTTATTATTAAGATAATCTTTTAAAAAATATATTCTCTAAGATACATTATTATTTTTTTTAATTAATATTTCATCATTTTAAAATGAATATCCTTATAACTAATCAATTTATTAAAATGAATGTAAAAATATTTTTTAATCTTATATAACTAATTCAATTTTATGAATTAATATATTATATCTGATGTAATAATTAAAAACATCTAATTGAGAAAAGAAAATTTGTCAACGGTGACTATCTGATGAAGTCAAGAATAATTTAACCCTACACTTGCCAGAAAGATTAATTCGCATTGTTCAAAAGAGTAGCTTATTTATAAAAAGTTACAAATTTAACGGACCGAAAAAATCTTTATTTTTGATACTAAATTAATTTTGATGTGGTAGTCACTATAACTTAATCAAACTATTTTCGTAATTACACATAAGCGAATAATAATTTATGGATTACAATCAAAACTTATGTCAGAAGTTAGCTTAGAAGCGAAACACGGGTCGCATTAAGTCCAGCGACAATTGGAAAAACAATATTATCAATTTCAGATCACGTGTTTTCAGCGATATTGAGGTGAAAAAACCAGAAGACCTCGTATCCTCTACATCTGTAGTTTTGGTGTTTGTTTACTTGGTGCTGGAGGATATCATGGTCCGCAGAGTGTTGCTGATCTGATCGCGTTATATATACATACATATCGTCGCTGTTCTGGAAGAAGACACTAACTGAAAAATACAAGTTTTGAGTGATTGGACTTTGAAGTTTGTCAAATGTTTGAAATTCTATATCTTTTTCATTTTGTTATAAATAAGAGTTTTCTTTCATACGGTAGAGTTTGAAATAAGTAACATTTCGGTATAACTAGCTCATTATCTAATTTTTTCTAATTAGTATTTTCTACCAGAACAGCGAAGATGTAAACATACATACCCATACATACAATATTAGACCTAATTTTATAAAAATATATTTTTTTCTTGATTTATATGTAAGACACAGAACAACACAGCTCACATACTCTCTCTCTCTCTCTCTCTCTTTCTCTCTCCCTGTGTGTCAGTGTATTGTGCGTTTGAGCGAATATTGACAGATGTAAATGATATATAAATTCGGGTATAAATTTTGGTTTTAAAAATAAAAGTAACTCACCAAAATAATACAATTGAAACAATAATGATTGCTACTGATTGTCATAATTTCCGCAAAAAAATCAGTTGGGGTAATTTTAAAATTAATATGGTCACAGAATGGTTGAACCGAAAACTTGTTGTACACATCAAAACACGGTCAGATATGAATCAAATGTAAGCCTAGTTGGAAACCAAACAGGCACATGTTATGTGAATAAAATTATTTCCGTTTCATTTAATTAATTAATCATATTATTATTCGATTTGAATCAATCGGTTCACTTTGCGGAGGCTGAATGAATGAAATCATTTTTCTCTACATAGCTACAGGATGTAGTTATTTTGTAAGCGTCAGTTAATTTTGCTATTTCTGCAGATTTTTAAATGTAAGCGTATATCGAAACAAAAACGGCAGTATACACCAACTCAGCGTGATGGTAATCAATACATCCCTTTACTCTCAAATGTCTATACTTAACTTTATATGATAATTTAACGCGTAACAATTTCAATAGATTATTATGATTTAAAATATCGACTGAGGATGCTTGATGGATTTTCATTTCCAAATTTGAATATTTGAAACTTATGAACGAGTGAATGAATGAAGTCATTCGTGCGCTCAAATGCCTGAAGGCGTCGAAAGGCAAAACCGTTAGTGACGATATACTTGAAAATATACAAAATTTCAACCATTTAAATAAGATTATTATGAAATTTTATAGGAAGAATCCCTTATATACTTTCAATTTGTGTATTAGAATTGAAAACTATCGTAAGAGTTTTAGGAATGACAAATATTTTTTTCTGAATATCAAATTTTTCATTATTTTGGGAGCTATAAGCTTATAATTCTAGGATGCGATAAGTACCGTCTTTTTCTCAATAAAAAACGATGAACAATATGTATTTTAATACAAAATGACACATCCTGGTTTTTGTTAAAGATAAATGTCATTAGTGTCCAGAACTGAAATCACCCAGCGGCAACAGCAATAATTTGCAGAATCGGCCTAAAGCTTGTTACCATGCCGCCGGGTACGTCCGCTGGACGAGTCCATTTTTACGGAAAAGGGTAGCTCCGACGGTGCAGGGAGTTTTTTTTAAGTATTTGTAGACAGTCGATTACGATCTGCCGAGCCGGACGAGTGAGGTCTCGTCGTGGCGGAGGTGATGTGACGATGAGAATTGTTTGTTTTTTTTTTTTTTTTGATTTGCATTGGACTTTATTTAAATTCGTTGTGTCATTTGTATTATAACTTAAAGTAAATTCAGTTGCTAAGTAAATGTAAATGTAGAATCAATTTTATGTGTTAAGATTTATATATTTGTGTAATGAAAACCACTGCATCTTTGATGGAAAAATAAATAAGTTTTGAACCGGATTTGAAATGGTGTTTGTCTGAGATCAGCCCTTCCAGGACTCCGGATAACCAGCCGCTCGCCTCTCTTCGATCCGGGGTCTTCTCAAAAAATATCATTAATTTAAATTTTAATATCATTCTATTTAAAAAAAAACCACTCCAAACGTCGAGCATATGACTGACTAATGCAGGTAACTCAACATAAACTTTTTTGAGATACGTCTGCTTGCTAATCAGTTGCGCAACCTCTCTTTTTCGAAGAGAATATGACAGAGTTTGGTTAGCTAGTAACTCTCGCTATTGTCAAGAAAATTCCCATTATTCTATTACTAACCCTAAATCGACGTTTGCATACATTGCTTTTAAAACAATTTATATACTGTATCTTATTTCATCTATATCTTCGATTCTATTAGTGGCATGTAATATTAACATATATTATTATATACAATTTTAAATGGCATAATTTATCAAAGATTTACAACCGACTAGCTCCCGTTGAAACGAAATAATGAAATTAGTAATGCATCTAGCTTAGCGCGGGCATCTAAAAAAAATATATTCTCTAGTATAGAAATAAGCAACCTGTATATCTCTCAACTCTAGTTTAATAAATCAAAATATTATTATCAAACAGTCGTCATGTCCAATCGTGATTATTGGTCATTCACATTTCACAATACCCATTAGATACTGAATTATTTTTATATGTATGGAGCTGACACTAATTCTTATGAGTTCTGCAACTGAATAATTTGCGATGCGGTACAATAATAAAAAAAATTGTCTAGTGAAATAATGTTTTGAAAATATTTTTAATGTACAAGGAAGCTGGTGGGTGGTTTAATTTAAAAAAAAAAAAAAACCAATTCTTACGTTACATTGTGTGTCCTTTTCATTTAAGAAGCATCTTTATTTAGAAACAATACAGTTAATTTTTTTATCCATATCCCCTTCCCTCCCTACTCCCTACTCGGAGCATATGGACATCACACGGTTCCTCCAAGATTCTCTGTCCCCCGTCAATCTCTTTGCTTCCTTCCAGGTCATCCCAACGTCGCCTTCCAAGGCGACGGAATCCATACGGTCGGTAGAAGAGACAGGCAGGATTTAGGCTCCCCTGGGACATCCGCAGCACGTGTCCAAGCCAAGTCCATCGTCGCTTGTTTATTTTTGACGTAACAAGAGGCTGATCGGTCCGCTCTCTACGTCTGACGAAATCAAACCACCGTACCCCTAGTATTCGCCTCAAGCATCTGTTTTCAAAGCACAGTCTACGATTACCCTGAGCTTTGTTGAGGTGGCATGAGAATGCACGCGTTGAATAGGTGACACTTGGTTCTGGCCGAGTACAATCGTGAGTCACAACTTTTATGCATTGAGTTGAAAGTTGCTCCAGCTAACCCTAATCGGATTGCAAGCTATTTACGCCGATTGCCCCAAACTAACCTCGAGTTCATTCGTGTGCTTGAATGCCTGAAGATGCCGAAAGGCAAAACCCGGGTCTGTAGTGACGAAATATATGGGAATGTAGAAAATTTCAACAATTCAAATTTCATATTGAAATTCAACCAACCCTCATTCGATATCTTAAATTAAATTATCTTATCGTTTTATTTGTCTTTATAAAAATATATACAATACGAATATAAAAGAATACCTTACATATTATATTATACACTATTCATTTTAAACACATATAATACTAAATCACTCAAATTATACTTGACTCACGAATCCGGGACCGTGTTATTCCTAAGTGGGCTTATTATCACTCCATCAAACTTTTTTTACACTTCGCAAGGCCATTGGCAACATCCACTCCTCCCTGCGACGTCTGAATCATTATATCTTGCATTCTGAACTTGATTTACAATAATAAAACAAGACTGATTGATGGATCCACATCCAGTTATTTTATATATACCTATTTTAAAATACAATGTATTATCGATCAGATAACTAAAAAATTATGAAATCTATCATATCTGCATTGCTGTATCTTTTTTCGGAACTATTTCCGAGATATTCTTCAAACTTATCGAATATTTTAGTTTTCAGAATACCTGAGACCAAAGGATAATGTTCTTTAACTAATTACCATAAAACATATTCTTTCAATAATGTTTTAAAGTGTTGAGTTCGTGATTCCAAAAGGTTTCGCAAGGTATTGACATTAAACTCGTATGATTGATTAAATTGGCATTCACCTGTTAGTACTTTATTATAACAAGATAGACATACCGGTGTTTAGTTCCATAAAAATAATATCACCTAATTAAACATCCTCTTTAGACTAACGCTGAAATAAGATAATATTATCGACCTATGTGGTCTAGTAATAAAAATTAACCCTAGTAATCAGGTGGTCTAGTCTCAAATCCCAGCAAGGATGAGATTTTTTCAATTGAACATTTGATATCTTGGGCATGGATAATTGCGATGTCTTCGGCTGTCTTCGAGATAATCTCGAGTAAAATTAAAATTTCTTCTCGAGTTTATCTTACGTCACTAAAAATTTCATTATATCTCTCGTCTGCTAAATAAAAACACAGTATTTAAAGAAAATGTTAAAATTAAAGTAAAGAAAATGAAATATTTTTCGTTAGAAAAACCACAGTAAAATTTATATTTTGTACTAAAAAAAAGTTAAAATATTTCTATAGTTATTGAAAAATAACTTTACTTTGTAGATAAAACACAGCTTTATTATGTTTGTAAGTAAAAACACGGTCCTTTTTCTGAAAACGCCGTGTTTTTAGCTGTAATTATATAAATAACAGTTTGTACATTATCCCAAAAGTCACTCACTATCCAGATATAACAAACAAAAAAAGGTAAATTAAAATAGAACGTCTGAATCGTTGAAGATGTCAGTATTGCGTTTTTATTTAGCAGAGCACTATAGTGATAGCATAAAAATAGATTTACCAAAACTCGTTTAAACATAGTTGCGACGATGTTGTAATGCCGAAATAACTATATCAACTACGTATATCAAATATAAAAAATATGGTAAGTAAAATTCTCATTTTTTCTCGAAGAATAATTTTTAGCAGAACATTCTCGAAACCACATCACTATATCAATACATTTTTAAACAGTTATATTTTAATTAATAATGTGTGTCAGGCTATCTTCTTCCTAGCTTATTACAGAATATTTATTGTAAATCAAGATTAGTTAGTAATATCAAATGGACACTCTTAAAGTGGCTGTAATCAGCGATTTCTCTCAGAGCTAATTATGTAAGGTCCGATAATATGTGAATATAATTAAAATCGTCGGAAAGAAGTTGTCAGACGACAAGCCGAAAAAACCTGTCCACGGAAGCCAAAACACCTGTTCCATCTTGTTTCTACGTTTTCGAATACAGTGCACTTGTAAAATTAGTACCACTTAAAATTAAACATTGAATTACATGCAAATACTTATTTAGGAATATGATTTCAATGCTGAAAGCGTGACGCGATTATACAGTAGGAAGGATGATGATGATGTCGATAATGCAGTAGATGAATCACGGTGAACGAGTGGCGACAGACTGATGATCCTTTTTGTTTATTCTTTACTCGTCCTATTGTGTTTTCCAAATATCGCATTTGATAACTCTCACACTTGCAGACAGTATTCTATTACAATCACATGTTTATTTATTTTTACACGTAATATCACGTTTCGTAACCGCTGAAAAGACGTAATGCTCTCGCAGAAAAAAAAACCATTTTAAATATCACATTTCTCAAATCTGTAGCCTCGTGTATTGTAAATACAGACGATTCCGCTTAATTGACCCACCGGTTAATTTGGACAACCTCTTCTTAAGGAATGAAAACCAGCAAACTAATAGTAAATCCGTTTACATCTAGACAGTAAATTACCAATTTACGATTAAGATTGAGGATTACAATGACAAATGAATATGACGATTCCGGTATTAAAATATATCTAACCAGAGATATAAATATCTGATGTTCAAAAAACTTTGATTTAAAATATGACGCTTAACACGCTATTTCATTAGTGCTGAATTTTGGCAACGTTTATCAGATCTACATGCAAATATTTCTGACTGTAGAAAAAGTCCTTTCAGATCAAATTTGTTGTACCGGTACCCTGGTTTAAGTAATATTGGAATTACAATCTCTAATATATTGATATTTGTGCAACGTTGAATCCAAGATTGACACATATTTCCTTGATGACAAACATGAATATTCAAATAAATATATTTAAGAATGCCCTGTAGATCTGTTTATATTATTTTTTCCATCTGTTTTTACCAGCAGTAATGTTTCAATATCCAATATATGCTGCCGTGTCGATGGCCATGTAAATTATCGTTTGTCATGTTTTCTATTAATAAAAACAAACTAGCTGTGAAGTCATACCTATTTAATATAGAATATTTCATTATCTGTTAACTATTTGTACTTCTATTTTTTACCTTACCATTCTACTTTTAATCAATTGAGTATTATTTTCAGATGTATAACAAACGCGATTGAAGTATTTTGTGAATTTATCATTAAAAACACTATGCCTCGGTGTTTCAATTACGTTACTTGATAAAGGTAATCAAATTTTGTTATATCCCGCCCCATGAAATAAAACATGAAATATTATTTTGATTAGACCAGCCTTTGTGGGCTTTCACGTGAGCTACAAGGCTTGGGAAGGTCAATACTAAATATTGGTGTTGTCAATTTTAAATTTGATATCTTGGGAATGGGTGTTCGTCATATCATCGCGCGCTTGTTATCTCAAATCAAATAATTTTTACTTGACATCTGGTACACTGGCAATAAGATAGAACATCAAATATTTTTAATGTCTTAATATTTAATTATTTCAATAACTTTAAATTCACAGTACACAATACCTACTCAATATTTTTAATGAAAATTTTATTTTTATTTGCAAATAATTACTCCCCGTTAAGGTTTTTAATATTTCCTGGTTTATATTTTCAAAATTAGTTGCTATTTACGCTTAGAAACCATTGCAGATTTCTCACTCAAGCATTGTAATAAAATTTATTAAAAACCATTTTCACAATATAATAAATAGTGTGAAATTAGGATATACACAAGCACTCGAATGTAAGACAGTGAACTAGAGAGCTCTCTACTATAAACGTCTAAAATTAAAATGTGGTGACGGACAGACTTGGGTTCGTACTGTAGTAACCGAAGGGAAACATGAATGGTGGATTCCGTCAACTTGGTGACTATTTAAATGAGGTTCTCGACAGAACTCTGAAACAAAGACTTAAGAGGAAGAAAAGATTTTATTGAGAATATTAAATGAACTATTAGGTGTGGAGTGGATTATGCCAAAGAAGGAAAAAAATGATTTCGATTTTTGACTACTATTTTTTCCCGTTGCGTAAGTCAGATCTCACCGAAGAACATATAAAAGATTATTTTTATGAGAACACGTACATGGATAACTAAGACATGAATAGCATTAATGCGTGGTATTAAGAAAGAAATCAATTTAAAATTTAAAATGGAACACTAAAAATTGACAGCTAAATATTTTGAATTCGTTAATAACCAACAAAGAAGTTTCAAAGCAAACCCTGCCACTTAAATAAAGAATGTGGAAGCACTATAAAAACGATATTATCAATCTATAATGACTTTCCGCGAAATATTCGGAGTAAACAAAATTAAATCTTTTGTTGCTTGCATCTTATTAAATTATACAGATGGCGCAGTGGTATGCAGTAAAGTGTTATCGGCATGTTCCCAGGTTCGCAGAAGATGGATTGAATATCCCGTATGCAGGTCACGATTTTAGTTTCACCTCCAGGCTCAGATAATTTATCTTCATTATGGTTTTCCGGCTGATGATGATGACGATTGCGCGACGTATCTTCAAACTAACAGATGCTCAGTTGTCACTGAATGATTTCTGTCACGAAGATACCAGAGGCCCACTCATTGTAAACTAATTAAATATTTTTTTTTCATTTTTTAAAAATAAATAAGAATATGACAATTCTCGGAGTATAATTTATAAACGTAATTGTAATAATAACATAACAGTATTCAAATGATGCTATTTTTTTATACTTTATTTAAATAATAAATATGCTGATTTATTTTGTATATATGTACCAAAATTATTAATGGAAAAATACTTCATAACGTAGCTAACAATAAAGCCCAACAGGACCATGTAATCGGAATAAAACGCTTAATGAAAGTATGTTTGGTGCGAATAATAGCTCTTACGTCAAAAAAGTCATGAAAAGTTTCTTCATGCCTAATTTAGACTAGTATCACATAAATCGCCATAGCCGAACAGTTTACGGGATCAAGGTGAAGGGCAATAATTTACTGTAAAATTTCATACATTGTTTATCAATCGAATAACAACGTTGTAACCAATGGAACAGATTTTTGAGATATTTTCATTAGCTTACATCTAGGGATTGTAATACCGGTATTACCGAAACCGAGATCCCGGTAATTCAGTTGAAAATTAAACAAAATCGATATAATTTAAGACATCGACTGAGACTAATTGATGGAATTTCAATATCCGAGTTCATTTGTGTGCTCGAATGCCTGAAGATGCCGGGAGGCGAAACCCGGGTCGTTAGTGACAAAATACATGGAGATGTACAAAATCTCAACAATTCAAATTCAAAAAATCAATATGTTAATATTATTTAGTTTTTATTTAACTCGTGGTTAAAAGACCGACCTCGTGCAGCTCTGCATTGGGCCAAGAACACTAGGAGTAAATTCGTTTCTTTTCTTGTTCGTTATTGCGTTATGGCTGCATACAAATAGCGGGTGGAGGTGGGGTAACCAACTTGTAATTTTAATTTAACATTTAAAGATAACTGGGCGCAGTATTTTTTATGCCTTACTTATTTGCTAAAGTTGCACCTATTATCAAATTCACGATTACAATTGCAATTTTACTGTTTAAATATTTTGATTATTTATGAAGTTCGTTTTATGACGCTTATCTTGTATTGAAGAATTTATTTTAATCACTATTGGACCTGTCGTGCGATCCCACAAACTCATAATTATTATTACGACTTTTATTGTTTTTTATCTATTTTTGCAATACCGATTTTAAATTAAAAAAAAACACATGTAATGATATATTCGTCCGGTGTTGCAATCTCTGCTTATTTACATCTACTATCCTTTTCGATTTTGAAAGCGGGTGCGAGAAAGAGCGATAAGGTTACTTTTAGTCTTTTCCTAACCCCATCATAGCAAAAGGCTGCAATAATATAATGTGAACGATTAAAAATGTTGGGGGAATTAACATAAAGTTTTTCCTAGAATGAAGGTGTCATTCGTATTACTTTCTTATTAATTTATTACAGCTTTTGATTTTGCACGACTTATGAGAATGAAATCAGCAATGGTTTTGCCGTGTGATTACGACAATTTATAATACAGTGTCTTATCAAAATAATATTTTTGAGAGTACAGATCTTGGAAGCCTTAATACGCTATACCCAGTTTATCAACTGGTGTCCTTAAGTCATATCTTCGTGCTCAAATATTTCATAGAATTCTGCACGACATTTCCATGTTCGTAAATGGTGCGATGATCTATGAAAGTAAATTGCGAGAAACTTCTTTACTTCGCACTTACATGAAATATTGCGTGCAATTAATCAACACTGCCATTAGATCAGAAATGGATGCAAATGACACTCAAATAATAAAATGTGTTGGGAGGTCTTTAGACTTAATCTATTCCGCTTAAAGCTAAATGTGTACTAATTCTAGGATTTAAATACTTGTATCCTTAGGTAGCAGAGTAGCGCTGAAGATTCTGCGATTGTTAAAACTAGTGACAAGAAAAAATACAAAAATTAGTGTAATTAATAAACATCTTTCTCGAAATAAACGTCTCAGTTTATTTATGAATCAATCATAATACTAAGTCTTTAGTATTCACTTTATATTGCGTGTAGGGTCCATCAATACTTTGTTCAAATTTTTTGTAGATCTCAACTAAAATATCATAATTTATCTTAAAACTCAATTGAACAATCAAAAAATTAAATACCTTTGAGCTACTGTCTCATTTAAAACAAAAATATTTTATACGTTCACAAAATATTCATTCGTTATATTGTTTTGTTAAATTTGAAAAACAAAAATCGGTGATATTACATAAGTTATTTATTTTCTTTGATTTTTGAATGAAATAATTGGTAACTGTTTGATCAAGCCACGAACGCTCTTCCCTCTCGATACAATACATGGTAAATGGAGTATTATCAGAAGAAATAGAAGCTACTGAGATATTTCACCATAACACGCATTTCTTTGTAAAAAGATCATTCAACAATTTTTCTCAAAGATAGATATCACTATCGCATAAGCTTAGGCTGTTACTCAACTTTAATTTTCATTCTTACGCCGAATGATTTCCTCTTCTAGGACTACCAAGTATTATATTTATATTGTGAGTCAAAACTTATAGTGATTTAGTAAGTCCACAAGATGTTGACTCTTGTAAGAGAATCGTAAAATTATTTCGAAATAATTACTTAGGTTTTAACATAAAATAAAATTCATGTGGAAATTTTAAAGAATGATGGAAAGATGATGTTGTATTCCACTTACGCAGAGGTCTTCTTAAAAACAATATATAGACCCATTAAAAATGATGTCTTGTTAAAAATCTTCGCTGCAGAAAGAATGTGAGCTCACCGTAATATTTTCTCTTGGCGAGGTTTCGTTAATTACACTTGCACGCTGATATTTTTTTCTTCCCTAACTTTTGGTTCAGTGCAAAAACAGTAAAATTCAAAACCATTTATTATCACAACAGTTTCAATAGATATTTTTAATTATAAACTATGATTCCATCTTTCAACTGTCACTAACGGACATTAGTTTCTATTGAATTTTTCGGTTATAAGTTATAATATATATACAATGTGTGTCAAGATTTACTTAATTAAAAGTAAGTAAAAAAAGGCAAAACAATTGATAACTCAATTGCTTTATTGCAGAACAGTAATTTAACATTTTGGACATCACAATCTCAATATAAAGTTATCGAAGTGTAGAATTATAAACCAGAGAATCAAAATAACTATTATGCAAGTCGTGTGGGAAGATATGCTATTGCAGCCACTAAGAGTCACTTATTAACTTAGTGTCAGATTAATTGAAAACTATCCATTTTCTTTGGACTTCAACGGTTGTTACAGGAGATGGTATTATTTTTCTAAATGCCTCGGGCAGTAATCGATCTGACGTCTGAGGTAACGTTATGCGGGCGTTTTCGCTGATTGCTACTGCCGCCATCTCGCGGCTAACATGTTAATTACCTGCAATTATAATATCTGAATGCATGGAAGGAGAATGGACGGAGTCATGCTACCGGACAGAATTGTTGAGTGGTACCGATTTATCGCTGTCATTGTAAAGCACAGTTAAAAGTTGGTTAGATTTCGATCCAAATTGCAAGCAAATCAGTTCCGAATTGGTGCTCAGTAAATCTTTAAAATTACACCTAAAATCTATGCCTTTATCTTGCTAATTCGATTTAATCGTCGGCCCGAGCTCGGCCAAGCGACTAGACGGTGCCGAGCTCAAACTAAGGTGAGGTAAATATCCCCTATTGGTTGTTTTCAATTCAACGTTTGATATATTTTCTCTGTATTTAAAAATCGGTGATTACGCAAAGCTATTCCGTAAATATTCATGTTATTTCAAGGGTTATATTTTTATTTTATAAAACAAATAAGTTAAGTTCTAATATAAGTTTCATTTGATTAGGAAAACACCGTGTTAAGATTTACATTGACCAACCGACATTTAAAAACCATCGTAATATTAAAATCGTATAAAAACTCACTCATCTACAATGTTATTATAAGATGACGTCAACTTTCACAACTTTACTAAGCACATCCAAATCCTCAGTTTTCCATAATAATGTTCTTGTAATTTTAATAATAAGTAACAAAATATCTTTTGTTTATTATAATTACCAATATTACTTGGCCGCCGCCGCCGAATTTGGAAATAGAATTGTCAGTCTAAATTTCTCCAATTACCATTTTATGCAAAATAAATATCTTTTCTAACCGTCGCTAAAACATCAGTTTTGGAATTCATTGAAATATCAGTTCTGGTTGGGTATAGCAACATTCCTAATGTGACGGTGACACCTCACTAACGGCTAAGTTAAATTGGTACATCTATAATAACAATGGTTTCGTGTAAGCAATTTTCGTTTTATTGTATAAATTCGTATTTCTTTTTTGAAAACTTGTGTTGGAAATATATCCGTTACAAAACAATCAGTCGAAAAGGAATGAAAGATTACTCTTGGAGGGCCCTCGGGCTTTCTAGTCAATAGAGACCTGCTAAATTAACCAGTGTAGGCATGAGAGTCATTAAAGCAGTACTGTTTTATCCTTATCGAAATCATCGCCTCTTTTCCATATTAAAAATATGCAACACTCCCCTCACCAAGCAAAATTTCCGAAATTACACTGATTTTTATAATATCTATTTCTTGAAAGTAATTAATTAATTTCAAAACGATTTGAGCACAGAAGAGATCGTATACACTTATGCAAATAAATGAACGTCCCCGACTCACTAGATTGACAGATATTACTGATTGTATCATCGCAATGTGAATTTTAGCATCGTCTCCCAAATTCTTACAATATAAAAAATATTTATTCTGAAAACGCCCTCTACTGTGGGATTAAGGAATACTGCTCTAGAGTCCAATCACTCGAATCTTCAAAATGGATTTGCACCTGTCAAAAAAGGGCTGGAAGAATACTGCTAAAAATATTTGTATTCGATATTTTTTAAAATACTACGATGCCAGATGAACATACATATTAATTTAAAATATACAGATAAACGTATGCCTTTTCATTTTCACTTCATTTTAAAAGCTCGTAAATTGAACAATGACAAAAGCTTGAGATCGAGTTGCGTTAGGGCGTGAAATATTAGAAGAATTCTGTTGTGAGGGTTGTGTGAAAGAGATTTTTTTAAATCAAAGTTTACTGAAAGATAGTTACATGACTCGTATATCGTAAAATGTTTCTTTATTATTTTTTGCCGTGGCCTTAATATTGACTGAAAATTCAAAATGTGAGCGTTTTAACATCTTCGCACTCAATGGAAAGAAATGTATTATTTTAGTTTCATGAAAATAATACATTCAACTTTTTTAGTCGACGGTTAACACCATTCAAATGGTATAATGAAACAACATTATTCTGTGAAAATATCCAACAAATGTTGTTTAATCAGATTTCTCTAAATATCAAATTTGAAAAATGTGTTTCATCTCATTGAAAATCATCGTCAGTTTAACTTTTAGTATTATATTTTTTTTCCATGTCCACTCCCAATGTGGAGCATATGGTCTCCTAATGGAGGTATTTTAACAGAATTTTTCTACGAGAACTTCTTGTTACTCAGTTGCTCAACCTCTCTTTATTCGAAGAGAGTAGGGGTAGAAGGATAGGGCTAAGACAGGACTAGTGGTTAGCTAAACGCTCTCGCTACGCCCCGTGAGGATGGGATGGGTGGTAGGGAGGACTCAGACTACGAACAGAAATCCATAAATCGATTGAAAAATCAATCTATTAAAACCGTCCGCACCGGGAATTGAACCCGAGACATCCGTAACCGTAGCCAGCGACGCTACCAACTGCACCACCGACGCCGACGTATTATATTTACCATTTAAGTATTTAATACATTCATTATTCACTTTAAATTCTTGGTGGAAAGGAACAATACTTAAAGAAACACACAATTTGTTTCGTACCATATTTTTATAGATATCAGGACTGGTTTCGCTCATAGTGAGCACTATTATCAGTTAATAATGCTTACCGTTAGCAAAAATTGTCTGGGTCTTCTTATTTTTGCATAAAAATTAAAACATTTTAATTTTATAATTGAAAGTGTACTTATTCATTTTTGCATTCATGGCGCCAAAGAGTTAATGTCAGATATATATTTAAACTCGCTTTCCGGGAGGTCTCGTGATCGCTTTATTACTAAAGAGGGTGTTTATCTTGCTATGCGTTTCATATTATATTATCTCCGAATATAATATATATTTGGTATCACATATATGCCCACAGTGCTTTGTTTCGGACACCTGTTATTATTTTAAATATATATGCCAGCACAGTAATTTGATTTGACAAATTAGTGGTTGTGTTTTCACAAAAAATACACCTCGTATAAAAAGAACAGTGTGGTTCGAAATGTGATCGATGATATCATAATTTGGTGAAACTTTCGAGGTAATTTATAACCGTAATTATTATGTATAATAAAGTATGTCGACACGTTAGTACAGAGGTATAAATTTATGTTTCAAATTGGTAGACTGAAATTATTTAATAAAAAAAATCACAGTATATATTTCATTTCAGTGATTCATAAAGCTTTCTTTTTATATCAACGGTGTTTTGGCCGATTGATGTAACCCGCAAAAAATACGAAAATGAGTTAATGATTTGATCTCATTTTAAAGAAGACAGAGTAGGTCTTGGCCAAATGATGTAAATTAGAAAAATAAATTGACCACTTTTTAGAAGGGAAACATCATTTTACATTGGTTTTAGGTTTGAAAATTCTGAACCGGCCACTTGATATAAGCCACTATTATATCAACACTCTCTACGTATAGTCCCGTATCTGCAAATATGAGAAATTACAGGAGTGCATTTCAAAGATTCATAACGCAACTCACCATATAATGTTTTCGAACAAAACAGTTTTCACTCTCTCCTGAACAATTGGATTGGCCGATTGGCCAAAACACCTTTTATATTTACTATAAATAATATCTGTAAAAATTAAAATAATAGTTTTATAGAGGCGTATATATATATAAATAGATATACTCTATAGTATAACAACGTGCAATTAATAGCAAAAGGAGATTAGTCTCAGCTGTCAGCTTCAAGGAAATAAATTATTATTTCAAAAAAATGTTGCTTCTAAAACCTTACAGGTTCCGTCACCTAGTCATCGTTCAAGCTTGAGCTGAACTACGAAAATTTTTGTAAAATCAATTGTGAATCGATTGATGGATTTGAGTTTGAAGGAATGAATGTCTGTGTTGCATAAATTCCTTCCCACTCATCTGACACTAAAGACAGTGGCGAGAGGGATTGCCTAACCACCAGTCCTGACCTAGCTTTTTCCGAAAATAAGAAGTCGACGGACAGACATTCTTCTTGAAAAAACTTATATTAAGACAACTCCATGTCACGTCCATATACTCCAGATTTAGATCGGGCATGAATACAAAAAATGTTCTATTGGTGAAAGGCTAATTCTACAATCACTTATCTACCATTTTCCATCTCGAGTTAGAAAGGTGGAGATTAGGAAGCTATTAACATTCGATAGTGATGCTGTCTTTAAAGAATCATTACGGGACGATAAATACGGTGTCATATAACCAGTATTTAAAAAAAACATTTCTTTCAAAAAATCAGTTCATAAAACTATAAAACTCCATCTTCAATTTGTGTCTAACTATTCCCATAAAATATGTGTGTTTGCGTGCCACAAGCAAACGTTAGTGATGAAGATTTCTTTGAAGAGTAGTCGAGTAGTAGTTCCAGGATTTACTAACTTCCACACATATAGTCGCCTTGGGTAAACATGGTTCCATCTGTTGTTTTTTCACAAAATCACTTTTTGGTGCAGTTTTATTCGCATTCAAAATACGGTTCTATCTTCATTTAAAAAATCTTAGAATTGTCCGTAAATCCATCAGAATTCAAGTTGGAAAAATGTTCTATTTGGAAAACAAACAAATATTATAGTTCATTAAGGTTCTATCTGCATACATAATTAGAACTACCGTGTGAAGGAAATCAGAGTCTCTAAAGTGGTTGTCTCTTTCATTCACGTTTTTGGATGCTTTCTGAAAACTTAAATCGCTTCTCCTGAACAGTTTTGTTTTTGTTTATGTTATCCATTCTGCTAGTTTCAGTGTCGCTTTTTATCCTATACTTAATCAAGACTTCCTACCTAAAATTATTAATGGTAACATTAATATCAAATGGCTCATAAACACCTATTAACTGTCACCCACTGTTTAATTTTTTACATTAAATACAAAGATACCAATATATATTTTGTAAAACGGTAACTTATAATCAATTAAATATGCGTAAACCACTTTATTCGTTAGTTCCCGTAGTTATGTCAATAATATCTATAAGTTTTCCACATCTCAAGTGTATGCAGCCGTTGGTAACATTGCTATGTCTAAAATGTAATAATGAAATGTGAAATATTCTGTAATACATTTACAAGACACTACAAAATGGCGACTTGATTTCAAAGTAAATGACAGTCGTTCCATTTTTTAAATTCAACATGTATCAATCTCGAATCAACCAATACGTATATTATTGTAAGTACGGACAATTTCGAACACGTATTATCGGCATGCATTTCAAATCTTTAATAAGAGTGCATTCGTGGATCGAATCGAATCGCAGGGCGAAGCCAGCTGAATTAAAACATTAAACATATCAATTGGCAGGTTTATGATTCGTGGTGGACATGGAATTGTACAACTCTTGTACTTGAGTCGCTCACTTGGGCCATTATTTTTTTTACCCAACAAGACTGATGTTTAAATCTGACCTCGGAATCATTGAGAGTACCTATAATAATTGTTATTATTTTATTTTTTCGTATATTCATTTTCACCACAACATATTACGGATTGTATAAAGCGTTTAACGTACATTGTAAACCCTGATTTCTTCTGCAGGACGATGAGATCCACCCCATAACACGATACCCCACAGTACGATTTTCCCCATAATATAGCACAATTTTAATTCTGTAATTTTTGTTTTCTTTTATTAAATAAATATGTGTTTATACATTTGTGTATATTTATTCACTTACTCATAATCACACAAATGGATTAAAATAACATTGACATAATTATGGATTTGATAATGTTCCCAATGAAAAACAAAAGAATACAATCAAAAGTATTCCAAATTTTAATTCATACATATTAATTTTCGGCTTTCAATTAAATGCACTTCTTTTTAGATCATATTCACTTTCATAAAAATAGTTTTCACTTATAACAAATACATTCCACGAAAAACAAATTCTTTAACTAAAAATAAAGTGATCAAACATAATAAAATCTACTTAAACATTGAAGAAATATATTACCTTTAAAAAATAGTCTCCACTCAATATAATTACTCACACTTTGAAATCGATAGTTGCACGAAGCTGTAATGAAATGAAAATACTTGTCGCAACTCTACCCTATATTAGGCCACCTATATTGTCTTTGCTCAACGCATTAGAATATATTACACAAACCAAGCCAGACCAACCCTAACATAACCTACTACAACTTAACTCACTTTGTTAAAAGAATCTGTGACTAAATGGAAATTATTAAAATCAAAGTTTGAGTGTACTAAGTTAACAATATCTAATCCAAAGTACCAATTATCGAAATAAAGATTCAAGTGTACAAAATGAATACTATCCAACACAAAGTGCAATTATTTATAAGCCTTAATTTTCCATATTTACGATTTGATATGAATTGCAAAGCAATACAAATCAATAAAAATGTACTTAAACTCAATATTTAAATGTACTCGTATCAACTTTATTGAAAAAGACATACATCATTGTTTAAAAATTAACATTGAGAATTCAAGGATTCCAATTCATTACAAAAGAAAACAGGACATAAAGAGTGACTGTATTGCTGTTTAAATACGAATAGACACTACGGCAGGTGAGAAAAATAATAATTATCTATATTTGTACTGAATCTAGAACATTAAGATAACGAAATTCTTCGTTCCCATTCGTTCACGGTTTTCCTATAATCTGTAACGACGTCGCACCGCCTCGGAGAGATTCGAACCCGGGACACACCTTTTCCCGCGTTGTGTCGTTATCAACTGTCAATATTGAAACGGCGCACTAATTGACATTCGTTGTTAAGCGTTGACACCTCGTGTGTACCTGTGTACCTGTGGGCCACAACATTAATATGATAACAACAAATTTATTCTAGATTACCTTTCACACATTGCTCGGTTTTCTCTTTGGGAATTCATTTAATTGGGTCTATATAATAAATTTAAACGTGACCTATATGGATAGTTTAAATAAGCGTCGTCTACTGTATTATACAAAAAAAACAGCTTTTAGAATCCCACTATAAAAATTGTTACTCTTCAACTGTACTGCATTACTATCGTCTCTAATTTGAGAGCCATCTTGAAATTCAATTGACTAGATCAGTGATCGCCAAACGGTCTCTCACGAACTACTGGTAGCTCGAGGTGGCATTTTCGGTAGCATCATATTTATAAATTTGCCTCTTAAATTTTATTATTGGACTCTTAATTAAAATTAAATGAAGTGTTTAACAAGTTGCCGTTGTAATATCATATTCAAGAAGATGGCCCTTCATCAGAAATATTATTGATAGAATTTCAATGCGATTTGTCGGTTAAGAGTGTTGTCTCAACTGTAGAATCTGTATGGCCTTTCGTCCCAACAGAAAACTATCTAATTTAGGTCTAACTGCTCTTAAAATGAAGGCATTGTTTTGTTCTACCTACTTTTGTGAATCGACGATTTTCACTATGAAAGTGGTTAAAAGTAAATATATAAACAGACTCACAGTTGTAAATTTTGATAATTGCATTCGGATGGGAGTGACAAGGTACTCAGAAAATTGAAAAAAATGTGGAGGGAAAAGTGAATACCATTATTTACAATAATTATTTTTACTTTTCCTCACACTTATTTCAAGATATTTTTCAATTATTATTTTGGTTTCAAATACATAATTAAAGTGTGCATTTTATGTTTTATTGGAAGTCCGATGTCATGATTTATTTTAACTAATATAACAATATTATTTATAGTACATTAAAGGACGATGATAAAAAAATATAAATAATGAATATGTATAAGTAGCTCACCAGACATTTTCAATTCTGAAAGTAGCTCACATCCTTATTGAGTTTGGATAATACTGGACTAGATCATTCTAATTATCATTTGTCTTTATTATTTGATTATGTTTTGTATTTTAAATAAAATGTTTACAAAGATAGATACAAATAAGCAAAAAAAATATTTACGATTAATAGGAATGGCAACCAATACCGGACGAATAAATCAATAAATATATTACAAATTTAAACCCGAGCATATATTAATTTCTTAAACATTATTTTTTGAATTAAAGCTTTCTTCCAAAATTCTAGGATCTGTCAGTCTTGATCTGATCTTCGTGCAAATAAGTCATAATGCAAAAAAAACCTGTCAGATTCAACGCTTTTTGGACGAATAGTATTAAATAGTTGTAACATAATATATCGTAATGCAGGCTTGTAGCCCAGTGGTCAAAGTCGTTGGCTTCACATGCAGTGTTTAATTCAGAACGGTTCCGTAAATTGATTTTTCAGTCGATGGCAGGTATGGATGTCTGTCATTTATAAATTCTCTCCCGCCCACATGATCTTCAAAATGAGGCCTAGCAAGAGCGATTACCTAACCACTAGTCCTGTCCTCGTCATATCCTTCTATTCCTACTCTCCTCGAAAAAAAGAGAGATTGACCAACTGTGTAACAAACAGTTACCCTAAAAAATTCTGTTATACCACTATTTTGCGTTATCAAAACAGATATTTCAATAATTTAAGACATCGACTGAGGGTGCTTGATGGAATTTCAATATTAAATTTGGATTATTGAGATTTTGTACACTTCCATGTATTTTGTCACTAACGACCCGGGTTTCGCCTCAGTTCAAGTCCATTCGTGTGCTCGAATGCCTGAAGATGCCGAAAGGCGAAACCCGGGTCGTTAGTGACAAAATACATGGAAGTGTACAAAATCTCAATAATCCAAATTTAGATATTTCAATGTTTAAACACTAGCCGAAATACAGTGATCCCGGTTTTAGTAGTTGCAATCCTTAAGTGTGCCATTTAAAAAAAATGGTAGTGGACCAAACAGAAGACGGAGATCACTGAAACGACACGGTTTGTATCCGTATCAAGACTGTCAGAGTAATAATTAGTGAAATGAAGGAACCTCATCCAGCATCCTACAGAATTCCAGAATAATCAGTCATGAATACTACGAAGAAGGAATACCTTGACCAATATTTGTTTTTTGTTTAGTCATACAAAATCAATGAACAGCTGCCGAAATACCAACGAAAACAAAATCATCCAATTCCGAATGATTGTTGAAAAAAGAAACAACCTATTTTGGACACTAAAAACCAGTTTCAAAACACTTGAATTATGGTTTATTCTTGACAGTTTATTTAAAATTTGTATCCCGCTGCGTTCCGTTTAATTAGTCAAATATTTAGATGTAGGATTCTGTGCTCGGACTCTAAAATATTTTCGTTGAAATCATCAATAATTAATATAGATATTTAAAATTGATAACCTTTTCACAATATCATACGATCGTTATTCTTGTTTATTTTTTCAATTATAAAGATGCATAATTTATTGTGTAGGACATATAAATCTTATTTCTGTCAGAGAAACCTAAGAAAATATTAAATATATGTTAAATTTATCAAAAAGCTGTTCTTCGAAAAAATATTTTTAGTATTATAATTGGTGCCATTCAAATTCCACAAAGGTTTTATTTTTTAATGTAATAACTAAAAACTTTTTCTAAATATTTTTTATCAGATTTATAAACTTTAACGGTAGAACTTGAGACTAGAATAAACGAACTATGTCTAACACCTGTAGTAAAGCGAGTGGGACAGAAGCATGAGAGGAATGACTTTGTATAACGTTTTTATAAATAAAAAAAAAATGCTCTGCATTATTCTTGTAATATTAGTTCATGGCCTAATAAATTTTCAAAGCGTATTTTTTATTGATCGGTGTTACATTTGTATTACGTATTTTCAATCTTCCATTTTGAATCGCAAAACATTGTACTGATATAAATTAAACAAAATTTTTAGAAATTAATCCACAATACTAAAGTATGATTCTATAACATATATAAATAAAGAAGCAGCTACAATGCTTTTTTTTATTTTCGTTTAATTTACTTTAAGTAAAGACTCGGTTAAACGTTAATCTATAGCGGATACATTAATCGTTCAGTTCATTACTCGGACATCTCTAAATAACCCATATTGAGATAATGGAAAAAGCAATATTAGAATGGTCACAATATATCAAATATTATTGATTTGTACCCGAGTTTTATACATTTTATAAACAGTTGTTTAACAATTATATAATTTCGAAGTATAGTCAGTAGAAGGATATTTAGATTTATATCAATATTTTGTTTAAATCTTTAGAAAGTTATCTGCCTTAACATTTTACATATATAACTGCATATTTAACTCAAATTCCATTTTTTTTTGAGTTGTCTAACTAATTAACAGGACGATCGACATATTTTTCCCATACCCTTTCTTGTTAACGTGAAATTAATTTGGTAAGAATGTGAAAACATCAAAAATATACACTTTACAAAAAACTTAACTATCTGTCTGACATCTAAAATTATAGTGATAATATCTCTCTAGATCTTAACGAATGTAAAAGTTAATTTGTTTACTCTAAATACGTGTTGCAATATGTTATTAACTTAGTATAATAATATAAGAGACGTGTTGACTAGAGCTTGTTTGAAGAACTCTTGTAACGTGTAATCTAGTGGACATTGTGATGCAAATATTAATGTCCCAGTTCACACTTCACAGGTGTTAAAATGTTAAAGCTTTATTAGCAAGAGGACTACAGCGTGATTATCATATCACTGCCATGTTAACGCTTTACTAGAGTACTATACAAACTCAGGTAAACATATGCAAGATCAAAGTTTATTTCATGTCACTAAAACAACTTCGAAACAATATAATAATATTTGTTGCAATAAATGCTCAAGGTTTTTGATATAAGCGTACATGAAAAAAATATTCATTAATACTATCTCCTACTATTTAATAAATGCATACTTTAGTATGCATCTCTGTAGAAGTATTCCTGACGAGAACTGGTTATAAATAACGGCAATATTTATAAAAATAGTACACAACTTTTTTGTACAATTTTCACAATTTTATCGAAGCATCTGAACCGGGTTCGCTCATCACGACCGTTCTGCTGAAAACCCTCTTGAGGAGTGAAACCGGTTCATATCTTTTGATAAATTGTGGATTAAGTTTAAAAAAAACGTGTTTTATTTTTATAAATATATATTTATTTATTTTAAAAAAAAGGACAATTATGGCACTACAGCCGACGCCAGTGCATTAAGTATTTGACAAATATGTAATGTTGAGAATAAAACAAAAAACAATAAGAAAAACAGAATAGAAAAAAATTAACATTCTAACGAGAAAAAAATTATGAAGAATAGAAAAAAAAGTTCGTTGTTGAATATATCCACCTGTATTGATAAACCGGACTGCCCTTGCAACCGACGAATCATATGACTGACACACAGGTTTTAAGAAAAAAATGTTAGGTTATAATTTCGGGCGCGTAGATAAAAATTGAAAGCATGCAAGTTTGATCTTGAGGATATTAATCTTGGCCTAGTAGAAAAGAAAAATACTTTAAAAGCGAAAACGATCTTTGGTTGAGTAATAAATAGCGTTAATTTTTTTTTAAAAATAAAAATATTATGGAGATTTTTTATGCACTCGCTTAACATGCAAAAAATATAATGCCTTATGCCTTTCTGCCAACTGTTAACATTATAAATTTAAAAATAAATTAAGTAAAAAAAGTTTGACAGTTGCTGATCTACAGTATTCACAATCAATGTCTAACCCACCATAAACAGCTAATAGTATATTGTACACCACGTTCTTTGCCAAAAATATGGACCACCCCCCCACTGTTAATAACATATCTCTATATTTACACCTCCCCCAGGTATGTCTTCACTCGTGTTCACCCACATACAAAAAACGCATGGGTGATCCCATTATATAGCGATGGTGATCCTAAAATGGGTAGTGTGCCCCGCTGGGAACCTCTTAACGACGCAACATCTTCATGGCTCTGGGCCTCCTTGTCAGAATTCTTGTTCTGCAACCGAAATATTTTGTTATACCTGTCACATTTTTGACGGGTAATCTTTACGATTCGAAATGTTCACACGTAAATTTTGAAATAGCCTTTTTATGGATGGTCATCTTTTAACATACATTTTTTTGGCCGTAAGGTATATCAAGAAATGTCAATGAAAATTTATGTATTGTTAGTAGAAATATATTTTAATTGTGTCAATTCTTTCAAACCTTATTGTTTTATGTAAATCTGCGTCGTTTGCATCGGTTGCAGTGTTCACTGGTTCGAATCTTCGTAGCGAAAGTGTCGTAAATTGATTTTTCGGCTTGTATTCTAAGGCAGTGCTTCCCAAACTTTTTCATGACACTGCCCCTAAATCTGAAGAAGTAATCCGCGAACCCCCGAAAAAAACATATTTTAGTGGTCAAAACTATATTTGACATTAATTATTACTATTAATATATACATGTTTACATTTTATCACAAAAAATAGTAACTTACTTATAAACAAATTTTAAAAATAAAGTATTAAAAACTATACAGAGCACGAGGCTATGTATAGTTGAACACGAAGTAAGATTTTGTTGGAAAGTCTGAAGTTTTATATTCATGATCAAAATGTTACCTTTTTTTTCGCTGAAATGAACGATGTAATCCATTGACTTTGTCAAAAAATTTGCCAAATAAGATGCAAACCACATCAGAAGAAAGAAAAGTGCTCTGGTTTTTTTCGTAATTAAAAAATGTTCATAAATAAATATTTTTAATTTCTACTGAAAACTTACAAGGACCCCAGTTTGGGGAGCACTGTTGTAAGGTGTGGATGACTGTGATATCTAATTTGTTTCCACTCATCCGATCCTGTAAACGTAACGAGAGCAATTAGCTTACCGGTAGTCTTGTCCTAGTCGTATCAAAAAACAGGATAACAACTGCATAACAAACATTTCTTGTGGAAAAACTTCTATTGAGATAAACTCCATTAATAGTTCATATGCTTCACATTGCGAGAAGAAATCGTTAATAAAAATACTTATTCAGTAAATAACCAAACACCAGTATGTCACATCAATATACCATTTCAAGAATTGGGTTATAAAAACTTATTCTTTAATTAATAGTAGATTTACCAATGTACATACGAATAGAATTTAACAAGTTTTCTTTCATACGACGTAAGTCCATTGCTAATTAATTACAATGACATCATGGCGTCCGAGTTAATACGTATTCGAATCTATTAAAACGAGTCTCGAAATAGACACATCCCACTCTATGTACATTCTAATTGGTCTTCGCTTCCTCCAATTAACGTAGTTTTACTATTGCAATATAAAAATTATATTTGCGTAAATATTTCGATGGTAATCGGGCGAATGAGCCATTTTGAAATATCAACCGGCCGTATTTGTAATTCGGAGATTACTTTTCACTTTCAATCGATTTAATTAATTGCTTAATTAAACAAACGTAAAATTTAGACATTTTTAATCATCGACTCCAAATGTCAGCGTGGTTTTTAAAATGATCCACATGTTTTATTTTATGAATAAAAAAATAATTATACGAATTTATTTAGTTTTAAATAGGAACAATTAATCGTTTTATAAATTAGCTTGATAAAATAAAATGTTTTTGAGACTATTGTGCCATTATTATTTCCTTATCGTTCACAAAATTTAAATATAAGATAAGATCAATCATACATCTTGAAAACTATAAAATTTAACGACTGTCTATCGTCTGCTTACCTAAGGAGGCATTTTGAGTTGATAATAATATATTAATAGGCAACGGATAAAAATATTTTTTTGGCGATATAATAAAAAAAATATAAATAAACTTGTACACCTGTTATAATGAGGGAAATTTTTTAAAACCTTGACAATGACGACGACCAACTTATTAAATTTTATATTAATTTCTTGACTTTAAATCAACGTCGAATAAAAGTGGTACTTATTTCCAAATTGATCGCAAGATTTTGAGTCAAACTATATTTAAATTCGATTTTAATAAGCTTTGTTATAATAAATTGGATTGACTACTCATCTTATTTCGAAAACTGGTTGGTATGTATATGTTTTAGACGCGTTGTCTATCTATTAAAGGTCTGCACGGGCTGAACTCGTATAACATTTCCCGGTTTGAACCCAACATCTTCAGGCCTGGCTCTTCCCAAGCCTGAGTCTCAATATTACACTTGTTACCCGAATCTGACCCGAAGCGAAGATTTATTTTCCTCAGCCCGATTTTTTTTCAATACAGAAATTCATTTAAACTTTTTAAGTAATATAGGTATGTTATTATTTCCAATGATATTCATAACACATGTGAAAATTAATAAGTAAGTTATGAATAGTATTGCCTTATGGCTGAGTCATAACCCGAACATAGTCCGAAATATTTTCCTAGAAATTGAATTCCTTAGCCCGGGCCATGCCCGAGCCCAAATCTGAATTGTCTTTACCCGCTTTCTTACTTAGGTCCGCGGTCAAAGCCCGGGACCCTGCATACCTCTACTATTTATGCTTTCAATAGATCGTTTATGCTCACATATAAAGAGAAGTGAATTGTGGATCTTAACAAAAAACAGTTTTTCAATTTAGTTTTATAGTGATTTAAAAATCGAACGGTATAAAACAATAGAATACGAATTTGTTAGTCGCTTACAATATCCTTTTTTTTGAATTTTCCTTATCAGCTGGATGAATAAGGCGACAAAAGTCAAGGTTATTTTGAGGGTACAAGACTCCAAAGCACGCATGGTAATAAGAAGCAGTTATTGCAGATAAAATGTATTCTAACAACAGCTAAAAAAGTTAATAATAGAAATCTGTTTTGAAAACTGTCAATTATTTAAAACAAATAATCTTTGATTATGTTATTCAAATGTGGTGTTATGTGTGACAGATTGACAGCTTCATTTTCAATACCAAAAAGTTTTCCATTGCAGGTAATGTTTCTTGCGATATTAATATAATATAATATATACAGAACACTGATATGGATGGCAATCATTGATTACCCGATCTCATTCAAAGCGTAAGCCAGTAGAACCTAGTATATCTTGATTAGTAAGATGTTCAGTATACACCTTAAATCGTGTTAATTGGCTTCTGATTAAAACAGATTCATGACATTGCGATGTCTCTAAGTAAATCAATATTTAAAATGGACGTTTTGTAAACACCTCAATAACTGTGTAACTGGAACATAAATAATGTATCATAAGAAATTATTTTTTGTTCAAATTAAATCCTGGATTATTCCATTGATTTAAAAATCTATGTGAATTTTATTATTATTTAATAAAGTATTGATTGAAACTCTTCTCTAACACCAATTGTAATTATATGAAGTAATTTTAATGTCACAAATATTTTACATTATATAACTTGCTATAAAACCAAAATTGTTAAATAAAATATAATGATTATTGCGTTTTCCACCAACGAATAAACAATTTACACAAAACATGGAATACATTTTGTAGTATTGGCGACCATTTCACATTAAACTTAAAATAAAATCCCGTTAATGTAATAGCTATTAAGGCATTAAAATATGTTTAATCTACACAGTTCATTGTAAAAAAATTAGATTAGCTGCCATTTGACAAGGGTAGTTAAAGAGAAGAGATTCACATATTTTTTTCTGCGTTTATATAAAAAATGTATAAGGACGCAATAAATGATTGAATTTGATAAAAATACGTATTATAATTTCATTGTTATGATAGTGGGTATGGCACTATAAATATATCATTGACAGTTTAAGGGAACTAGCTACATTTCAGGTAATTGTACGCCATGCCGTAGGCGTAAAAAGTATAGGTGATAAAGGGTCTTTGTTTTTATAAAATACTAGTGAGTACCCGGCATGCGTTACAATGCCACTCAAAGAAAGAAAGGGTTTGTGTTTTAATTCTGTTTATTGAACTGCTTTTGGATTAGAGGTCTGCACAGGCCGAAATTTCATAGACTTACCCGGTTCGAGCCCATCATCTTCAGGTCTGGCCCGACCCAAACCCGAGTTTCAATATCACAATTGTTTTAACACAATATTTTTGTTTTTCGTCTGGTGCGCACACGAATAAATCAGAAGGTTTTTCCTAGATGTCGCTGTATGTACGTATTTGATTCATTTTTTCAATTTTAGATTTTCAATTTTTTTTCTTTAGAACCCTTCACGGGTGTGTGTACAACAACTCACCGAAGTTTCATCGAAATCGTATGAATGGTAAAGGAACGCGTAAAGGACAAACAAACATTTATTTTATATAATATTTCCCGGCATGATCACAATAAGTCCTTCCTGAAAGTTTCGTCGCGATCGGTTGAGTAGTTTAGGAGCCTATAAGATCCGGACAAACCAACAAATCAACGAACAGACATTCATTTTTATATATATATATAGATAGATGTGACGTCACTTTGACGAAACAAATCTTTACTTTTACCAAAACACTGTTCAAAACATAGAAGATTGTGAGTCAATCAGCACACAATGAAGTCAACAAATTGTAAATATGTGGACTGAATTTTTTTTATCTAACTAAACTTTACTTCTATGACTCTACGCTAAGTTGTACATCAAATTGGATAGCACTAGATGTAATATACCATCTTGTATCATTGATTACATTTTGTTAGGACAGCCCAATTTATTAAATCCAATATTTGCAGAAAGTGTTTGATTACCAATGCTTTAAATAGGAACTGATATAAAGACAAGAGCATCATCTACAAGTAGGTAACATGTATTTTTAATTCAACTTGCAGTTGTGAATAATGAATAACTTTATTTTAATGTAAGAATACTTGGGTCGTGTTTATTCAAATTAAAAATGCATTTTAACGAGATTGGAGGCTAATAAATTAAATATGTTTTGAGATAAGCGTAAGGTTTAATCGAACGACAGGTGAAAGCCAATTATATTAATCAAAGCCTTTCGACAGCAAAAAAACAGCGTTTATTTCTCTTTTAAGAGTTTTTTATGATAAATCTTATCTATATTTTGTAGTGCTTGATTTTTTCGTGTAAGTTATGTATAAGCAAAGTCTGCATGGAACAAAAAAAAACACTAAAATAAATATTCAAGAATATGAGAACCCGTAATATGACGTTAATTTTACCTATATTAAAAACAGATGTAAATAGGTAAAGTATTATAAAACATCGAAATGTAATTTACACATCAGGGCTGGTTACTTAACCTTCAAAAACTGATTATTCACTAACGCACATACACTTATAACCTATATGGTCAAATATATTATATATGACATACATTTTTGACAAATTTAAATATATATTAGTGTATGGAACTATGACATAGATTTCATATGCTTAAAAAATGATCATATTTAACGTCATATCGTTAACCCTCCCGTTTTCATGCTAAAAAATCCCTTTTGATCTTATGCAGTCACATTTCGTTACCGTGTTGATTTTATCATATAAACGCATACAAAGTGAAATGACAATTTCAAAAAGTAAATTACGGTGTTGTGTTTTTTTTCTTTCATATCCGCTCCCAAAGTGGAGCATATAGTCTCCTAATGGAGGTATCTTAACAGAATTTTTCTATGAGAACTGCTTGTTATTCAGTCGCTCAATCTCTCTTTTTATGAAGAAAATAGGGATTGAAGGATAGGGCTAGGACAGGACTAGTGGTTAGCTAATCGCTCTCTCTACGACCCGTGAGGATCGGATGGGTGGGAGGGAGTTTTAGACACCACAAACACTCAGACTACGAACAGAAATCTATAAATCGATTGAAAGATTAATTTATGAAAACCGTCCCCACTGGGAATTGCACCCGAGACATCCGTAGCCGTAGCCAAAGACGCTACCAACTGCACCACATATGGTTTTATGTCGTATTAGGTAATTATTTTACGTCATATTTTGTGTGTAAAACCTGAAATACATGCTATGCGTAACTATGCAAAATTATCGAAAGACGCAAGAATCTAAATTCTTCATAGCAGAACAAACTCGAGACATGTCTTGATGTCGTTTACATTCGATTCGTCATGCATCTTGGATTGTTACTTTACTGTAATTTTGTATTTTTCGGTTGGTAAAATTGACGAGGTTTTCAAATTATGATTAATTATACAAAGAAGACGTAAACTGTAATTATTATTAATTTTCAATTATATGTAGAACTATTTTATTTACAAATAGCCAAATTTTCATTTTTTTGTATGACCTATTTCAAAGATTATATTATGGTTTAAAAGCTGAAGTAACTCATTGTCACACCATGGGTACGTAAGGGTTAACAGTTCTTTTCCATATAACCAAACAAAAAAAATCTTTTGTAACTATTAATGGAGATGTCTAAACAGAATTCGTTTTTTATAAAATACTGGGGATGGAGAGATGGTTGGCTAATCGCTCTCGATACACTTTTAATACCGGATGGGTGGGAAGGTATTTTGAACTTCACAAACATTCATGCCTTCGAACATAAATCCATATATCGATTGAAAAATCAATTTATAAAACTGTCCTTACTGGGATTCAAACCTGAGATATGTAACCGAAGCCTATGACGTTCAGTCATCAACGGCCCACTGGCCCGAGAAACAATTATTTAGGATTAATGGAATTATTATTCAAGAGAAATATGACGCAATGTAACATGTTGCTGTAATATCCATTTTTTTACAAAGAAATTATTACTCTTCCTGATAAGAAAATAAAATTTGGGATATCATGTTTTACAATTATAATGTATTAAATTATCTATTTTCGTTTAGAAAGTAACCATTTAAAAATTATCAGTTTCAAATAAATACTATATTTTTGATCGATCTAGTTATGGTTAAGATTCTAATAAACTAATAATAATAATGAATCTCTTTTTAAATGAAAGAAAATTTACTCCTGAAACGATAAAAATTTTGAAATAATCTTAACCTATTTTTATCAATATAAATTTTAATTAAATCAAGCAAATTATTTTTAAAATAAACATAATATTACTTTAAAGCATTATTTTTTAACCTCAGCAGCAATAAATTCAAATTCGTTGATATATATAAAAACAGCTTTTATATTGATAAATCAAGCCTTATTATGTATAATTTATACAGTGCATTATTTAATATTGATAAATTGATATCCTTTTCTTTGATATGTATAAAAAGTTTGCCTACGGCTGATGTAGGCATGATAGATTATAAGCTCTTATTCATTTGAATAATTTGATAATTAATATTGTTTTATTTTAAAATAAATATTATTCCAAGTAGATAAGTCAGTTGTAATGATTACGTATTCAAAAATAAGTAAGTGTAATTTAATAGCAATTTAAACTTCTAAGCATTTCAAAGAATAATGTTTTTGAGAATGATTTAAAAAAAAAAACAACTTTAGAAAACTGCACCAAACGCCTTAACAAACAATATATATTGATGTTTTTAGCTTAGATGGGTTTGACATGGTCATAATTATTATGCCATCACCGTACTGGCGGATGTTGGTAACTAAAAAAAATGACAAAAAGGAAATAAGTGCACATTTACATTCTTGAATAGCAATTCTTTGTCTATAATAACTCAGTAGGTGCATTAATTTTACCAGTCTATCCATCAATCCCTATTTTTATTTGTGTCATAAATACAATCTATATTTTGATATTATAATTATCTAAGTAACGTAAAATATCGAGACTAGAAGTTTTATCCTAAAAGCTAAAATTTTAATTTGCCACTGTCCACTGTCAATTCGTTACCAACCAACTTTTCCCTGTATTGTTGTGGAAATCAAATTTCTATCGTTAATATGAATATATATCGTTATCCAAAGATGTCACAGAATTATATTGGATAATGTCATTTATTTTCCGTTACAGGTAATATCACGCTACATATTGCACGTAAATGGACGTGAGTGAATTCAGACAATAATTGCTTAATAACATTTAAAATTTAACTGATAACTTAGTTATTACAATAGTTTTAATTTTAATTTTATATTAAAAATAAATTTCGGCAAAGTTATCGCTGAATCCATTGAAAATATTTTATAAAATCGTTGAATTCAAATGAACTTATCAGGATTGTGGTATTCTCTACTTTTCTATAGTTTTTAATACAGATTTTTGTACCTTTTTTATGAATTATAGCTTATAATTCGTCACGTCGGAAAATCATTAAACTAAAATTACTTTGAAGCAGTAGAGAAAAACTAGAGTTTGAAAAAGATAATAATTTGATTAGGCTGGTGAATGTTTTATAGGAGATTTCATTTAACAAAGCGCAGTATCTATTTAGATGTTGGAGAAATACGTTTCTTTTTCAGTGTGTAAATGATCGAATAAGAGCAATTTTAATATTGGGTCCATATTTATACTTTTAAAAATAATTTATAATGTGCTGAATGATTCACGATTTAGATAAGAATTACAACACGTATTTTTGAAAATGGATGATTTACATTGTCGTAAAAGCTCTCAGCGTACATCAAATCCAATAAAAATAATGAAATCGCCTACAATGTTGTATTAAATGATGATTTTATGGCATCTGGTTTAAGTGTTTTATCGTAAAATGAGCACTATGCGCTCTTATAATGCCTTACTTTGACACTGTATTATTACGTGATTTCAGATTTATATAGAGCTAATAATATATAGTATCATAACGCTATCATTTCAGTACAAAGTATAAACTTTATTTCAATGTAGTTTTAAGCAATACGTGTTCTGTAAAAATAAAACAGTTTTTATTACACGTAAATCGTTTGACCAACTTGACCAGCTCTTTTACCAAATGTTCAACGTCGTGCTCTTCGATTGCGTCGTCCACAGGTTCGTAACTCCGATCGATTGTAAATAATATGGGAAATATCTATCTTGCAGGTCCACAACAGATTAAGAGAAATCGACAATGGCCAACGTGCAAATGTGGCGATATATTTTATATTTTAAAAAAGCAATGTTACTAAAATATCTGACATTACAGCTAACAGCCAATGCGACAAACACTTTTTAATTGAGAAATCATACCAGATAAACTTGCTTAAAGCAGGATGCTGAACACATCCTATGAGAGTGTCATTCACTGCATGAAGAAATGAAAGAGTTCACAAGTCAGTTCAACATTCCATTGGACTTGTCAATCATGCTGACTTGGTGACGAATAAGGCAAATTACCAGGCCCTTAGAGTATCCCTCAACTCATAGAAGCTTTTCGTTTATTAGCAGAGGTTAGCAAGTTTTACACTAAAAATATCTGGCTGATGACAAAAGACACTACTTGTTAATTTTTCTAGATGGGAGAGGGGTTGTGAAAAAAACCTTAAAAATGCTTCTCGGGCTCTATGGTACCGGCGAGCTCCTGGTTGCCAATTTTTGACCTAGAGGAATTGATTTTCTGAATATTTAGATTTACGCCATTAAGCCTTGGGCAGTTGCTCCTAAGACATTCCTTGTAAAATAAAAAGCTGTAGATACGTTTAACGTTTGCTACGCCACTGGATACTGCCATAATAAAATAACGGGTGGGAAAGCAGTGGTGGGTGGAAGAGGGCAAGTAAGTTGGTCAAGTAACAAATGCATTAAGGAATTGTAAGTATTGAATCAATCGAAATATACGCGTAGTGTGATATATCTTACATAAAATAAATAAGACACCATTTATGTATACTATCTTAGTTGTTAATGATAATCAACCAGCCAACAACCTTTCGACAGCAGGTGATTGAATAAAATAAAAATAATTCTTTAGTTGAAATGCGATATCAAGTTTTTTAGTATGTGACTTAACTTTGAATGACTAAATTTCTCTTGTAATGAACGCTTCAAACCCACATACTGGTTTAAAACGTTATCAGCAAAAAACGCATGGATAGTTTTATCTCAGCGTCGCTTATAAGTTATATATTCCGACTAAATAAACGTTTAAAAACTTGTATTTAACAATATGCGTCGTCGGGGTACCTTGACAAATACATATCTACATTGCAGAAAATAGGGAAATAAAAGAACGATGATAAAATCGACAGCGGAAATACATTTTATTGAACTTTAAATATTAAAGATCTAACTGTTTAATCAATTTAAAATATTATCTCAAAAACATCAATCAAATACATTAGGTGACATTGATTTTCGATGAATTCAGCGGCAACTTTGCGGAAATTCATCTTTAATATAAAATTAAAATGGATAACTTTCCTATTCAGATAGTGGAATTTTACCAACATAAATTTTATAGTAAAAACGAGTTAACAATGCAGCATTATTCTTCGTGTTCACATCTACCATTTAAATTATAAAATATATTTTTTTTTTTTTGATATAAATTTTTGCCTAATTCAAATTTATTGAATGAGCAAACCGTCTTTGCATCTTCTCCTTTGTTATATCCGATTAATTAATTTGTATTATACCTGTAAGGTTATTTTTAACTTGTAAGAATTGATTCTGTCTCTGTAATTTTTGTTTTTCAGATATTAAAAATTTAATGGATTCTCATATCTGCTCTGCTTTCTCCACTTAAGATGGCTGTTTATTATTCATATTAATTACATACTTAATATTTGATTATTTTTAAATGATTCACTAATTTTTTCTTATAATTTTCCTGATTCATTATTGTATATTACATAAGTAACGTCATTAAAAATTTTGTTCAGCTAAATGGACTTTTAATGTAGCTATATTTGTGATTTCAGATTAGTATTTAATGATTTGCAAGAGGTCCATAACATTTTAATTGTAGACTCTTTCATTTGATTTATGTGTAATTTGTTTGCTAATCAGTATTTTCTTGTCTCAGTTCATGAACCATCAGTTTTATATACCTTCATTTTTACACTCAATTTTATATAAATAAGCCTGTTATGTTTGTATTTTTATCAGTTGATAATGCTCGTGATGAGCGAAACCGGTCCTGATCATTGTAAATATGTGGAAGTAGTACAAATGAATTGTGTTTTATTTTTTAAAATATAAAATATCTTTCTAAGCTTACAAACTCCTATCTAGATGAATGTGAAAATTTTGAAAACTTAAATTCTCCAATGCCTTACAATTGTCTAAACTAATAATACTCCAATCCAGCCAATGAGAGTGCAGCATTGATCTAACATGGCCATCAGTGTTTGTTTACTTATTACGGTTTAGGCGTCTATTCCACAGTTTTTCTTTTAGCACGAATTCGGTTTTTCTTGGTTAGGCAAAAACAAGCATTGATGGAGATTCTGAGTTATGACACTAGAGCCCTTATATATCAATGTGCCTATTTTGAACTCTCTCGGTTTTACATTTCCCAGGTATGAGATGTGGAAAATTGTCACCGAAATTCACCGTTTTGGGTTATGCCGGGTTATAAGAGAAAGAATAGTGGTATCATATACATTTTTACAGACTTTATTTGTTGTAATGGTTCTGTTTCGTCATGTTCTGTTTTGTCGTTTTCTCTTTTCTCCAGTTAGTGTTGCAATATGCTTCTGTTAAAGAAACAACATAGTTTTAAAACTAATCTATAAATCAATATATGGCTGCATTATATATTAATTTTAAATTGATTAAATCTCTTCATAAATCACAATCTTGGGAAAGTGAGGGAAACTGTTTTGAATACATTAAGAAAATAAATACCAACGACGATTATTATACACAATAGCATGTTTAACAGTCGTTCTTTAGATCTGTGCTTCCCAAACTAGGGTTCGCTAAAATTTTCAGTAGAAAGTACAAATGTTTATTTATGAATATTCTTTCAAATTAAATATTTAACCAATGTTTATTTAACTTTGCTAAATGAAATAACTTATCTATTTTAACAATACGTAATTATTAAAATTACATTTAATTTTTAAAAATATGTGAAAACTCTGAAAAAATATTTCAGAATTTTGGAAAAGGCGATAGCAAAAATATCCGTCTATTCCAAAATAAGCCTTGCTACTCCTAATTCCTATTGTAACTGCATACCTATGTGAAACAGTATTTTCGACATTACTTTTAATAAAAATAAACACAGATTATGCCTTTCCACGGAGGCTTTGGAAGATTCCTTGCAAGTTAGCATTTTTGACATTGAACCGGATATATGTGGTGTAAAAACATGCTACCATCTCATTATATTATTTTTAATAATTGTTTATAAGTTACTATTTTTTGTAATAAAATATAAACATGTATGTATTAATAGTAATAATTAATGTCAAATAAAAATTTTGACGACTAAGATTTTTTTTCCTGGGCTCTGCGGATTATTTTTTCAGATTTAGGGGGTCGTGCCATGAAAACGTTTAGGAAACACTGGTTTAGATTATAACCATTATCGTTTTCAGCTGGGGTCGATCCACTGCTGGATGAAGGCCTTCCCAAGCTCCCTCCACTCTTCTCGGTCCCATGCTTATCGCTGCCATGTACTTCCAATGAGCCTGACAAGTTCGTCATTTGCGCTTCAGGCATAATGAAAGCTCGTTCTTGAAGATATTACTTGAGCGAATATAATATTGGAGAGATATAACTTAGAACGTCACAGCACATGATGATTTCCGATACCCACATATTACATTGTCAACTTGGCAAAGTTAGATGTAATGTTATATTGAAGCAACTGTGACAAAGTTTTCTATGATAAAAATGTTGATTATATTATGTAACTACGTCACCTTGGCTTTCACGGCTGACAGCTCTTATCGAAGATGGCCGAAAAATATTCTTCTTCCACTGCCATTAAAAATAGTAATAGCGTAGTATTAAAATTAAAAGCAAACTAAACGATTTTTATTTTCAGTCAAAATGATTCTCAATTAACCTTCATTGTTCCTTACGTAGATAAAAGACAACATAACGTCCATTTCTGTAATCTTGTCATTAAGTATTCTATGGTCCATAACATATTCCGTAATAATGTTTTTTGTTTTGCAAAATCGAAACTATTTTTAATTTTCCAGTGTTCATTTGTCTATTGATATATATTTGATATATTGTTTTATTTTTAAACAGCCGACAATAATTATCTATGAGAAAAAACCTATGATGTATTTTAACATCACTTGTATGGTGGTAATTTACTTTTTGTACTCATTTCGCAGTTTTGATAATGATCAGTAATGGATTCGCTCATCGCGAGCATTATCACTTGGAAATTGAAATTGAAAAAATTGTGGAATTATTAAAGAAAAAAAAGTAATTCAATAAAAAAATTACTTTGAGGTATTTCTGCCAAAATACATTTAATCAAATTTAATATATTGACTGAGGGTGCTTGATGGAATTTCAATATCACATTTGAATTGTTGAAATTTTGTACATTTCCGATATATTTCGTCAGTTAGAGTTCGTTCGTGTACTCGAATGCCACAAGATGCCGAAAGGCGGAACCCTTGTCGTTAGTGACGAAATACAAGGAAATGTACAAAATTTCAACAATTCAAATTCAATTTTATTAAGTTTTTGTAAAATAAATTTCTATTCATATAATAAATCCATTAGAATATTATGTTATTAATGTGTGTCGAGAGGTGTCTGTTTGAATGCACTGACAACTTATACCGTTTTTCATAAACTTCTACGTTTATTTTGAATCGTAGAGAGAAAGCAATACAATTGACTCAGTTCAGCTTAAAACATTATATTTTAAAATGTAGGTTTCGTTCTAATGGAATCACATGTGAAACAATTTAATGTAATGCAGCAATCATTTTTAAATATACAAAATACGTGTAAATTATTTTTAAAAGGAATACCTGTCAACGCCGTATTTCAATTAGCAATCATTCAATGGTATCAACATACAAATTATCCTTGGTTAACTTTCGTCCAAAACCGTTGAACGGAAAAAATCTTATCACGAGGACATCTTTAAGGACGAAATCAGGTGTCTGGGAGCTTTAGCCAGCCAATAAAATTGACTTGTTACGAGCGCGCGGTCGTTTATAAATCCAAGATACGTTTTTTTTGTCCATTTAAGGACACGATGAAATCTTTAGTGGCCTATAAAATAGAAACAGGATGATGTACTGGCGAGCTTGCGTGTGAGAATGACTCAACAGGCCATCTCGGGGTGTTGTCAATAATATTTTTACGGCAATAAATCACATAAAAATAAAATATCTTTATTGTATTGTATTTCAAGCTTAAATATTTTCAGACATATTTAACTCGAACAAGACTTAAGATGTGTGACGCATCAATCCACTAATCCAAAATATAAAACTTCTTGTTTGTATTTAAAACACAATAGTATTTTCCAAATATATACCGTAATAAAGAAGAGTTTCTTCACCATTCAATTTAGTAATTTTGTTTTTAATCGGATTTGGCCGAATAAGGAAACTCTCCTTTACTCATATCGTTCCAATAAAATATCTTCCCGTTAAAATCACTATTAAAACCGGTGTACCGACAAATTTTCTAAAGACAAAACGTGCACGACAAAATGTTTACTCGACAAATGGTTTACAGAAAAATGTTAACGCGACAAAATGTTTATGCGACAAATGGTTTACCGACAAAATGTTTTCTATTCAAATTTTCTGATAGTGTTTATTATGTTCGGGAAAAATCGGAAACCTGAAATATGTAAATTTAAGATAATTATGTCGTCTCTGGATTACATTTTTACAAACTTTCTTTTGGAATGACGTTTTGTCCATAGACCATATTTGTCTTTAGATAATTGTGGTGGAAACATTAAAACCATCGTTAAATCCCACTTCCTTTATTTTGATTGAGATTTGCACCTTGAATTTCACTGAGACGCTTAATCCTTTCGTACTCACGGTGTAACATTGCGTTACTTCGGCCTTTAAACTTTTATACTATCTGTGAAATAGATCATACAAAAAATTGAAAATTTTGCTATTTGTAAATAAAATAGTTCTACATGTAATTGATAATTAAAAATAAATTACAGCTTACGTCTTTTTGTATAATTAATCATAATTTGAAAACCTCAACAATTTTACCATCGAAAAATACAAAATTACAATAAAGTAACAATCCAAGATGCATGACGTATCGAATGCAAACGACATCAAGACAGGTCTCGAGTTTGTTCTGCTATGAAGAATTTAGATTCTTGCGTCTTTCGATAATTTTGCATAGTTACGCATAGCATGTATTTCAGGTTTTACACACAAAATATGACGTAAAATAATTACCTAATACGACATAAAACCATATTTCACTTTTTTAAATTCCGTGGTGCAGTTGGTAGCGTCGTTAACTATGGCTACGGATGTCTCGGGTGCAATTCCCGGTGGGGACGGTTTTCATAAATTGATTTTTCAATCGATTTACAGATTTCTGTTCGTAATCTGAGTGTTTGTGATGTTTAAAACTCCCTCCCAACCATCCGGGGGAGTAGAGAGAGCGATTAGCTAACCACTAGTCCTGTCCTAGCCCTATCTTTCTATCTTTACTTTCTTCGAACTTAAAAATACATTGTAGTCGTCTTCTTTGTTTAATTAAACATAATTTGAAAACCTCGTCAATTTTACCATCGAAAAGGACAACATTACAATATAGTATAGTAGCGATCCATGGTGTAACTCTGCATGACTGTACCGTATGCAACTGTTTTGTTTCAAACTGCACTGAAACACGTCTCGAACCTGTTCTACTATGAATAATCTCGATTCTTGTATTTTGATAATTTCACAAAGTTTGATATGTATAACCGGTTTTACACACAAAATATGACATAAAATAATTACTTAATTCTACATAAAACCATATTTCTCTTTTTGAAATTGTCATTTCGCTTTATAAATCCGTTTATATGACAAAACCCACACAGTAACACAATGTGACTGCATAAGATCCGAAGGGATTTTTTAACATGAAAACGGGAAGGTTAATAAAAACGTGATAAAAATCAACTTCATTATTATAGATCAAATGAATTTGGATTTATCGCAATATTATTTGACGAAATAGATTTTTTTGTCTGAGAGAATAACATCCTCTACTACAGTACTGGTTGACATATTTTAAAATCATATAAATATGATAAAAACAAGCTAGGGATTCTCATCGAATATTCTGACATTTGAATATTTGACAAACTATACGTTCATAGTCTTAACGTATATTAAATCACAGGGTTAACAAAAAATGTCATTCGGCGTTGCATTATATCTTGATTTTGTATATCATACTACTCACTCAAGACACGAACTGACAATTACAATAATATAGTATAGTATGATGATGAAATAACAACATTATAATATAATACATATTATTTACTATTTGAATATATTCGAATACTCGTATGCTCAAAGGCATACGTGGCCAACCTGTTCAGCAGTCGGGCTACATTTTTAAAAAGAGATTTCCAGCCGACCCTCACTACCAATTGTTATCGTTATTCAAAGTTTAGAACAAGAAGTTTATCTTTTTTTTTATTAAAAACAAAACAAAACTGATAATCAAACATATTAACTAGTTTCAATTCAAAAACGAAGAAGATTGGTGAGGTGAATAACTCTGTTCGGCAAAACTAAGAGTGTCAATGTTCATTTCCACTAAGGTCACTGCTACACGCAAAGAGTTTTCTAAATGTTTACACTTGTAAAAATATAGAAGAAATTTACACGATAGTTTTGTCAATGCTATTATGATCCAGCAGGCCGCAAGTCGATACCCGGCAGGCCGCATGTAAACCGCGAGCCCCGCGTTAGCCACGTCTGCTCTAAAGCTTTATTATTCAGTCTTCAAATATTTCTTTTCAAAGAATATTTGGGATCCCTAAAACAATCTAAGGAAGCATAAAAAGCCTACGAAATTTTTAAAACGTGAGTTTTCAAATTATAACCTGTTTCGTAATTTCTTTTACGAAATATTGTTTTATTATGCCAAATCGGTCTTTATAATATATTGAACGATACTGGAGATTAGAATAACTAATGTGTATTTTATTATCACACTGACATTAGCATATCACCAATAATTATTTTCTATACTAAACCTTGAAACTAATGAATCATTTAAGAGTTCGTTGATGAGTATTTTATTACTATATTATAAAGTATTTATTAAAAGCAATATGTCTTTAAATAGTTTTCAAGCGTTAATTGTATATTTGTTTAAATGTTTCATGAGATCATTTGAGTGGAATGGTTTTACCGTTAGTTCTTGTGGAATTTTTTCATCTTATAGGAAGCTGAAAAGCATTCAAGGCAATCATTAATTCTGGTCTTCTGCCCAAACCGTTGTCGTAGATGGCAAGGGAGTCAAGCCACAAAATCGCCGTGCGCAGACTTTGTGGATCTAATGTGAAACTATTCGGAAGTCAAAAGACACCAATTGACTGGTTTAATGTACGTGTGCTAGGTCTATTGGCAATTTACAAAATATTCATAAACAGGGATTTTTATGGCTCAAATACAATGGTCGCAGCATCTTTAATATTTTTAAAATGCTGTAGTATAATTAGCTAATTTTTGCCAAATTTGTGGCTTGACTCCCTTGATGTCTACGGTAACGAAACATCAAACCAAAATTCGAAAGGTTTGCAACTAAAAAGTTAGCTTCAAACGCTATAATAATAATTGACTTTTATGTCGAATTCGTTTCCAATATAGAACATATGAACTACTTATATAGCATCACAATAAAAGTTGTTGACAAAAAACACAGTTTATTTTTAAAGTGAATTCGTATATCTGAAAGTTAAAATTAAATTTGTAGTGATTCCAATGTTGGTACCTGTATATCATACAAATTATACTAACAGTGCTTGAAATTATTTCATTGGAAGCCTTTGATATTACATCGCTCCCAAAATAAAGTAGAGTCAAGACTAAAATTATCATTCTGTGGGAGGGATATTCGACGCACAAAAATATGAAAAATATTTTTTTTCGTGGGAAAACTCAATGAAACCGGCTTTTGCTGTCTTTAAAATAAATAACAGCGGATGTATTTTAAATACAGATTTTTCCGTTTTTCAAAATGTGATCAAATAAAGTAAGTGCTTTATATTGTATACTATTTAATTCCAATGTATGAGTATCTTATATATAAAAATCAATGCGGGCTTGTTCGTATCTTATGCACTGCCATACTGTATATTCGATTCCGATAAAACTTTGTCAAGTTATTGCTGGCACTTGCGCAAAAGATATAGGCATAGAACAATCAGGCCCGGCCCTACCCGAGCCCGACTCTCAACTTTTTAATTTTTTACTTACAGTAGGTCTTGGTATGTGGGAAAATCAATCCCACAATCCAGATATATCTAAAATCTAAAATAAATGTTCAAATTCGTACAAATAGCGACATCTTGGAAAACCTTCAGATTTATTTGTGTACGCACCAGACCAAAAAACAAAAAACACTGTGTGTCCAAAAGCACTTCAATAAACAGAATTAAAACAAAAAAAACGTCCTTTATTTGAGTGGCATTCACTGGTATTCAATAAAAACACAGCAAAAATCACACATCCAACTATAACTCTATAAAATGACAATTTCAGACTTTATTTTACACGTCACTATTTTACTGAGGGTGCGATATATCGCTCGTCCGGTTTATTACTCAGACATCTCAAAATCAACCATAATGAGATAATGGTATATTCAAATAGTCACCATAAATTAACCAAATATTTCTGACTTATACTCGAGTTTAATATATTTTATTAACACGTGTTTGACAATTGAGCGCTTTCCGAGTATTGTCAGTTGAAAGGTATTTAGAAGAATCAGATATTCTACATATATATACATAAAACTGCAAATTTATTTATTTTGAGTAATCTGACTAACGAACTGGACGATTGATGTATACAATAATAAGCAGTTTATCATTTTAAATATCTCACAATAAATTTCCAACAAGGATTAACAGTAAACAATATTAAAATTATTATTAATGCCTCTACATACGGAAAAAGTTAAAAATTGAAACAGTTTATTGTTACAAGATCTTCAAATAAATCGATTGATATGTAAATTTTATGTTTCGTTGGTTAATTAAAAAATCATCTTTACTCGTACGTTTGAAAAATTATTAGTATACGTTAGAATAGCCTAGAGGCGTTCTTGTTGAAAATAGTTAACAGAGAAGAAAGAGTAAATAATTTTTAATTGTGCCTAAATAAACAAAACAAAACTCATAAATACCACATATTTAAATATTTAATCTATGAATAATCGTTTTCAACTACGTGAGACAAAGCACCAATAAGCTAGAAGAATACGTAGTTTTAAATTTACGTATGAAAGATTTATATTTAATTACTTATTTAGTATTTACCCATCGGCCAATAAACAGTTTTCTAAATAAATCTGTGTCATTGAAAAAAAAAGAATGATTCTAATTATAATATAATAAAAACAATGCTTTAAGCATCAACGTTTGAAGTTATCTTAAGGTAGGAAAGTATTGGACAGTTTACAATTTGAAATATTGACAAATATCTCAAATTCGAATTGTTGAAATTTTGTACATTTTAGGAGTAAGACTTTGACTCCGGAACTGATGATGTTGGGGAGGTCTCTCAGATACACTCGAACAAGCTGGGATTTCTTGGTCATAACTCACAATTTATTACAGTTAGTAGTTATAATTTATATTAAAACAAATACAAAAAAACAATTGACATTTAAAAAAACTCAAACTCGCGAATTCGTTACGTGACTTCAAAGGTTAGGTCCGCGCTTACCAAGCAACGCGCTCCAGGCTCCTCCCGGCGGGCGACTGTGAAATACCACGTAATCCCTGTCACAGTGAGATCACCCCCATTTGCTACGGTAAGGGTAGAATGCGACCTCGGAACATCTTCGCTACCTTTTAAAAATCCATCTGACGTTGCCAAAAACTGATTGCCTTAATACATTACATTACATAAAAGAGATGACCCGATGAAAGTTCTGGGCACGATTCACACTAAATAATAATGAGTTGGGTCAATTTTCATGTATTCCGTCACTAACGACCCGGGTTTTGTCTTTCGGCATCTTCATGCATTCGAGAACACGAATGAACTCAAACTGACAGACAGTAAATAGTTTATGTCATTTATAAATAAGATAAAATATGACAAATTATTATCACTGCTTCTAGGAACTTCATTGATATTTTAATTAACTTTAATACCGATTTGATAATAATGACTTTTAATCTTAATTTTCGAATGCCTGAAAATACCGGAAGGCGAAACCCGGGTCGTAAGTGACGAAATACATGGAAATGTATATAATTTTATATTGAAATTCCACCGAGCAGCCTCAGTCGATATTTTAAATCAATTCATATCTTCTTTTTGTTTCCATTACCTACCAGAGTTGTAGAAAGAGAAATTTGTAAAAAAAAAAAAACAAATAAGAATTCATTCATTAAGCACATTTAATTTTGTAACGTTAACATGCTTTATCAATCGATTGTTAGAAGCGGAAATAAAATATTATACCAATCGTAAGTAAAAGCTTCATTTATCAGGAAGTATTCGATATATTGGGATGTAAGAATAAGACTGAAGGTGCTAGTAGATTCCCAATCAATCGGTAGATATGTGGATAGGGTTTCAATTCCTGTTTACCCTGTCATTCTTCCCCAACAAAAAACTCCGCATGAAATTTATCAAAAATAAGGCATTGGGCATTAATCAGTATTATCTTTATTCCATATATTTAATTATTACGTTTTTATAAATATATGTATTTTCTCTCTGTTTGTCTTTTTACTTGTAATAATATATAATGACCGTATAGTATTTGCTTGACATGAAATATAAATGCATTAAATAAAATTTTAAAAAAAAAAACTGTAAGCTGACAGTCATAAAGTGTCACTTTTAAATGTCCTCCATTCAAAATGTTCTCAATTAATTCAGGCAGGTATTTGGATAATCTTTATCTTAATGGCAACCCTAATTTTTTAATTTCGAACTTTTTCATTCTGAAATGTCTGTTGAGACACATTCTTCTCTTTCTGTCTCGTGTAAAAGTTGAGATTAGACACGGCTGGACTATTTATGAAGGTATTTGTGAAAATATTCATAGATGTAGTATATTGTGTATGACGCTATACAGTGTGTCCAGAAGCCCGCGAAAATAATTTGTATTGTTATAAATGTGAGGAAACGAATAAATACGATTGTCAACACGGACGAGCTAACAACACTTAGCCAAAACATAGATACCTACAAAACGCGTCGTATCGATAGACGGAAGCGGGCGATAGTCAGAACGCGATCATACGTCATGAAAGCCGCACTACCTAACTCTTCTGAAAAGAGCGACAATAATTTCTCGACGCCGTCGACTGGATAAAATAAGGATTCTAACGGTGAATATTTTAACAGGAAAAAAATTTCGTGTTATCGATTATCCTTCAATTCAACAGGGCATATTGTGATTGATTGAAAACAGTGGTAAAATTGTGTTACTATTAAATTAAAAACAATAAAATACACATCAATAATTTATGATTATTTTCCATCAGTTTTACCTTTTGCAGCTATGTAATACCATAGTATTATTCCACTGGCATTTAGTAACAGTAAAACAGCCAGTAGAATAACAAAGATGTCAATTTTAAATTTATATTATTTTGAAATTGATGAAAATATAGAAGTCTCTTATATTTGCATTAGTGTCGAGGCAGACGACAGACACCAACTTAATCACAATGGAAGGTAATAAAAACATATCCCCGAAAAATGATTACTATTTACTACTCTTATTAATTTTTTTCAGATTTTTTTTGTTAAAAGACGTATATAATAAAATTTCTTGTTGTTCTATTTAAAAAAAAAAATGAATTCACTATAATTCTACTTTAAATATCAGTCAGAAAAAGTGCGAGAAAACCAGCTCTTTAGTACATTCCAAAAATCTTTATAGAATCGTTCTATTATTGCAAATTCCGTCAACATCACCTTCTTAAAAATACTTTATTCTACGATTTTGTCTCAGACATCAAATCTTGATAACCTACAATAAACCCCAATCTAGTCAGGACGTAAAGCATATATGAAAAACAGGTGTCAACTCTTTGCTAGACAGGCTTGAAAACTTTACAGTTTTCATTTAAATAATAGCCCAATAGTGTAAAAAATACTTAGAGAGTGCAATTATTAAAAGAGAAAAAATTGATTTCGACGTTTCATATTTTTAGGAGACGGAAAACGATTAACGATTTCGCGGAATGACAGAAAAACGTACTAATTCCTCTTAAAATAAGATTCTCTTCTTCTAAATTGTACAATAAATAGTCCGCATTCGAAAATCAATCCTTGGCTACTGAACCTCTATTTAAAATTATTGTAAATGTCAAAAGCTCAATTATTTTTAATTATTTTTCCATTGATTCTGTTGAAAATAAGCCATATTTTATTAAGTTTAAGGGGCGCTTTTTGATAGTTGTGTGTCATAACGTGTGTTACCGTTTTTTCTCACTTGCCGCAAAATTTAGACAAATTCTTTTTCTTGATATAAACGTGTCGATATTGCTTATTATTAATTAAAATAATATTAAAACAAAGTGACTTAGGAGAGGTGCCTGTATTCAGTAGTTGAGTTAAGGGTATAAACAAACAAACATGGTAAACAATAATTAATCACGTTAGTAGTGACTTGTGTTAGATGATAATCTTATCAAAAAATATGGTTGCTGAAACAAATTACTACTTTAAAAGGGTTCCAATTAATCTGAAAGACCTTGAAATCCATTTTAGTTTGAGATGCAGTTCACACGATGTGTTTTTTTGCTTTATATAATATTGTCTAAATTTAGGTGATAAAGAACCGTCTTCTCTTGTGCTAATTTAAATTATTAATTTTTTTAAAGATTTTTTCTGATCATGTAGCTTAGTGGTCAATTTACGAAGCATTCGTTTTTTGGTAGCGGGCTCGCGAGCTTGATTCCTCAAATAGAAATATTAATATATTGTTTTTCAACCAATTTATAAATGAGTATCCAAAGGCATGGATGTTTTTGATGTGTTCATATGTCACCCACCCGCTATATATTCCTAAATACGATGAGTAGAAAGGGTGACAATCTTACTATATATATATAATATATTTAACCCTACCCCTCATTCCTTACAAAGAGAAAGGTTGAGCGACTACCAGTTATTGTGTAAATAAAACCTGTTGAGACTCTCTACTTGTAGTGCATAAATGCTTAAAAGGAGTAAACATTTTTAATGAAACGTAATATTTTACCTAGCTTTAATAGAATTTCATTTCAAGGTATTTGAAAACTTTGTAATGTTGGGAATGCATTTTTTGTAAGGATAGTCAATTATTAGTCAAAACGTTAGCAAAGGTAACTTGATGCCAAAATAGCTTTCAATTAAATGTAATTGAAAAGCGAGTCATTTGGTTTCGTTTCACAGTGACACGAATCAAATGAATCAATAACGAAACGAAGAGGAATAATTCGGGCCTAGATCACTCATTGACTGTGTTTCATTATATGCAATCAATTCTATTTGCACTAATCCATCTCGTCGAGCACATGAGACGCCTATTGTAAGAGAATTATATCTTCTCAATTCATTCCTGATTCCACATCATGAATTATATTTCTCACTTTTAAGGTGTTAACTGTCAATTCTTGGTGGAAAGACATTATATTTAAAAAAATAAAACATAATCCATTTGTACTACTTCCACATATTTATAATGATCAGGACCGGTTTCGCTCATCACGAGCATCATTTGTGATTTCGGATTAATATTTAATGATTTGCAAGAGGTCCATAACATTTTAATTTTAGACTCTTTTATTTGATTTATGTATAATTTGTTTGCTAATCAGTATTTTCTTGTCTTAGTTCATGAACCATCAGTTTTATATACCTACATTTTTACAATCAATTTTATATAAATAAGCCTGTTTTATTTGTATTTTTATCAGTTGATAATACTCGTGATGAAAAATGGTTTGAAGTTTCCATTCGCTTCAAAGTCCATTAATTTTAAATTAGAATGAATATTTTTTCAGTTGGTTTTAATGAAGTGAGAACGTAGCTTAAGCATTTTTAAATCACGCTTTTTTACATTGTCTAAATGGCTGCGTTTAACCTATTGACTCTTCTGTAAAAAAAAACTCAAAAAAATCGTTAAATGCCAAACCGAGTCCAAACTCTTAAAGCGTGGACGAGGCATTCATTAGTCTGATTTATTTGTTCCCAGGTAGGCCGAAGATCTCAGAACTAATTACAAAAATCACATTCAAACGTCATGTTTGTAGAAAAAACTTTGAGAAATGAGTCTAGAGTCACGCCTTTGTGGCGTTTTAAATTATCGATGTGCTTTAAATCAACAAAATTCCTTATAGGCTATTAAATAACAATGATTTTAAAAGTAAATAATTGTTTCTTTGGAAACACACAGAGATTTTTTTGGTTTTGCGAATTAAAATAATGAGTGGTATTTTTTTCCTTCTTCTGATCGTATAAGAAATGTTTTGAAAATTGATTTTAAACATAGGGTTATTAAAAAAATTAGACTGTTATATGTGATAGAGGAGGTTATACATCTGTTGATTTTCTTCACCAAAAAACTAGAAGATGAGTCAACGTTATGTAATTAGTCTATATTGAGGTTTTTTCATCTATATTTATCGATTTGAGATATTTCAATATAACACAAAACCATATTTTTACCAAGAAAACTTAAACATGTAGATTTTAGTGGAGATTTTTTTAATTTAATTGTTTAACTACCATTTTCGAATTAGATAACAATATATTTTACTATTATAATTTTAGGTAGCCTTTTAGTTTGCACCCATCTTGCTTTCGAGGATTTGGATGCGACACTTTAAATTATTATAATAAAACATCAAAACATGACAATGTTCATTTAAGATATTGGAACTTCAATATCAAATATGACATTGTCCAGTTAGTAATTTAGGAACATCGAACCGCATTAGTAACGAAATCCAAAGCGGTTATTAGTCCACTGTGATTGTCATCGAAATACGCCATAAGATTTCACTCTTAATAACATTGCTTTTATAATTCTTTTATTTACTGATTGAATTAGCGTTCGTTTGTCAGACTCCCCTATAACAACGTTAACATAGTATAGTATTCAGATCTATAAGTATAATAAATACCTGCAGTGCCCCCTGTCAACATTCAGTCGGAGAGACATGCGTGTTACAGATACAAGACCAGTGTATTGTAATACAGGCGTGATATCAGTATGAAATGCTCACAATAAACAGAACCTGTTCTGAACATTTCATGAAATTGTTTGTTATTGGAATCAATTTTATAAAAAAACTATGTTTTTCATATTTTATTGAGCAAAAAAATAAGTGAGTGGTTGAACTCAACTAGAGAAAATTTTCAACTGTTTCTATGCCAATGTATTAAGCATCGAACGATAAAGAGTTTATATTATTTGCTTTTCAGATCAAAACCACGAAAGTTTCCTCGACTTCATAGTATTCATCGGTTTCATTTTCTTTATTTATAAGTAAGCGTAAATACTTGCGGCTCACTTTCAATGAGCCGTGAAGTTAAAATATCTGTATTTCAATCTGTTTATTGTTTCCCACGAACTGAATCTCCGAATTAACCGAACTTCAATACCTAAGGGGGTAGGCACATGAAGCAAATAACGCTCAAACTGTACGCTTCCACTGTAAAGATTCTCTTACTAGTAATATAAACCCTATTTGTAGCATAGACACAGCTATGTCATAAAGCTATTATAATAATCAACTTCAAGAAAAGCTCTCGGAGTGCTCGGCTATAATTTCGCTGCAATTCGCGAAGTAGTGTTTTCATTTAAATAAGAAAAATAATCACTGGTTATCGGTTTTTAATGGTTGACTTGTGTTTGTGATTTCTAACATTTTCTCCCACCCATTGGATCCTCAAAACAGGTAGTAGCGAGAGTGATTAGTTATCCATTAGTTCTGTCCTAGCCCTAGCTCTATCCTTCTATCCCTACTATCTTCGAAAAAGAGAAGTTGAGCAGCTGATTAACAAGCTGTTGAAAAATCCTGTTGACATACTTTTATTAGAAGGCCATATGCTCCACACTTCAGCGAACATGGTAAAAAAATATTACTTACTTGAAACGAAATAAACACGCATATAATTAAATTTTAAAAAAGTGTAAGCTGACAGTCATAAAGTGTCACTTTTAAAGGTCCTTCATTCAAAACGTTCTCAATTAATTCAGGCAGGTATTTTGATAATCTTTATCTTAATAGCAACCCTAAATTTTTAATTTTGAACTTTGTCATTCCAAAATGTCTGTTGAGACACAGTCATCTCTTTCTGTCTGGCCATTTGCTTCATATTGGAAGTGCATATGGCTTAAAAAAAATGGTTGACCGATCAAAATCGGTTTTATTCGATGTTGTGTGTTTTTAACACATTTTTAGTGATTATAAATATCTGTGAGTATGGTATGTAACACAATTTACTACTAATCGTTCGATATTGTCATAAAAATTTTAAATTCATAATACTTTCAGAGACCACAACTGTTTGTCACATTTCAGTAAGAGCCACAGTTAGAAAACGAGTGTAAAAAATATTTTATTTCTCATTTTCTGTCTGAGGCAGCTATTTGTCAATCTTTTGCTGTGTTCAAATTTGTATAAGAGTTGACGAAATATCGTTAATTTTCATTGGATAGTGCAACGATGCAATTTTCGCCAACCTTTGGTAGAAGTATAAACAATCAACTCAAACGAACTGTTTCCTCAATAATAAATTCGACTGCAAAGATTGAGAAATCTTCTGAAATGCGTTGCGTAAATTCAATTTGAATTGTCGAAACACAATAACTTGAGTCTATACATTCGCTTCGGATTATCAAGCGGAAAATTTTAATTAACTGCGCGACACGACCGTGTCAATCTTCAATCTGTTCCTCAAAGCCTTTGTATTTTTTATCAGCCTTTGTAGAATTTGTATTACGTGAGACTATGTCTTTGTTATTGCAGCTTTATTATAAGCTTTCGAAGAACTGTTCATATCTTTCGATTATGAGTAACTTTTAAGCTCGCTGTCTTAAGAGGAATTAGTAGGTTTTTCTCTCATTTCGCGAAAATCGTTAATCATTTTCCTTCGCCTAAAAAATATGAAACGTCGAAATATTTTTTTTTTCTTTTAATAATTGCACTCTCAAAATAGTTGTTTACACTATTGCAGTTTTATTTAAATGAATATTGTAAAGTTTTCAAGTCTGTCTAGCAAAGAGTTGACACCTATTTTTCAGAAATGCTTTTATTTGCTTTACACCGTGACTAGATTGGGATTTATTGTAGGTTATCGAGTTATGATGTCTATGACAAAATCGTAGAACAAAGGATTTTTAAGAAAGTGATTGTGACGGAATTTGCAATTTATAGAATTTAACGATTCTATAAAGATTTTTGAAATGTACCACACTTTTTTGACTGATATTTAAAGTAGAATTACACTGAATATATTTTTTTTAAAAATAGAGCAACAAGAAATTATATTATATATGTCTTTTAATAAAAAAATCTCAAAAAAAATAATCAGAGTAACAAATAGTAATCATTTTTCGGGGATATGTTTTTATTACCTCCCATTGTGATTAAGTCAGAGTCCGTCGTCTGCCTCGACACGACACTCGTTATTTCTTTAGATTATATTTAAATAGTTAATAGGCGGTATTATAGTCGGTAAATAATATTTTATAAAATTATTTACCTATTATAATAGATCCTATTCACTATTTACATATAATTAAGTAGTAAAGTAACGACAACTAATAAAAGTGACATTTATTACTCATATTAAAGACTATTTTGTATGTACTGAAACTAAACAAGATAATTTAGAATTATATTCCATAAAAAAAGAATCAGGTTATTTATTGTTAGTTTGTTACAATGGAATAAATTCACATTTTTAGCAGTTTGTTCTACTGATCCAGAAAATACAATTTTAATTTAAAGATCCCTTTTATTTGGCAGAACTTTTTATTTCTGTTATAAATTAATAATAGTTTCAGTCATTTTATAATGGTCATTTACATGTAAATAATGGATAACGTTCGTGTTAACGATAACATTTTGTTTGTAGACATTAACAAATAATAAATAATGATTAACAAACGTCCGTAGAGAATGTTTGCAAAATAAACGTGATTTACAGTTTGTTTAATTTGCACTCATTATGCCGTGTCATGGACCGTTTATGTTTCTATTGAAGTAATAATGACAAACGTTAAGCTATGACACATTGTTTCAGTGGAATAGCTTTTTTACCATATCCGCTCCCAATGTGGAGCATATGGCCTCCTAATGGAGGTATCTCAACAGAAGTTTTCTACGAGAGCTACTCGTTACTCAGTTGCTCAACCATCTTTTTCGAAGAGAGAATAAGGCTAGAACAGATATAGTGGTTAGGTAGAATCGGAGGATTGCGAGAGAATTTCGGACATCACAAACCAAAGTCCATAAATTGATTTAAAAATCAATTAACGAGACTTGAAATCGAATCATCCGTAATCTTGGCCAATGATGACACACAGTTAACTAATAATTAGTTATATGTCGAGGATTCTGCTAAATATATCGTATTGAGTCATAGAGGTTGTTGTTCAAAAAACATATCACACAGTTTTCGGTATTTTTAATTCGAAATTGTTTTACCCATATTGTCACATTTCGTTACAAAAGCTTCATCCGCCTTGCAAGAATATACTTGCAAGAATATACAAGTTTCAGACAAACTAATGAATAATTTATCAACTAATCGCAAAAATCAAAATGGCAACTTTAGAGTAAAAAAATCATGGATCAAGAATTATGAAAGAAGCTTGAAAAGGTCTCAACTCTGACATTGATTTAAGAAGACTGCTGACAACTAATGTTTGTAACAATATCTGCAATAATAGAATACCATTTTTTTAAGTAAAAGAAACTAAATTTGTGGTTTCTACTTAAGTCAAGAATTTCATAAAAAATCTAGTGGTAATCATACTATGAAAGTGTGGTTTTTTTCGTAACTCTTTGCTTTATTTTCACAAACAAAAAATCTCTACACTAAGTCAAGTGTACCTATAATGAAACATCGCTCAAGTCTATTGAAAAATACTTTAATTCTTGTAAAAATAATGTAGTTTCTATTGTTGTATTACTTTTGACATACATTTATGCATAATAATATCGAGTTTATAACTGAACAGGTTATGGCAAATAATAACTTTATTTTACAATGCTTAAAAACAAGATGAGCTCGAGATGTCGGGTTTCAAAAGCTCCATTCCCACGCGTTCATGTCTTGAGCGTCGAAAACTTTATCAAAAAAAAAGTACATGTGTACGTCATTATACAGCCGAATATTATAGACATAGAAAACGCGCAAAAAATCTGCATTATATGTATGTACTTTATAACCAATAACAAACAGCTTCTCAGTTATTAAAAACCCTAATTTTGAAAACTTAATGGACGCCTTTTGTGTAAAAAGAAAAAGCACAAAAGACCCTTTCAATATCCCTTGAAATGTTGCCACTCCCACAAATAAAAGGATAATTATATATTTGTGATATTATGAATGAACTTTGGTCCAATACAAAATACTACTATTGAAATTTTTAAGATCTCTTTTGTTTGTTGATGATACGCTTACCTATTTATCTTAGAGTCTGTGGATAACTTGTGTAAGTTGATACTATTCGTACATGAAAGTGATTGGTACCAATTATTACAATAAATGGATCGTTGAACCAAAAACTCGTTTTAAGGTACTCTTGAATTGTGTGCTTTCCTATTCCACTATACAGTAAACCCTCTATATAAAGGACTAATGTGAGAAACGCGCTATCAGTTAAATTCAAAAATTCGTTTAATAAGAAAGCAGATATTTTTTATCCGCTTTAAATATTTTTATATTATATCAATGTTCATTGCTTCAGCACCAAAAAAAAACAGATTGTTTAGTGGTGCTTTTTATCTTTACAAATTAAATATTTGACACGCGATTGTGATAGAATTCCAAATTAAAAATTTCCTTGCTCTAGGTTTAGATGAAATAGTTTATATGATATATTCAAAACTCTTCAAAATAGATATATTATAGACGTTTCTCGATTAAATATATTACCAATAATTATTATTAATCGTAAAGGTATTTCATTATATATAGTTTCGTCGTTCAAACTATTCCAGTCGTCTTTTGTTATCTAGTGTCCGGTCAGTCAGTGATAAAAGCTTTACCTTAGCAACCAGAGAGGCCCCGGAAAGATAAATATCAAAATTAGATTTAATCAATTTGAAATCTTGAACATGGGTGTTTGAGCATCGAGTTGATATCGAGAGACATTAAAAAAATTCAAAATATCTACCACCTTAGATATTATAAACAGCAATGTATTTCATTTTTAATATAAAAAATAACAGTGGTTTTTTAATCAAATCGTCGACAATATAAGAAAAAACTCACCTGTATTGCGGAGTAAACAAAGCGATCTGCAGCAATACCAGATATAGCAGGCTGGAAAGGCAGGGGATCCGAAGGGGTGGTCCGCGGACAGCCCCCCTACCACTGGGCTGCCTGTGGGAACTCTCCAACATTCTGGACTCACATCTCCAAAATATTCTTGGACTCTTTCACTATCAACATTGCACAACGCGTGTGATTACACCACTATTTGATTATTTTATTATCTTATATAATTTACACATCAAGCACTGTATTACAATTCAATTTCACTTAACTCACAAGAATAATATTTAGAACCACTAAGAATATTCTAGGGAATTTTTCACTTTTTTCAGTATTACTTATAAAGTTATTGTCTCGTAAATTTTTCTTGACAAAAAAGGTTTATTTAAGTATGTTGTGTGTTTTTGAGTACAAATTCATTTTCAATTCCGAGCAATGATCATAAATTAAAAAAAAAACAGTATTTATGACAAATTCAAAGTCATTAAAACTATTTTTAATTTAAGATCAATGAGCAGTCTCACTTTACATTTTTAGAATGTTTACTAACAAACAGGAATGTAAGATTATCATCAAAAACATAAATATAATGATTTTCTTTTATTTTTCTTGAGTTATAATTAGTAATGTTTGTTGATTCACAGTCACCTTGTAAGATACGAACACCTGAAATTAAACAAAAAATAAATGTTATTTATTTGTCAGTTTAAAAAGCAGCAGATACTGAAAAAGTATTTTTTATATATTTGAATGCTCAAGCTGTAGCGTAGTTTTTTGATTGATTATATATATTATTTTTCTGGTTTAACAAATCTCTTAATATCTGTAACAAAATAGTAAAGAAATTGGCTAATAAATGCTCCCTTTAAGTTCACATTTCAGTTCTGTATCAATATATGTATTGAGTGGTTTCTAATAATATATAATCGTGCTACGTGTAGAACCAGTCTGCTTTTTTATCATTCGTCACATTTCAAAAGCAATAAGTCTAAAATGTGTTTATCATATGATAATATGTAAAATAAATTCAAATATTTCCGATCACCATGGGCGAGTGATAACAGTCTAAGCTTCCTTCCAAATCCATCTCGTTATCAAGGGTTTAAATGCCTATGGCGAGATCTGACTCTGCAGATTTCGAAATATGAATACTCGCCTGTACCGAAACATTAGGTTTATTAGTAAGCATTATTTATTGAAAAATAATATACCTATGACAAGACACGACGTTGCAGATTAAGGATTGTTTGCCATGATATTTGACTGATATCCGTCATTCTGCTGACACCGCGCGAGAGGTCAACGCTCATCAATGTCTGTCGAAACTGGATCACAAATACAGTATAAATAGACAAACAAAGGACAACTGAGAACAATTCTGTATCGACCGCCAAACGCGACTCAATAAACGTCCCACCGTGATCCCTGTCGTCAACCCGCCAACTGAGCTCTGGACAGCATCAATCATCATCATCAACAGCATCCATATTTACCGCTTAATCACGTCAATCAACAGCTTTGGAATCGTATTCCTACATGCTCTTAATAAAATTTTCCGTAATGAATTTATACCTAAACACATATCAATGATTTCTAATATTTATAAACGAGGAGAGGTCGACAAGCTCAAAATCATCCGTTTCCTAACTTCGATCTTCTATATTTACATTACATGGAAAGTGAGTTATTTACAAACCAATCCTCGTTAGCAAAAACAGACATGGTCTCGCAATAAAACTGTCAAAAAGCTCTTTAAAATATAACATCATATTTGGATCGGACATGATTTTAAAAAAGTTCAGAATTATTTGTAATCATTTAAGACGTAGCCTAAAATGACTCGGATATTACATTGAACGAAAGATATGTGTTGATACCATCAATTTATCTGTCAAAAGCATACATTCCATGGTCAACATCTCAATAGATGCTTTCAGACGATCAGATCAATCAAACAGATTTCTAATAATTTCATTCTTAATAATATTACAATTCCAAAGCTGTCAAAGATAACAATAATTCCAAGATATGGCCAAGCGATGGAGATATGTAATTCTTTCGTTTCTCTTACCTAAAATTATTATAATTGAATCGATACAGGCTTAATTTATAATCGGTATTACATTGTAGGTAGTTATACGTACTATCATGATGGCAATCAAGTGAAGAGAACATCGAAAGTTAGAGTTGGACAAAAATTGAAAACTACAAATTTTAAAAATTATCATTGACGATCACTTCCTTATTGTTGAGAGATATTTTTCTTTAAATCCTATGGCGACTCTCTTTAAGGATCCTCTCTCCTTAATCCTACAGCTTCGGGTTGGGTTTTTCTTAATTCTATGGTATTCTGAGTGAAAAAACCAAACATCAACCGCACAGGCAATCGCAACTTCTGTCAACGCCAGCGTTCAATCGAATGACGGTTCTAGTCCAATAATTGAACAAATCTGTAATATTATAGATTCATTTCATTGGTTATTTGTAAACATTATCGTTTAAAAGCTGCCTTCAATTAATCGACTGATGCCGGTTATGTATCGTAAACTTTACACCGCGATCAAAAAACCTCAAGTTAATGCTGCAAAAGGATGATTAAACTTTATGTTAAATGCGAGAAGCAAACTTATTCTCAAAAGCAAGCTGCTCCTCTATACAGCAATAACTCGCCCAATTATGGTATACTCTACTCCGGTATGGGTTTATGCTCGCCACAAGCATCTGAAGACTCTTCAAACTATTCAAAATAAATCTGTAACACCCAGTGGTACGTACGTAACTCACCACTACACAGAGACTTAAAAGTACCTACAATTCGAAAGTTCGTTCGCGAAATGTTTCAGAAGTTTCACAGTGATGTAGGCAAACATTATAACCTAACGATCTCTTACCTACAAAATTACGATGAGACAATACTTAAGAATCGGTTTAGACTGAGAGCAGTTCTACTCAACGACCCCACATAGATGTAAACAGGGATTCTATGTTTAAAGTGAATAAACACGACCCCTTGTAATAGAAAACGGCTTTCCTTTGGATGCTTCATTGCGTATTGCATGTGCATATGTGTATGTCTATGCGTTTGTATATATATGTATATGTGTGTGGGTGTGGTATGCGGAGAGGTGTATTTATATAAATGTAATTGGTGCCCACGTGAATTGGCTTCACTGTGGATTGCTTAGAACTGCAGCGAAAGTGAAAAAAAAAATATCATTAGAGATGAAGGAGACTCAAAGAACTATGACGCTAACGCGCCTTAGGACTTAACGTTTCATCAAATTGATATCCAAAAACCGTAAACTTTATCTTCGTTGATATCCTCATAAAAATATTTATATATAGGCATAAGGTATGTACGGCAAACGAGGAGAGAATTCTACTGATCAACGTGTTAACCATCCAAATTGTTCATACTCCGCACATATTACCTATTATTATTCGCAAAACTTCACTCTCTGATCTCAATCAAATTCATCAAGAGCATATGCCTTCATAGAAGATAACATTTCCAATGAGGGCACTATAAAACGATACAGAATTTCGAATCTAAAGTTACGACTTCACAACCAAATTAACGATATGTATTTAAAAAGCAAGAGAATAGCAGTAAAAATCTTCTAAATTTGATGTCCTTTAGGATCTCCTTCACTGAATGTAGTTTTTAATGCGGATGGTGAGTCACTCTCTTCAAAAGGTCACGGTGACGGTGTTTCAAAAAACTTTTACTATGAAATCGTTTTTATCATTAAAGAAATTATTTCATCACCCGATTGATAATTATATCGTTGATTGCTTTCAAAAAAATGTAAATTCAAAAAATTAAATATTTTTTTCGAAAACAGGAAAATAGGTATTTCTTTTAATATATGTTCGTTAATGTTTTTTTCATGTTGTACAATCAGTAGCGTACGCACTTTAATGACATGGTAGATAATAAAGACATTTCAATATAGTTTGTGCCTATAACACATTTTGATTAAACTTGTTGGAAATGTTGCTATTTCAAGTGGCTTGGTGAAATATTCTGTATCGTAAGAAAATTAGGCTGCGTTTTTTAGCAGTTCATTGGCTAAGTCATAATCGGTGTCGTACGGTAATGTGAGCTTAGAGTTTTTTTTCACAAAATTTAAAAAATTTGTATCTTCTGTAAAGTAGCATATTTAGCTGTGTCGTTTTCAAAACTATTATAGTACTTTGATACCTACCAAATTCTCATAACTGTTATATTGCCCTTTTTTTTAACTACTTCCAGGATTGTTCAATATAAAAAGAAGTACAAAACAAATTGTTTTTTATTATTAAAACAACAAGAATTGACAGTTGACTCAAAAATGATTAACTGACAATTATTTAAGAATAGAAGCTTTTGCCAAATCGAAAGTAAAATAACACACCAATTGTAATGCTTACTCATTTTCAAATTTGGATTATTGAGATTTTGTACACTTCCATGTATTTTGTCACTAACGACCCGGGCTTCGCCTTTCGGCATCTTCAGGCATTCGAGCACACGAATGGACTCGAACTGACAGACAGTAAACAGTGTCTAACGTTTATATAGAAGATACAAATACGAAAAATATTATTTACGAGGTAAGATATTATACGTCTGAGAGCCACACTGATACCTGAGTTAAAATTTCGAGAATCGCCTTAATCCTTATTTTGTAAACACCACATTTACATAGTGGCGAATTGCCGCTTTCCAACTTCTTATGGAATTACCTGTGATTTTACAATTATAATAGCATTGTGGGTTTCGACGGGATGCAATTCGACGAAAGGGTAAATATATACAATCATTCCAAGCTGCCTTTAGATTAAAAAAAAGAAACTTCGACATTCGCAAATCACTTGCTAATGGAGAACCATACGTTTAATGCGGATGATGGGGTTAAACTGTTGCATAAAAACATGGGGGATCATAAATTATTTTATCAAGAAATTTTGAAAATCAATAGAGCCCAGTTAAATTCCTTGCCAATTCTGAATGAGTAGCTGAACCTTCCTAATTCTCCGTTATTATATCCTATACGTTAAAACACCTAACAGATGTCACTAAACGTGGAATGATTGTATATATTTACCCTTTCGTCGAATTGCATCCCGTCGAAATCCACAATGCTTTTATAATTGTAAAATCACTGGTAATTCCATAAGAAGTTGGAAAGCGGCAATTCGCCACTCTGTAAATGTGGTGTTTACAAAATAAGGATTAAGGCGATTCTCGAAATGTTAACTCAGGTATAACTCGTAAATAATATTTGTCGTATTTGTATCTTCTATATAAACGTTAGACACTGTTTACTGTCTGTCAGTTCGAGTCCATTCGTGTGCTCGAATGCCTGAAGATGCCGAAAGGCGAAACCTGGGTCGTTAGTGACAAAATACATGGAAGTGTACAAAATCTCAATAATCCAAATTTAATATTGAAATTCCATCAAGCACCCTCAGTCGATGTCTTAAATTATACTTAGTCATTTTGTTTCGAAGACCAGTAATAAGATAATAAGTTACACAGAAAATAAGACATAAATTATTTTTTATATTCGTTGTCATTTATGATCCAAAAGATTACAGATCAAAATGTCGTAAACTCGATTCGCGACTAATTCAAATATTAAATTTTGATTTATAGTTTATATCCATGGGCATTCGTAGGTTTTTTAAATGGATCATTTTAAAAATATTTGGCACAATTTTTCGATGTCGAATAGTGTATTTTCATGTTCTTTAAAAACACCGTTGTCGTCAAAATACATTCCTTCGGATATGCTAACGAAAATAATAAGGCATACAAAAACTTCGCAGAGCCTTAATGAAGTGAGTATATCTCAACATTCTCAACTCATGAAAGCTCTTCCACACCCTATTTTAATCTCTCCACACTGTAGTGCCTACTATAATTACAAATTACAAGTCTTGAGATTTTTTAACGCTACTGGATATACGAGCCTTCGCTTATTTTTTAATATACGGCATACAAATATTAGAGATACAACGTTTGATAAGAAATTTATTATGAGATATAAGATGTTTGATATCTTACGAAATTCAAAATGGCAAAACAATTTCAGGAATGCGCTGAAACTGCATCAGGTGTTCTCGGACATTATAATTTATTCTCTTTTAATTTGAAAGTGTACATTTTTGAACTCGCTACGCAGGCGTCGTCAAACTTAACCTTACAATGAGGTGCAAAATAACGTTTTTATTCAGTTCTATAAAACGTTATTTATTCTTCAGTTATGAGTAATCAAACATTGTCTCTTAATTCAACCTTTGTCAAAACGATTTTATTGATTACAGGATAAAATAGGATCATTTCTATAGAAAAGAATTATGGTTCACTATTGATCGGCAATCAGTTAAAAATGTTTATTTTTTAACCATCCGCCCCCGATGTGGAGCATAATATATGAATTTTTAATAAAAATTATTTCTTCAGAACACTGTTTGTTAATTAGTCTCTAAGCCGCTATTTTATCGGAGAGTGTAAGGAAACCCGGATAGGGTTAGAAAATAACTATTAATTATTAGATAGTCGCTTTTATTGCGTCTCTTTTTAAAGGATTGGAAGTACTGAGATTCGAAACCGAGTAAACTGAAACCGAAGAGAGACGCTGACCATTAAGCTATACGCCTGAAAATGTTTAATAGCTAAGAATAACCGGTCTCGATGTTTAAATAAAATGTGGTGATAATGGATTATACAAAATTGCTTTCGTTAGATATTATAAAACATTTTTTAAAAAATCAAATTGATTGTACATTTACATTCTCTGAAGAAGAAATAAGATATTGCGATAAGCTTTTTCATAATATTATCATAAAAAACGTCGTCACACATTCGTTACAATAATTTCTGAAGTGATTTTGGTTGATTTTTAAAATGCATACGGAGCTCAATTTATTTTTATTCAAATCTTAATTCAAATTAATGATAGTATCTTTCTCGTTATCACAATAATTTATTAACCGTGTTTTTTAATGGTATTAATTAAATCAACTTACAAATATATATGTCTGCCGACCAGTTACCATACTAGTCTTTGAATCATCCTAATAAAAATATCGACTTTGACGCCTGCAGCCGTACGGCAAGAGCTCCGCTTATTAATCAGAAAGCTCTGAGTTCAAGTACCGCTGAGATTAACATCAAACGTTAATTTTTCAACATAAGTTTTTAATTCATGTGTTACATTTCTTGCTGATATATTATATTACTTGTCTATCCACTAACCATCAAGAACCTATTCAAAGATGCTTATTTCACGACCGCTTTCCATAACACAATAACGATCAAGAAAAGCTGTACTCGACTGATTTTTAACCGTTAATTATTTTCTTTTCATAGATGTATCAATTTAACTTGACCGCTAGTGAGGGCTCCACCGTTGCCTTAAGAATATTTATATAATAGAATAGTTTAGCGACGGTTGTTAAAAATAGACATGGATTTTCGAAAGATTAGAAAGATTTTAGAAGTTCGGCGGCGATCAAGTAATGTTGGTAATACTATACCTTGACAACTAGATACATGTAAAACAGTAATATATATTTATTCTATAGACTTCAGGACAAATTTTGAAAAACATTTTTCTCTTGAGATCCTTTATTTTAACGATCAATATTACTTGTTTCTCATTGAATAAATAAAAATAAATCATAAGTTATAGATTTTAGCTCCATACTTGATGGTGAATCGTTATCTTAGTATCAGTAAAGAATTATGAAGGGCTTCTTTATTGAGAAGCGACATTTAATTAATAATCGTCTCAACCAAAAGGAAACTTAGTTATAGTATAAGAAACTAAACTATAACTTAAAGTAACAAAATTTCATTCCCTAAATTCGCAGTTTAGTGTAAAAATAAGACTCAATGTGAGGCCATTTTAAACGGTAAACACTGTTATTTTTTTCGGTAAGCGTTTTCGTCAATCAATGGAAGACATTAAGGGCAATTATCACTTGGACAAGTTTGTCACTTTGAGTCGATAATCCTTTCTTTGATTGCTAGCATGTCAATTGACTTTGTGCAAACACTAAAATGTCGCGTTTGTTTGAGCAGCCTTTTTTGAAAACGCACCACAGTGATGCGCAACTTTTTCATTACAACACCGACAAGTCATAAACTGTAAACTTATTTGATAATATTCCAAAACAAAATAAAAAGAAAGATGATATAAAGTGAACAATAGATACGGAACTACAATGTTTTTTTGTAAATAAAATATTTAAATATAATTCAGTATTTAAAATTCATTTGAGGATTAAACAAAAACATACGTAATGGTTTTGTGTAAATGAAAATAAATTATTGTGGACTTTTTTCAAACCCTTTTGTATTGTTAATTAGTTAAATCGATCAATTCATATGAATATGTATAGTTCTTTGCTTTGGCCAATTCTTGATCAAGGAAGACAAGACCCACCACGGACTTAAGACTTAAATATTGGCAATGAAAAGAAATACCATAAATTAATTTTTGATTTATTTATATCTTTTACAATATATGCATACTAATTAATATAACATTTTTTGTTTTGCTAATACAATTAAATACTGCAACTTTCAAATTATTATTTGCGTGTGCAAACGAGACGAGAGTTGATTTTGCTTACCAAGAAAGTAACGACAGTTTCCCAATCCTCCCTTGCTAGTGGTATAGCTCTCGATTAATATTGTTTCAATAGTTCTATTATTTTTAATCTGTAATAATGTTTTTTTGTGTATTAATAACAAATTAAATCATAATACCGGTATATTTTCGTAAAATAATTAAATAAATAAAACTTCGTGATTATCAATCTACAGACTCCACGAATATAAAAAGAAATATTCCTCATTCAACGTGCTATCCTAAAATAGTAGAATAATTTATCAAACTTATAAATTATGAATCTAAACATCACCACTATTATGCAGTTTAAAACGAGTTTTATACTGCATAATTTTCTACGTGTTTTATAAATACCATAGTCAAAGGGTTTGTCCAAATATATTTTATACGCTATATTGAACTTGCGAACGTATGCTTGCGAAACATGGACTCTCAATGCACAAGAGGTTCAAAAATTGAGAGTGGAGCAACGTGTCTTGGAAAGGTGCATTTTGGGCATAGAACCAATGAACCAGAACCAGACCGCAGAAGAAACCAATGGATAAGGAAGCAAACAAGAGTGAGAGATGTGATAGAGGTCACCAAATTGATGAAATGGTGGTGGGTCGAACATGTCGCACGGACAAGCGCTGGACGAATCCAGTCATTTAATGGTACTCGAGGGGCACTAAAGGGCCACAGGAGCGCCCCAAAACCCGCTGGATTAACAAACTTGTCAGGTTCGGTGGAAGTACGTAGCAGCGAAAAGCAAGGAACTATCCAGTAGCGGATCGATCCCAGCTGAAAACGATATCCAACTTGCATACTGTGATACGGCAACTGCGCTTAACACTCCAGAAAGGGTAAAATTAAATATTAATTGGTCAAAGATGCCCACTAACTAATGGAAAACGGCCGTGTTTTTAAATGTTTTGTGTAACATTAACGATATATATTTGTTTCATTATATATTATAATGTCTTTTTACTAAAGATTAACAGCTACCACCATTAAATTGATTAATAGTTTAATACTTAGATAGATTTCGTGTCTAAATTCTATTTGAATACAGATAGTACGAGATTCTTTGAATATTTCTAAAGTATCACCAGACATACCGGCTGTAGCACATTTTTATAATGGGTATTAGCACTAACCTCTTGTCCAACAGTCTATTAAATTAAACCACAGGCTGAAAACCAGTTACTCCATTGGTTGCGTGATGAGTGAACGTTTTTGTATAAACAACACGGTGTACTTCTAATTAGATTGAAATCTTTCTAACAATACAAACTGGATGTTGCCATAAAAAGCGCAATGTCACTGCGATCCAATTTCAACTATTGTTTATATTTAATTAACAATGTTTTATTAGGGTTGCCATACAGAAAATAAACGCCATGACTGTTTTTCTACTTGAATTAAATGACGTATACAAATCGTGTGAAGGATTAAGTTTATATCGTCGTTAATACTAGTTTTAAGTAATCGAACTTTGAAGTTTGTCAAATGTTTGAAATCCTATAGCTTTTCCATTTTGTTTGTTTGTACAAAACTGATTTTAAGTAAAAGCGTACTTTATAAAATAAAAATATGTTTGTTCTTTCACACAGTAGAGTTTGAAACATGGAACATTTTGCTAAAAGTAACTCATTTTGTCATTTTTTCGATTTAGAGTTTTCTTCGAACAACGACAAAATATTCTTTACCTCATATATTCTAAGTAAGTACTGTCTTACTATATACGTAAGCTTTTGTTAATTGAAAACTCAAGCCCCTTTACAAATACTGACTGTAAAACAAATATTAAATTCTTAACAGGAATCAAAAACTGTTAAGTAATATTGAACTTGCAAAGCTTATTTCAACCTACCCAAGCCCTTACTTAACAATTTTTATCATATGGCGACTGATGTATTAGAATTTTTTCTTTATTTCAATGGAATCTTAGAATTGGTAATCCAGGATTGCGTGTCCGCCTAGACTCGGAATATTTTTTTCATCGTGGCTAAAAAAATTAATAGATTTTTGTAGACGTAGAATGTGAATCGGTTTACAGAACTATCCTTCATGGTATCCCTACATACGGAGCTAATAATTAGGTTACTCTATATTCAATACACTTAATAACCAAGAGTCGCGACCATATTCTTATCGATCTATGGATTTCTGTTCGTAGGCATGGATGTTAGTGATGTCTAAAATTCCCTCCCATTCATCCGATCCTGAAAACGGAGAGTAGCGAGAGCGATTAGCCAACCACTTGTCCTGTCTCAGCCCTATCCTTCAATCAGTACTGTTTTCGAAAAGAGAGGTTAAGCAACTGAAATACCTCCATTAGGAACCCATATGTTCCACATTGAGTGCGGGCATTGTTAAAAAAACATTTACCTCTATTTGATGTACTCTTTACATAGTTTTTCATTTTATTGCTTCGTTGCCTTTTAACTTTTATTGTTTATAAAATTACCCAAGCTAAAATCTGTTATTTAAAAAAAATGTACAGCTTATCTGCATCGTGTAGCAGCCCTGGATTTAAATTATCAATCCACACGCTCATTAAAATCGGAAATATTTTAATTATTTGCAGAATAATGGTTTTAGCCCAGACACCGTGTTAGCTATTTTTCACTGATAATGAAATTTTACATCGTCAGCATAATTACATGGCCCAGACGGATTTACTCAATTAAAAAATACAATTTTAATTAAAACAACGACTAATGGGTTCTCAATAAATTCTATTTTCTTAATATTATAGTATCGGTGCACTCGGCGGTAACCTAGTGGAAATTTATTTTAAATTGAAAATTAAAATTGATAACTTTGTTCATTTTTGTAGTTTTGTCACACCTATAGTTAAACAACAAACAAAAAAGTTATAACATTAGTAATTTCCTAAATTAAAACTGTTAAACAAGTCATTAAATCTTTCCAACTTAGAGAAGAAATGTATCCATTGAATTATAACATATCTATCAACTAGAGAAGTCACAGTGGCTATGTAAAAGTAATCATCGAGATTATAGTATACAGAGAGACTCAACTCTAAACTTACGTTGTATGGCCATTTCGTATTTGAACATACATGAAGTAAGCTGCGTTAGATTTCACAACGTATCAACATAAATATTACAGTATACTTATGAATAAATAAAATAAAAAAGACGACGGAGGGTAATGGCTTGATAAGTATAGAAATTGATTTTTTAGATTAAATCAATGGAGACTATTCTCTTAATAATTATCTTAGCTGTGGAAAGAGCAGTATTTTTGTTAACATTTAACAGAATTCGTAGTATTATATTTATAGCACGACTTTATAATATCATTAGATCCGGTTTCGTACAGTAGATGAGTATTTTTAACTAATTAAAAAAAATATTATAAAACTACGCCATTCTTACAAATTAATAATGACTAATCACAGGTGTGTAAATCAATTGGTGTATGAGTGTAAAATTATATACACACTTGGTTCGAAAATAAATCCAATCGTTCATCATAAATATTATCGCAATATATCAAAGCAAAATTCTATACAATTATATGGTTTTAAATTTATATATAATGGCGTTGTAAAGCGTAAAAATCATAGAACTGTTCACATGGTTGAGGCAGACTGGTGTAAAGTGACAAATATTTGCTTTTCTATGACAATTTTGTCGGAAATATGTCACAAGATAGTGCGGTGCTTCACTAAGTAAACAAATTCTAAGTGGATATTTCGTTTCAATTACGCTTCAAAAAAATACTAGTTCAGTACATTTTTTTGGTAAACCCAGATTTTTTGCAACTATTTACTACGTTTCCCAAGTACATACTACGCCACTCTCTAAGGCAGGGGCTCCCGAACTTCAATCAGTGATACTAAAAAATCAACTTAAATCATTTTTTAGCTCCCCTCAATCTGAAATCTAGTATAAATTTATTGTCATATTTACTTTAAAACCCTTATACGATTCCTTTGTTTTCTACACAAACTTTGTTTTCTTACAAATCCAGGATTGGTAGTTTTAATTTCGCTTAGAGAATATATAATATTTACGTAGCGGAACAATGCTTTGAGAAGTTATTTTTATCTAACTGGCGAAAGGACCCTTAGAATATAAAGATTTATAGAACTCTTCTCTTAATCATTTTATAAAAACGTGGATATTCGGGATTGATGACTTAACCAATGAAACAAAATAGGCCAAATTTTTTTACTAGTAGGTACTTATTGTATTTAAAATATGTACCACTTTGTTCATAAATTTTGGGGATATCTAAAGAAAATTCTGGTCGATTGGATGTATTATTTAATTTCTTCTGCGTGGTAAAAAAAAGTGGAAGTGTGTTTTATGGCTACATATATTATGTATTTACTTATCAATTTCAAGGTTATATTTTAATGCATAGCAATAAAATTTAACTTTACGACTTCGGCGCAACCGATAATAGCCATTCAATGTCACGTTATCACAGAACATCGATTGTTTCGTTTAAATAATAAAAATACAAAATCTGCATATTTAGTTTTCAGGTTTTAATTAAAATAGTAGTATTTAAAATATTGTATATCCTTACCCGATGATAAAATATTAAAACCATCTCCGTCGCCATATATTATAGACTAGTAATTGAGAATTTCAACAGAAGATATTTTATCACGATCCAGTTGTTCAAGCTCCCTTTTCAAATTTCATAATAAAACAGATTGTAGTTAACTAATCGCTTTCAGTACATTCCGTTTTCAGGACCACTAAGGGAGAATTTGGGACCGATGAAATGTCAAACACATCCACGTTTATTGATGCGCATTATTCTTAAATCATGAAAACAACGCCTTAACGCCATAGTTGTACAACAAAATGAACACAATGACATGAAACGATAAACTCAATTTATAAAATATTTTTTGTGGCGCTAATAAAATGATATTTATTTATTTTTTACATCGGTATGAATTTTCAATATATGGAGTTTTTTTAAACTATTAAATATTACGATTATGCAGTCTTATTTTTGCAAACGATAGACAGTCTATGCTTTATTTTTATTTTTGGATTCTCTTAGACGACGGTTCTAATTTGGGTCTAATATGCAAATTATTCGCAAGTTGCTTTTTTTATTTCTCAACCGATCAGATGGAATTTTTACCCTTTTTCATATTTAAATTCCTCTAAATTGCAGGTTTTTATAAAATGTACTTCGCAGTATTATCGAGAGGGTAAAATTCCCAACTAGGAACTTTGAAAAGGTGTCATTATTTTTTTTTTATTTCCGAGAAGCATACTGTTGTACAGCGGCACCGCGAATGTATTATTTCTTTTTATGAGAAAATAATTAAGCTGTCGACATATACCTTAATATAATTATTCCGAAAACATGATATTTTCCTTACCATTCAAATATTTTTATATACCTAATTATAAACCCTAGTAATTTTTATGTGCTTATTTTATCGTTTTTTAATGACTACTTTGAATCTAGGGGAGGTATAGGTGTTTGCATAGCTTCAACCACTTTTCTGTAAATATTATTTAAATCAATTGGTTATTGACATGCTCACGTTTATCCATCTCATTAATAAGCAATGTGCTACGACGCAACAGATTGGTCAAATGCTGAAGACTAGCTGTTAGTTAATCGTTCTCGCAGCGTCCCATTTTTAGGATTGGATTAGTGGGAGGGAATTTTAAACATCTCATACATCTGTGCTTTTGAATATAAATCGATTTAAAAATCACTTTATGAAACTGTGCAAAGTGGGTCTCGAGATCACAAGCATCGCAACCGGAGTCAATGACGTTGACCACTTGACCATTGACCCGACTGATAAATTCTATAAATCTGAAAAATATTGTGACTCCACTATTTATGCTATTTTATTTTTAATGAAAATGAAACACAATGTTTAGTAATTAATACTACTACTGTATAGTATGATCAGAATTAGTTTCTATAGACAAGGGGTATTTTTAACAATTCAGAAATGTACGACCTTTCAACGTTTCCGTATACATGCAACTTGAACCGTAGATATCTTAATCGATAATTGTTCTGCTCCCAATAAAAATACAGAAATGAAATAAGAAACGAATCAGCGTTGCTTTTTCGCTTAAAAACCGTGTACTTTGCTACATACGTTTAGTTCCTGTTAATTATTCAATCGATACTATTTAAAAGAGATCAAATGGCGAAGTTCACTTCTCTCATTGATATTTGAAAATCGCAAACCTGGCGCATTGTTATTTTAATAATGCAATAGAAAATAAGTATAAACAGGCAGTTCTATTGAAATGTACTTAACCAAATACAAAAGGAAAACGAATTTCCCGTGTTCAGAAATAATGTCAAATGACACACATTTTATAATAATAAATTTGTATTAGCATCTTGAGTGATTTGCAATTTACAGAATACTTCATACGTTTCATAGATTATAATACATCGTGGAGATCGGCAAACTGTCGCTCGCGGAATACCGGTAGCTTGCGATGGTATTTTGCGTACTCGTGTGAGAAGATTTAAGAAACACAAAAAAGAAAGTTATTATAGTCATATTATTTTATAATAATGGCATAAGAACCCTTACATTACGTGACACGTAAAAACTACTAAGCACCATTTCAAATGCACACAAACTGCATTTCAAAGGTATGTGTGGTAAATTATAAATAATTTTTAATGAACGGTCAGTACTCTAGTATCGACTGGTCAGAGTATGTAGTAATTACTTAATTGAATGTTCAGTAAGTTATACAAACGACCATAACTTGTCCAATATTAACCAAGTTACTGACAAAAACTGATTTTATGCAACAGTAAACCATAATTTATTACCTAAGTTACCGACCGTTTTGCATGTAGTTGTTAACTAGATAATAAATTGCAATTTATAACCATAATATGATTATTTTAAACTCAAAAAACTCTCCATAAATTCTTGATTAGTTTTTATAATGCTTGTGTAGTTTTTTAATGCTGTCATACTGAGAGTTTGAAAACCACTGTTTTTTAGATTAGTTTCCAAGAAAGTAATTATTTTACGTAATAATTATTAATACGGGGTTTGTGTTTTTAGTTTTCGTGACATCGTATTAGAAATTCAATGTATTCTATAATCTTTAACTTTAAAATTTATATCTTCTATTTCAGTGTGTCTCACCTCGTGGTCCGCGGACCACTGAAGATCTCATGAAATTTTCTGTAGTCCATAAAAAGTGAGTGCTCATTTAAAAATTACATGTACTAATTTCAAACCAAATTTTTGAAAATGAATGCTGATTGATTTCTGGCAGCCTTAACCAACTATATCATTTTTATATTTTTATCTGTTTTAATATCTTTTCATATTATAATGTTGCAAAACTAATAAACGAAAATAATGTTTATTTTATTTAGATTTTGAAAATTAATTTCCATCGAAGAAACACCAATATTTTTTATTCCTGAGTTGGTGGTCGGTTAAATTCTTCTTTTTTTAGTGGTTCGCATGCGTAAAAAGGTTGAGAAACACTGTTCCAGATAACTATCTATGATTTCAGGCCTACTCGATAACACTTCTTGACTCCCCGAATGATGATTATTCATCAATTGATTTGTTTTCATCTACTTTATTGATTATAGTAATGAGGTGCAGGTACGTTATTTCAGCTTCTTTCATCGGGGGGCAAAATTTGCCTGCTTGTTATTTTTTATTTCATCATGGCATGGGATAAGTGTGTGTTTCTCCAAATTCAGGGAACAAATTTTCCTCCCCTGTCTCCACCTCAAAAATAACACCCCTAATGGGGTGTAGTAAATTATCTTAAAACGTGAGTATTATCCAGAAATACATTGATGTTGAGTGGCTAACTGAGATTATAACATGTTATTGATAAACGCCGCTTATTTAAACGTTTCAAAATTGGGAAGTGGCACAATTAAAAATTATCCGCGCAAGAAAAGTCAATTGAAAAAACGATTAATTGATAATCGACTCAGCCGCGAATTGAACCTGGAACCTTCTAATCGCCAATCCGTGGTCTTAAACTCTTTCTCATTTATACAGGGTAACCGTTTTATCAATCATAATAGAGCATGCCTAAAAATAGTGATATTATGTATTTAGTTCATTATCGTGTCAAGAACGTGAAGAGCTTAATCTTGGTCGATATTTCGTTGCACATAATATCGTCATTGTCCTGGAAGAAGTCCTTTAACTGAAACAAACTACTTTTGAATAATTGGACGTTGAAATGCTATACCTTTTTCATTTAGTTTGTTTGTACAAAACCGTTTTTAAGTATAAGTATAATTCATAAAAATTAGTGTGTTCTTTCATACAGTAGAGTTCCAAATAAAGAGCATTTTGGTATAATTAACTCAATAACGATATAAGTAAATTATATGGCAGGCAGAAGTGAAATAAGTGTCTGCATATACTTTATCGATGGTGTTTGGACAATCAATTTGACACGCAAAAAACGTAGCTAAAATATGAATAAGCCGACTATTTCTTGCTTAAAATACTTATGCTACCTTTTTGCTTAGTACGAATATTTTCAATGTGCATCGGTTCTTATAGCACGCGGATCTCTTAATAATGGCCATTATTTCAGATAACATCATATACGCAGTGCATCTCCGCTCCGAAATGCCCAATAACTCATTGTGTTCTGTTCCATTTTATTTTATAATGCAAACAATAATCATTGTCAAACACATAAATAACATTGGTCAGGCATGCCCGGCCGCTTGCATTGTCCCAACTGCACACAGTTCGAAACTGTATATCAATTTTAAAAACAATTGACGCATGTCACAATTGATGCAAATTATTATACAGCATTAAACTTCATTACAAAATCTATTGTTCCACACAAAATATACCGATATTTTCATTTATTTTACTATATTTTATCTTATGCTAACTTCCGGTCCAATAGCCTAGTGGTCAACATTCTTGTGTGCTATTCTATTTGGTTGCGGTCTCCACTTCTTCGTTTCACTCAATGGAAACTTTCTGACATTAAGTATTCAATCGATTTATGGATTTGTGACTACATTTCCCTCCCTCCACCAAAGAGCGATTGTCTAAATACTAAAACTTTCTTCACCACATCCTTCTATCATTACTCTCGTCGAAAAGAGAGATTAAGCGACTGAATAACAAGCAGTTCTTTTAAATAAACAACTTGTATGTATTCTAGTGAAGTGTTATTGTAATATATATTGTGTTCACAGACTATGGAATGAATAAAACAATTTAAAAAAACCCCCATACAAATACCGATTGTAAGTATTCTGTAAACATAGCTATTCAATTCACATCAGTAAATTTTCTTAATTTAAAACATTAAGAGTTTTCTTTTAAATTTTGCAAATGGCTTCGATCAATGAAATAGACGAATTATTTTGCGAAAACCAGAATGAATCACTGAGAAAACATTAACAGCAATCCATAAGAATTCAATTCTTGGCGTAACAAAGACGGTGGTCAACGAAGTGATATAAATGTTCATGCTACCGTGCCTACTAATTGATTGCAAGCGATTTCATCGACTAACATAGTTTATTATTAATTGGTATCCTTTTTTGATAATCTCCGAATCAATTTACGAAAATTACCAAATTATTTAATAATAAAACGATTAAATTACATTCTTATAAATATGCAAACATGAAATCATTAATGCATCAATTTTATTTAATATCAATGTTGCCAGTGACAGCCTCTGTCTATTGTACACTACGTTTTTCTTCCAGCACAAACCACGAGCGACCTGTACTATGATTTATATCCGATTACAAACAACTACTATGTACATAAGTACTTCTTACTTTGCAAACTTGTGGACTTATCGCATTAAGCATGATTTATTTTTAAATCAAAAACAATAGATTACTATCTAACATTTTTAATTCAATAAATAATTCAGTCAAATTTAACTTTGATTCGTTAAATATCATAAAATATGCATTTCATTATTATAGAGCTCATAATCTTAAGTGCATTCGTATTATTTAAAGTGTAGCTATGTCGCTTCACGTTGGTTGTCACGCAACCACCCGTTGGTGCGTATACTGCCTCTGATTTCACCGTCACCTTTCATAGAATATCAACAGAAACAAATTCATTTATCTCGTGAATTTCTTGAAAAAAAACCAACAGAGCTTCAAAGAACTGAAACGCACATCAATCGCTTATTTAAAAAAACATACTGTCATTGTGTTTCATTTCTTTCAAATTCTTTTGGAGGGTTCCAACACTTAAATGCGTTCATTCCACCAAAAATTCCGAAAATTACTTGATAGTTTTTATCTAATTACAGCATTAGTAATATTGAGTTTGCAAAAAATATACAAAACAAATCAATGATATATTAACGTTGAGAAATAATTGAGCCTTTTGGAGACCCGCCTCGCTGTCGTATAAAATAGTGCTTCCCAACCAGAGGTCCGTGTACCAGAGCCATCCACCGAAATTTTAGCATGTCGCAATAGTTAAAATACATTGCCGGAAAATTTGAAACAAATCCTTCTATTTTTTTTGCTTAACCTATCTAACTATACGTTAATATTTGTTCATATTGAGTTTTTTTTATTTAAATATATCATAAATATACAACAGAATTATCACATTACATTTTTATTTTCAATTCGAGTGTTGTTGATGTACTGTTTGATATATACATTTGTTAAGATAAAGATTTAAAAATTAATAAGCACAATTCTATGTGAATAAATGTTTTTATTTCTGTATTAGCGGTCGACAAAATATTTCTCCTATTTTACAAGTCTGCGGATGTATAAATGTTAGGAAACTTTTGTATAACCCTTTTAATTACGCGACGGTGTGCTCATAAGCAGGCATGGTTAAAGAGCGATTCTAAAATGTATGACGTTTGGCGTTTTAGATATGTCAATAATTTCAAAGAGTGTTGACTAAGAACACAACACGGCCAGTGGCAATATTTCAGAATGTTTATTATTTTCTGGAACAATGCAATATGAATGAGCAAACCCTCTATGATTCAACCTCCATCAGACCAAATCGGTAATAATATGACGCAAACGGAACAATTGTGTCAGACTTGGCACAAAGCGAAAAATCCCAACAAAACGGAAGTTAGGACAAAACGTATCCGTAATAACTACTCATTACACTTTCAGAGCTCGGCATCATAATAATATGTCATGAGCAAGTGGGCATTACCGACAAAATAACATAATAGATCATATGGCCATAAAAATCCGGCTAATCATAAAGTATGGGCATGACTAACACTATCGCAGGGGTGGCGCGTTTTATTTTGCCAAAAAAGTTCCGCGTTTTGTGCACAGTGTTTTTATTCCTTTGATTCGTTTAACCCATTCCCTGTAGAACCGTTTAAAGAATATTCCAATACCAAATGTTACAAAAATTCATTCAGTAGTATTGGTGTTAACCAAACTTATCATGGAGATTATCAGAACAAATCAGGTTATATCTTAATACACTAATTAGCTTGTACACAAAAGTTGTAACACTGTTATATTTTTTAGTATCAGCTATCAACACACTGCAATCTGCGTCTCATCGGTTGAGACGTTAGCAGTCAGCGGGTTAACGGATCGGTTTTTAGGTTTCGACAATAAGAGCGATTGGAGAACGCGAGTGGAGAGCCCCATTATTGGTTAAAGTCTTAATGAAACTGAAGTATTTTTAACAAAAAGTCTGTGTGATGAAATTGCACGGTGTCCATGTTCAGATAAGGTAATGATTAGACACATATTTTTAGCATTTTACGATACATGCTAAAATTTAAAATATATCCTTATTTATTCTAAAATATTTTTTTAAATAAATATTAATATATATTACGTCATATCACATTATAATCAATGTTGAATGACACAAATTTGTATTATGGACATTAAATTAATGAATCAATTCGTCGCGGGTCAAAATGTAACATTAATGTAAAAGAAACTTTTTTTGTTACATATAACATTATTTACGTCATTTTTTTCGATGTCCACTCCCAATATGGAGAATATAGTATCCTAACGGAGGTATCTTAACAAAATTTTTCTACGAGAACTGCTTGTTAATCAGTTGCTCAACCTCTCTTTTTACGAAGAGAGTAGGGATAGAAGGATAGGGCTAAGACAGGACTAGTAGTTAGCTAATCGCTCTCGCTACGCCCTATGAAGATGGGATGGGTGGGAGGGAGGACTCAGACTAGAAAGATCAATCCATGAAAACCGTTCGCACTGGGAATTGAACCCGGGACATCCGAAACCGTAGCCAGCGACGCTACCAACTGCGCCACGGACTACGTCATTAACAGAAGCTTAATGCGTTCAAGGGTATGAGGATCTTTTTTAACAACTTTTAACTGATCAGATGTTAAAAAAGATAAAATCCGAATACATTGCAATAATTAACACATTCGTACTAGGGAAAATATGACCAAAATACGAGTAGCGGTGGGGCCGTAAAGAAATGAGTACATCATTAACGCATGGCTTGTAAACAATTAGTGTTAAAAAATTTAAAAAATAATGATACATTTAAAGAGTTATGAGCTATTAATGTTGACTATATCGAAGGACGCGGAATACGCGTTCCACTCCACTCCATAAAAATCTCCTCGACGCGGATTCCACAATCCCAGTGCTAACGAGTTTATGGCCACAACAATTAAATATGAAAATTAGTTACGAAATACATGAAAATGTACAAAATTTTAACAATTCAAATTAAATATGAACAGCTTGCGTGTGCTGCTATCACATCAATGTGGTGTTGAAAGATTCGTCAACAAATATGATTTAATGACGACCGATCGCGGCACTTATCTGAAAGAATACTCCGTCGGAACATGTTCCTTGCTTAATTTGAATACAATTTAATTTTTTTTTTTTTGTGAAAAATCGTGTTTTATATCTTCGTATTTTTTTTTATTGTCCTGTACTTAAATTTATTATATTTACATATGTATATAATGAACGTTTTAAAATCTATTGAAATTGATAATTATTTGAAATGTATGTCTATTAAAAACCATCACAAATCCGAATGATGCAAATAGATACTCTAGTGCTAATTCAGTTGATTCAAGACAGGCAATTACTGTTTGAAGTTTTTTATGAACTTAAAAGAATGTAATTACATTATAAATAATAAATCAAACATTTTCCACAGCTGCCGATATAACGTGAAGTTTAGTGAGAAAAATTATATTATATTCTCATTCTTACACTTTTTCACATAAGCTACTGAAAATGTCATGACAAGCTACCGGTATCTTGCGAGTACCGTTTTGGCGTTTATTAATTCATCTTGTTATGATGAATAATAAAACTTTTGACAAAATAATAAATCTTTGTTGATCGATTGACGCCATTTTGCTTACGAGTTTATTTGTCAAATACCTTTCTACACTTGACACAACGAAACGATATTCAAAAATGATATTTTATGCCAAATCGAATGCAATATAATGATCATTAATTTGTCGACTCACGTGAAAATTTGTTTGCAATAATAATTTATAATTTTGTAAGTTACTCAAGAAATATTATGAATAATATTTTTAGACACAACATAACCTATCTATCGGTTGAACGATGCATAGCAAAAAATATACAAGTCTATAATATTGTCTGTAGGGATTCTGATCGAATATTCGAATGTATTCTGCCAAAGCCCTCTATAATTACAGGCCATGTTGTACGACCCGTCAGCAGGTATTTTTGCAGACGAGCGGTCCATTACATTTACTGCGAAGTCATGAAATCGATATTTTGGGTTAATTACGATGAACTCTATCATATTTTAATAATTTGAAATAGTAGGTAGTTAAATGTAATATCTTTAATGTTAATAGAAATAAAGATATTTTCGATGGATTCAGCGGTAACTTTGGTGTTTTAATATTAAACTAATGTTGATAACTTAGTTATTCCACAACCTGTGTTACTTAACGTAACGCGTTTCGCTTCTTCAAGAAACATCTTAATTAAAAATGAAGGGTATAGTGGGTTTGTTTACTTCTACTGGACGTGGGGAGGGGGTAAGACCCAAACGATTAATTAATAAATGAATAATAATTATAAAATGAATGAATGATAAAATGAGTGTTTGGAGGTGAAAATCCCAACAGAAACATATTTAATAGTGGTGAGCCACGTGTCCTATTTAATATGCTATTTACTAATAATCGATTAGTGTTAACGGTTTTATTAACCTCTAAAAACTTATATTTAAAACTATTCATTTTAATACTTTTTTTTGCGATACAGTTCGTTTGAAGATACTTCTTACAAAAGCGAAACGCGTTACATTTAGTAACACAGCCAGTGGAATAACTAATTTATCAATTTTAATTTCATATTAGGAATAAAGTTGTTTACTTACTGTGAAAGAGTACAATTATAAAGCCTAGTCGTAATCAATGGTTGTTATTAATCTTGCAATAAATTACGATTCTAATAACTCTACCCTGCCACACATCGCATTTCATGCCGTTCACTACATATATTATGACGACTGTACGATATAATTTATTGTGACGGTTTAATTATTTTAAAAAATAATACACAATTCATTTGTACTACTTCCACATATTTATAATGATCAGGACCGGTTACTCTCATCACGAGCATTATCAACTGATAAAAATACAAACATAACAGGCTTATTTATATAAAATTGAGTGTAAAAATAAGCCTGTTATGTTTGTATTTTTATCAGTTGATAATGCTCGTGATGAGCGAAACCGGTCCTGATCATTATAAATATGTGGAAGTAGTACAAATGAATTGTGTTTTATTTTTTAAAATATAATGTCTTTCCACCAATAATTGACAGTTAACACCTTAAAAGGTTTAATTATTCCTTAACATGCATTTATGTTGGTTTTTGATTAATCATAAATAATATAATGATTATAGAAAAGAAACACTGAATAAACTCACAAGAAATCTTTTTACATATATGTTATATTCGACGAAAAACGGAGTTGAGTGGACGATCTTTGTACAACCGCCATACAATTTGTTGGTAGAGACTGAGACTCCTAGGACTACTCGTAGATTGCAAATTTTCTTATAGCACTGCTAGTAACTTAAGGTTGCTTTGATGTACTCTTTTTTGATATTCGGATATTTGATAAATTAGAATGTTATCCGTGTACAGTATTAATGTATATTAAACTACTGGATTAACAAAAAATCTCATCCGCTATCGCATTATATCTTGAAATAATTTATTTTGTTTATCTTAACACAATAATACATGCTAACAATTAGTGTGTAACCAATTTAGCAATACGTCTGACTATAAATATGAAAATACAATGAATGTTCATGGTGAAATTCATCCATGATATTATTCGAATATTTAAATACTGTATGGTTCAATATTCGAATGTTTGTTTTCAACGAATATTTGGAATCCTTTGTTGCTTTCTGCAAGATATCATAAATATATTTAAAAATTTGCATTTCAAAATACTGCATCTTTTTTAAATAACGTTAATATAATTGATATTTTTGTAATTTAAGACATCGACTGAGGGTGCTTGATGGAATTTCAATATCAAATTTGGATTATTGAGATTTTGTACACTTCCATGTATTTTGTCACTAACGACCCGGGTTTCGCCTTTCGGCATCTTCAGGCATTCGAGCACATGAATGGACTCGAACTGAAGTGAACTGGACTCAGTTCGAGTCCATTCGTGTGCTCGAATGCCTGAAGATGCCGAATGGCGAAACCCGGGTCGTTAGTGACAAAATACATGGAAGTGTACAAAATCTCAATAATCCAAATTTGATATTTTTGTTGTTACTTTTTTGGATTTATCAAATACGCATAATACTATTCGAATGGAAATTAACGTGCTGATTCTTTTGAAAAATATGTTTCGTATTTCCCAAGTACTGCAGTCAATAAATTATCATGACATCGTATTTATACTGGTATTATTATAGCACAAATACCATAATTAGAGAAAGTGAAAACGTAAGACAATTTGTCGTTAGAACGTTTTACATTTCATACGCTATTTTCCTACACAATAGTAAAATTTAGCTATAAGCTAGTTTCAGTTGATAATGCTCGTGATAAAAAAAGAAAAAGATGATAGAAAAAGTTGTGTTTTATTTTTTTAAATATAATGCCTTTCCACCAATAATTGACAGCTAGCACCTCAAAAGTGATAAGTTGACGGATAAATTATATCATGTTAAAAAACTTTCCGCAACTAAAATAAAAATCAAAAAGTTTCCACAACTTAACCGTTTTTTTTTTTATTTAATTATTCACACACGTGAATTAACATAATTACAATAATTTTTTAATTGTAAAATACGAATATTTAATTATTAAAAACCTTGAAAAGTAATTATGCAACGTGACAACGCTGTGTCGTTGACCGAAACCGGTTCTGATCATTAAGTATGTAGAAATTCACTAAATGCAACATACACCATTGCAATTCATGTTTCGTTAAAAATAATTATATTTTGAGTGTCGTATCGATTTGTATAAATAAATAGCCAAGTAAGCCGTCAAGTGTAAGAGGAAAGTATATTTTAAAATATAATGCCTTTCCACCAAGAATTGACAGTTAACACCATAAAAGTGATTAGCGAAGCAGGAAAGTGTATGAATAAATATTCTTACAATTATATAATTGTTTTAACAAGATTTGTTTGATTTTATTTATAGAATATAATAATAAGTAATCAATTCTGGTATTGTTTAATAATGATCAAATTATATTCAATATTACTTCTCACCGTACATATAAAATATAAAGGAATGTTTTGAATTATAAATTGAGGTTTTTAATATGGCTCATTACAGGGTACCTTTTCGGCATTTTTTTTTCAAGCAAATTTTGGATTGTTGCTCCTGAGACACTCCTAGTAATTATTTGAAAGTGTCCAACACTAGCATGTTAGCATAGCGGGTTATAGATTCATAGTAGGTATTGACGCCGACAAAAATTGATACCTTGGTACAATAGAGTATCGGTCTCTTTTTATTATAATTATCGAATTTAAGCTAAATCTGCAATTGTTTTTCAAATCTCTAATATAGATGTAGCTGAAAATAGAAATGTTAACTTAAGCCTCCAGCCCCTTCATATAGAGACAATCGAGAGTTATCCAACAGTGACAATTAACAATATTGTTATTTTGAATACTACTAAAAAAATCTGCTATTATTGAAATGTACACTAAAAAAAATATGAATTCCTGTTTTGTTCATAGTTGATTGTAGTATGTGAATATTTATGAATGAATTAGACTAATGATGTATCAAGTTCAGAATATTTATTAAATCTATAACCGAATATAATAACATAGATAAAATTTTATTTCATAATTTTGTTATTCCGCTTACCGTGTCACACGCGCTTTACAAGTGGAATATCAAAGCTATCACCATTAATTTGTAGGGCGAAAATGAATTTCCACAAAGTAACCATGAAATCCAGTAAATATAATAACCAAATTATTAGAACAAAACAACTTTATTCGCAATACAATAACTACTTAAAATGATTCGTGATAATTTAACTTACCTTTGTAATTTATTTATTTTAAATAAAACTGAAATTATTTCACTTTATCTCAAAAAAAATTCAGATTTTCTTATAATGTAAGAAATATTTTTAAGTATTACGTAAATAAATTACACTTTTAACGATAATCTAACACTTGATTTGTCACAGTTAAAATTTTAATTTTACACTTTTGCTATATAAAACAGTCAAATCACAATATTGCTTTGCAGTAATATTTTATCGACTATTCATTTCAAAATTAGTTTTAGATTGCCTTGTAAGTCACAGTTGTTAAATGATTTTATTTACACTAAATAAACCGCATTTTTTTTTCATGAGCAGAATTTTTCGTAGAAGTTCCATAAATACGATAACAATATATGCCAAGTGAGCATATTATAGTATATATGCAAAGACCTTGTCAATGAAAAGTGTTGTCTTTGGTCATATTATCTACAATAAAAACACTACACATATTCTATAGAATAATTTTGCCGTCTTCACATAACTACTTCACATAAATACATTTCTATTAATTAGACATTGAAGTCTTCTGCGATGTATCCATCGTAAATCAACAGTGTGATAGGTAACTATATATTTTGGCATATACAATATATGCCTATTGATTACAGGATAACATTATGTGACAGTATAATTTGTCAATATAAATTGAGCCTATGTATACCTACATGTCTAATGACACCTTTAGTAGAATATACCATTATTATAAAAACATTATTCGTTTGTATGTTAGCTTACTAATCAATATACTATATCTGTCACTTAGGAATTAATTGTAATTTTTAATTTACATTATACTTCCTACTAACATCACTGACTGTGAAATAAAATATAATTTTCTGTAATTAAAATGGGTTTTTTATATGTGAAATTCCAGTATTTTTTTTTTAAATTTTATAAGACGTATCATACCGTTCATTGGTATTAATGACTAAAATAGTATATATAAGATAAAATAACATTGTTAGGGCTAACACGCTTTAAAAAATCTTCTTTTAAAAAGATTTTTAAAACGACTTTTGATAATTTAATATTCAATTCTCCACGCAAGAACATGGTTCGTGTATAGACATTTATATAAATAGAAATCCGCTGAGTCTAAAGTATCAAACAATCTATCACAATTTTTTCTAGGTATATAAAGTTCTTGAAAATACTAATTTAACGTTAAAACATCAGTTTTTAGTTAGAGATATACGCATGTCTTCCAATAATACAATGATACCAAACAGCATTTACGTAATAAACTACGGATGAATTTACAAACATTTAAAATTGCTGTTTTAATCTTACAAAATGTTTTCATTAAAGATAAACATTTAACACTGCTAAAAAGGAATATTTTGATTAATTCATGGTAAACTATTGATGCATATTTCACTGCTTTTAATTTATAATATGACATTTGTGTTAAAGTATGCGTACTTTAAATACCTCATGGTTTTAAAAAAAATGTTGATTATAAACAATCTATCTACAATAAATTCTTCTATTTCTGACATTTCATTAATTCACTTGTTTATTTTTTGGAATTGTAAATACGTAATTACATTTTAACTTAAAATCCTACTTAAAAAAACTTAGACTGTTAGTTAAAAAAATTATATGTTTAACCTTTTTACCATAATAGTTTATCAATTTTATTCATTGCCAAATGTGGACATTGCGTTGTAATTAAATTTTACGTCTTTAAACTTGGGCAAATAATCAAATCGTGTTCTGACTTTGGTAGCGCGAAACTGGAGGCTGTTACGCCAGGTATTTGGAAAGATGCGCGTCGCTCGACGACCGGACCAAAACTGACACAGCATCCGACAATACCGTGAGCTTTGCAGGTAACACCACCTGACCACCAGACGTAGACAACCTTTTACTACGAAACTACGTTACAAAATTGCTTAGACTATTAAACACTCAGCAAACCCACTTCCTCATTTTCGGTAGACATTTTGTAGACTTGCATTGGAAAGTTTTGGAACACTGGGATTTGAACATGATACATTGTACTGTAGCTCAGAGGTAAGAGCTTCGTTAAGCGATCAAATCGTTTCCATCTCTGGCAAGATAAAGATCGAACGTAGATTTTTCAATTTACTTTATTAATATTTACCTTGAATTCATCTTAAGTGCTTAATAACTTGAACAATATCTGGCGGATGGTATCAAATATTTTTTTTGAACATTCCACCACCACCCCAGCGAAAAATTCACTATTCTGTCATAATAATAAACAATACAAAAAACGGCAAACATCTTTTTCCTGTGTAATAAAACCTTAACAGAGATAATTTGAAATGAATTCGGGAGTTATTATTAATTTAAAATTGATTAGAAATTTTGTTATTGTGTACTGATTGTATAACTAGATGTGGCACGTGTAACGTCTCTTTAATAGTTAAAACATTACGATAACTTCAATCTTAACATATTTCCATAATAAGCAAAACAGGTGTCACCTCAAGTTAATCAACTTTCAGCTTAAGTAATTATTTTTTACGAAGCAATCAATGAAGACTAATGTTGAAATTACTGTTTACGTTTCATTGTTCAAAATGTATATTGTGCGGCTAATTGTCTTATTAGTTAAGGCTGTAGATTTTAGTGTATTAGAAGTGCATTATATGCTCAAATTTAATGGTCAATAAAATGTTCAATTGGAGTTTCGTCACAAGTCCTCAGTTGAACAAGTAATCATTTAAAAATGTTGTGAAACGCTGCCGGTCTTATCATCCCAGGCATTTAAGCAGGTAGAGTAAAAAACAATTAGCAGCGAAAATGTTTCATGACATTTCCAAACATCCTGATATTAAATATCCATACTAATCAAAACAATGACTGTAGCGGTTGTGATATTATCTGTTTCATGAATATAAATTCACAATTTATTTTAAGAATTTTATGAATAACGCATTAATTACTTATGAACCAACTCGTGTGCGGTTGTTTTTCTTTTTTATTTTTATAATATTTATATATTATACAGCGTAACACTCAAATGATTCATCGGCCTCTGTAGCCTAACTGTAAGAGCTTCGCCAAGCGTGAAAAAGGTTCCGGGCTAAAGTTCTGACAAGGTCAATATCAAATTAACGTTTGAGATATGAAGTATCTAAAAGCAAAGACAGATATGACATCCGCTTTGCAATGTTAGTAGTAAACAAAGTTTTTGTATTTTAGTCTTAAATAATTAGTTTTAACGATAGTTATTCATACGATATTTTTCCTATCGTATTAGTTTTCCAATTCAGAACAGTATGATTTTTATAAGCGTGTCAACCGCTAATCACAAATAATATAATCGAAATAAAATTGGACATATCAACATTTTCTTGTTACTATTGAAGTTATCGGATTCTGCGTGTCATTAAGAGTTATAATTACATATTGTGGGAAATGATTTTTTGTCAGATTTGACAAAAAGTGTAAATCAGTTATTACATCTAGATACGTCATATTCTGGATGGATGTTTGTGGTATATTTTTTTTATTTTGAAATTAAAAATACATTAAAAATTAATATTATTGAAATAACTAACCAGTTCATTCTACTATTATATTGCAGAGCTTCAAAACAGTGCGATTAATTGGCGAAAACGTGTTCGGACTCGCCCCCTCGCGGAATTGAGTGATTTCTTTTACTTCATATTTATTTATGCAGGGTCCATGGTCGAGGGGTTATCGTCGTTGGCTTCGGTTGCGGTGCTCACTGACTCGACGATATGTTCCATATTCGGGGTTAATGGTTAAAAATAATAATAATTGGTTTCTTACAGGCTGTAACCTGTACCTGCCATCCTGTCTAGGATATGTGCTATAAATCCTCTTTTTGCAAGTTCGTATTGATAATCTATCAATAAAAAATTTAAATTCCTCCAACTAATTTGAAAAGTTCACAAGATAAGTCAAAAGTTTTGGACCAATAACCGGATCAGGGTACAAATAAATCGTTCACTTTGAGCGTTCTATATAGAGACTGGCAAATCTCTCACAATTCGTCAACACATGTAATACATCTCATTATAATGAAAGTTATGTATGAGCAACTTACAGGCTTTTTAATGATTCACTTGAATTATCTACGTTTTTTTTAAATTGTCCTCTCATACGAATGATTGTTTTTTTTTAATATACTGATTAGTACACGTTTATTATAATATTATCTACGAAATGACCACGAATTCTTTCAGTAATTAATACAAAATAATATTCTTTTGGGCATATGTGTCGAACAATTCGAACTAAGATTAGATTTTATTTGACTGAAATGTAATTTTATCCATAATATGCACGGTTAAATTATTCTTCTTTGAAAGTATATTTCGTATTGAAGGATGTTTTGCAAATTGAAAAAATCTTTTTAAAATGTGACACAACATGTTTTTTTCATTATAAATTTAAATATATGTCGACTATAAGAACTAAACAAAATTATATCTGAAAAACTAAGACCTTCTTAACGCGTTTGAATTACGGAATGTATATATATATATAATTTAAGACATCGACTGAAGGTGCTTGATGGAATTTCAATATCAAATTTAGATTATTGAGATTTTGTACACTTCCATGTATTTTGTCACTAACGACCCGGGTTTCGCCTTTCAGTTCAATTCCATTCGTGTGGTCGAATGCCTGAAGATGCCAAAAGGCGAAAGCCGGGTCGTTAGTGACAAAATACATGGAAGTGTAAAAAATCTCTATAATCCAAATTTAACTATTTTTGTTATTAATAGACATTAATGTCGGAAAATCTGAAACATTTCACTCTCTCTTAAGCTACTTAAATCTAACATTTGTGATAATATATCGCAAATATAGTGCTATTTCTATATTTACGTCATTTTAAAATGTTAAAATATTTTTCAGCATCTTTACAGTACATATTGAGTCGGTCAAAATACAGCGCGCAACCAGAATATTTATTTACGTGCTCTTTTTCAATTTACTATCGAAATTCAGCTGGTTAAGAACATTCCCAATAAAAAAATTTCAGTTATCTTTGCTATATAGCTTTGCTTACACTAGTTATCAGTATTCGTAAGGAGCTTCCCCTAGTAGTTGTCAAACTCCGTTTCAAACCTAGTACTGCTAGCGTGGGAAGCGTAAATTAATATTTTTTCAATTTACCAACTGTCCAGGGTCGGATTATTGTCATCTCAATTTTGGAAAGCGCGCCATAACTTAAATCGTCCAAGTGCATAACGTATAACTGTTATCTTTGTAAGGTACCATAAATAAGGGATCATTGGAAGAGGATTACAGCTCCTAATAAAGCAAGGCTCTCTGCTTTTCCGTCATAAATTACTGACTCCGGACCAATGCTGGATTCAACTTTTACATAAATTATCTAAGTGTGCATTTAATGACCGATCGACTGCCCATACCTGGATCTGAGCCTGACTACTTTAAAAATACTTTTAAGAATTAAAAATATTGAAATATCACTACTAGCATATGTCCAAAAGTTTTCGGTCGAAGGATATTCAAGAGGTAATAGAATCAAAGAATAATTGTTATCTTTCGAAATGATCATCGTTTATTTCGATATATTTTTTGAAGCGGTTAATTAACTTTTGTATACCACTTTTTGTCTTCAAAACTGACTTGTTACGTCACTATAACACGGACATACTTCTCCGAGTTCTCCGTGATTATTGTTGGTATAAAAGCCACTACATTGCATTGACTGATGACTTTCAATAGGATGTATTCGGAGGAGCTACGAGCTGATGATGTGACTTAGCGGAAAAAAGTATACATATGCAGGGGACAGAGATATCGAAGGCACCATGTGGTGTTCATATGCTTCGAATGTGGAGTGGAAATGGTGGAAAGAATAAAAGAGATATTGGCGATGAAGTTGGTAATTCTGTCCTTGTCTGATGACATCAAATCATACCTGAATTGACTTCCCAGATTTTTGAACCAGAAGTTTCGTCTTCTATCAAGGCTTCTCTTCTCTTAAATGGTAAGATGCAGTCGTTTACGCTTCTTAGGGTATGGAAACATGTAGCCAAAGTATTCTAGGTTTCTAATACTTACTTTTTGAATTATCTATGTGCGTTTTTTTATCAATATTTGATGTTAACGATTTTTCCACCCACATTTCAAAACTCTTTTAAGCGTTGTGTCTGTGAGGGCTCGTGCATCAACCAAGATTTTTTGAGAGCGCCACTGTCAAGGCGACATAATTATTGAAAACAAATTTGTGCCATTTCTCGAACATAATATGGCGTTTTTGTTGAACAAAATATTATTTTTGAATTAGAAAAAACTGTCCTAGGATGACACTCGTCTATATTGCGGATAATTGGGGAAACAGTATAACAGTCAAATCTCTATATAATGGGCTGATGCGGACAAATCCTTCCACCCATCCGATCCCAAAACGTAGTGTAACGAGAGCGATTAGATAACCTGTCTTGTTCTAGCCCAATCCTTCAACCTCTACTCTCTTCGATAAAGAGAGACTGAGCGACTGGGTAAAAAGCAATTCTCATAGAAAAATTTCCGTTGCGATACATTCATTAGGAAGATATATTGTACACATTGGGCTCGTACATGGCTTAAAAAAACGCGGAAGGTTATCCCTTAAAACATAATTCTATTATATATTAAACTTGGTTTTCTAAATCCGTCCTTTTAGACATTGATAAAATAAACGGCACAATACAATCATACAAAAGTTTAGTAAAGTTTCCATGAGTGTATTGAAAAAAAGGTTTTGTTTTTCAACAACTTATGTGAGTGGGAGGTGGCCTAACCCGGATCAAATCACCGGACGGCACGCGTTAAAACTATCACAGCTGTGTCTTCACGATTATTGCAGAGTATTGTTTAAGGGCAACAGTCTTCGATTTAAGCATGAATATCAGTTACAGACTATTTTAACATTTTTCAAAATTTAATCGGAAAATCGTCCGTTGTCTCAATGTTCGTTATCGAAGTTTTACTGGATTCTAGTAAATGATATTTACATTTAAATAAACAGATGTCACCATCACAAAAAAACATCAGCGTTGAAATTCCTCTTGACGTGATAAAGAAGTAAAAGAGTAGGGTTGAAGAACATTGTTTATGCTCTTTATATGTAACAAAAATTCATTGTAAAAATGCATAGCTGCTGTTTAATATTTTGAGAGTTCTAAACATTAAAAAAAATATTATGTATTTATAATATTAGAATCGATATTTTATTCAAATATGAAACGTCAATGACCTCCCTGAATTCTTATGATAATATCGACGATATAATATAATAAAGTTATTTGTGTATCGCTTATAAAAAAAACTTGTTCTTATTAATTAAATTTGTCATAGATAATATCAATGATAAAAATAATTGTTAATGTGTGGTAGTGACAGAATAACAGAAAGTGTTTAATAATTAATTATAAATAAATTATGCGTATTTTACAGATAGAAGGGAAAGTGCGTTTGTTGAATTAAATTTAGAAGAATTATTCTTCTACTGTGTGACACGCTTAGTGATTGCAGTCTCGATTCGTTTTTCGATCTTCTTAATTCAAAAGAAGGAAAGATTCCATGACTGAATAGCAATGAGTTCTCGTTGCACATTTTCTGTTGAAATGCAGAAGAAACCATGTGCTCTATATTCAGAGCGGATATAGTTGGAAAAATATAATATAAGTATATTGTTGGTATATGTGTAAACAAAATTGTTTTATTCTTACCAGTTTTATCCACCAGGTTATCTTACCAGGGATACTCCATATTTGACATTAAAAAAATTCATGTCCGCTTCCAATGTGGAGCATATGGTATCCTAATGGAGGTAGTTCAATAGAAGTTTTTCTACCAGAACTGCTTGTGACTCAGTTGCTTAACCTCTCTTTTCGAAGAGAGTACTGATAGAAGGATAGGGCTAAGATAGGACTAGAGGTTCGCTAATCGCTGCCTACGAACAGAAATCCATAAATCAATTGAATGATCAATTTATGAAAACCGTCCGCACCGGGAATTGAACCCGAGACATCCGTAACCGTAGCCAACGACGCTACCAACTGCGCCACGGACACCGACAAAACCATAACATTGAAAATTTGGGACCATAACATTAAAAATTACATTAACATAAAAATAGCCAAATCGTACGACCCAAATTAATCTGCATTTAGCTGAGGGTACATAATTTTAACTAATTTATTTAAATGTGAAATCATCGTTAGTTCTAAAGCTTGTATTATAATATGATAGCCTTTTTTAATTCATTTTCATCATTTTTTTTATGGGAAAAGCTAACATCTTAAAATGCTTCTAGCTCTGTTTCTATAACAGCTCTATCCAAAATAAAAATAAATATACTATCTGAAATTTTAACAACAGTCTCGTGAACTTTACCTCATTAAATTTAATACAAAGAAATATTTTTATGAATTGATTCAGAGGACATGAGTGATTAATTTTAAATGCAGTTTAACCATTTTTCTATTTTGTTATTGTATGATGACAATTTTAAAATTACAAATTAATGTTATGCAGCATATTTGTCTACTGGCAACTAAAGTATTTTTTTTAAACGGTACTGGTAAAATACTGTGTATACCATTCCCACGCAATGTAGAGCAAATAGCCCAATAGAAGCATCTCAACAGTCATCTTGCAGTCGCGGTAAAATACTAGTAGACTTTACTTAGTACTGTTAGAAATATCTTAAAAAGTAAAGATTTTATATTATTCATCGGTGTAAAAATACTGTTAAAAATGATAAACTATTTTTGTACATATTCCACTATTTTTTTTTGAACACGACGGTTTCCGTGAGCTACAAATGCTCACCGTCTTAGTGAAAGCAGTCTTGTGATTAGGCAAATACAAACTAAGGAACATGTTACGATGCATGGTTTTATATTTCTAAATTTAATTTAAAACACAAAAAACTTCCTTTTCTTATGGTCCGTATGCATCTGATCACTTTTGTTGGCACAGCGCGCTTCTAAAGACCTTCACGTTGCCTCTGTGATGAAAGTTAAATCGAAAATCAACTGAATGTGTGTGGACACGCTCAATTGTGTCCGTGAACAATTCAGACGTATAGAACTGAACAAATTAAGATGCGCATAGTGCTGTGCGCGCAAAAATACTCAGATGCGTACGGACCATTATACTGTCATATTATTATATTATATTTATCGATAATTCGACAAAATGACGTTTTATTTGGCGCTGCATATTGTGGGATTGCAAATAAAATAATTTTTTTGATGAACTTCAACGCTACTTCCGTAAAGCTGATATAAATAGCGTATTCGGTAAAAACAATTAACATGATATATAATGAAAATATACCAATGTTTTAGTATTGAGGCATCGATCAAGTCTAGCGAAACAATCTGGAAAATGTATACCCCTGAATGATGTTTATTGTAACGTAGATTTTTCTTTTGTTTCGTATCTTCAGGCGGTCGACAATTTACATGGCGTCATTAGTGCTAGCTTTAATAAATTTTAATAATAATAAACGAAAATAATTTACCTTATTATCTTGCAGAACATTTTGTTCTCTGTTAAAATAATAATCCTACTATCTGATTTCGTTTTATAAAAAAAGTATCAAAGCATTATAAGTACATGGATTGAACTATTTATTTAAAATTCGCAGAAAATCTAGGTACCAAAATATTCATCGATTGAATTGAGGTTTACTTTGGTAGACCTCAGGGATGCACACAGAATTTTTTTCGAGGCGGTCCAGCCGATATGAGATTTTGATTAAAATCAGGGTCTATTTTTGTGATAAGAAAAGTAGATCCGCATGAAATGTACTTGCTTACTAAGCAGTTTGCATTAGACAATTAAAATTATGATATGATTAAAACATTAAAATAAGCGACGGAACTTCAAACTTTGTCAGTCCTCCTTATAATAAGATACAAATTTATTTCCTAGGAAGTTTTATTCCACATATTCAAAACATAATGAAGATGACCTTAACCAACGAAGCCTACTCTTAAATGAGAAAAACCGTCACATACGAGTTATAGTTATGAATTATGAGGAAAGAAAGCTAATTGAACCGCAGACAAAAAAAAAATGTTTTTTTACGAATTTAACAAATCGCTACGTCTACCATATAATCTCACATCTATCTACATTAAAGCTTATTTTACATGTCCTATCATGAGGTCTACCCCTGATTAAGATATCGATTATAATTAAAATTTTCACTATAGTAAAAATATCATGTTCACTGTGCACATAAAACACTTCGCTGTTCACAGAAAGGTTTGGGGTCGCAAGTTGCGTTGTAGGCTCCCAAACCATGAATTGCGACTCCCAACCCATAGTTTGGGAACCTACAATACTCTTGAGGCAGAGGGCCTGAGGTCTTGTAACATTTTCAAATAAGCAGTATCCACAGAAACGAGTCACCTTCGATTTCATCACCAAAATTCAATGAAAACTTTGCAAGAACACAACATTTTGACTATATTATATATAGATATAGATAAAAATATTTTCAAATCCTAAGGCGGTTTGGATCTACTAGACCGCCCCCCTGTGTGCGCCCATGATAGACCTCCATTATAATAGGGTAAAATAGTCATGTATATAGTTCTATAAAGGTTATTGATAGTTATTACGACATCACACCATTGTCAGATCTTTGATCAAACGATTTTTTCGATTATTTATATTAACATTTAAGAGATATGCATATGACATACAATATAATAGATAACTGTGTCATCTTGTAATATTTAGTTATATTAAAATGTAATTATTTAGTAATTTGTTGTTGGAAACAAAATGAACATACTTGTAATAGAAATGTTTTTACCATATGCTGTCCTAGTGTCGTTTTTAGATGTATAGTTTGTAATCTAGTCATTCAACCACTTTTTTCGCAGAGTGAAAGCATATATTTATGAGAGTAGCAGAGGACTCATCACTCTCTGCGTCCTCTTTTCAAGCTCTCATATATTTATGAAAAACTCCGAACCCTTAACTGAGTAGAATAAAAGACCGAATATTTTGTCCGCATAAAACGAGACTATTTTGAATCATTGCTTAGCTACAAGTCGAATTTTGATCAGAGGAAAGTTCAAAAATACAGAAAATTACAATGGAAAATATAATTCAATTCATTATGAAGCATAATAGGCTCCCGGCATTGTCGAGTTTTTTACAATCAATTTATCAGCAGACTTTCTTTATTTTCGCTTCATATAATAAAAATATATGGTTATTAAATTATAATTCACGATTTAAAAAAAATATATACTAATTTGTATCTTCTTGTTAAAATATCATTTATAAACATGTCAAAATATGTTTATTGAATGAACTTAAAACACATTATCGAGATATTTGTTTTTGACATCTATCATTTAATAGCTAAACTCATCATTCAAAATCTATATATTCAGTATGAAAAATATCATAGATGGCAGTAAAGAGTAAAATACTGCCATCTATGATATTGATTTAATGAAAATCTTTGCAAGCCTTATGATTTTAATTATCTATTTATCTTAGGTATGTATCGCAACTTTTTTTACTCCACTAACATTGTTCAAAAAATCTACTGACGGTCAAAAATAGAGTTCAAGGCTGAAGCTATTCACTTACACACAATATTAACAATCCACGTAGTAATCCATTAATCCTTCAACATTCATTTTTTTAATAAAACACAATTTGTTTTGTATTATTAAATTCAGTTCATTAAGTTCAGTTGATAATGCTCGCAATGACCCAAACCGATTCTGATCATTACAAAAATGTGGTAACAGTAACATTTCCCTTTCCACCAAGAATTGAAATTTAACACCTCAAAAGCGATAAAAATTGAATTAGCGATACCTTCTTAATAAAGTGCATACTAAAAAAATTATGCTCAATTTCAGATGCAGTCATCTTTTTTTAATAAAGTGATAACACCAAAGAAACGATTTTTCAACGTTAAATTCTCATCTCAAATTCAGTTCTACATGACATGTTGGTTTGAACATTATCGTCATTTCTTAAATATATGTAAAAGAAACACAAACTGCCAGTAAATTAAGTAAAAATGAAAAACCGACTTCAAATAGAATTCTGCTGACTTAAGTACCTACCGGCTGCATCATCGGCCACAACAGATGCAACATAATGTGTATCATGATGGTGTGAGCTCTGCTTTTGCATGAAAACGAAGGAGTCCAATCTTGAATTAGTGCCTTGCATCTGTTTAGTGTTGAATATCATCACTCTCTAAATACACTTGGGTCTTTGTCAGTGACTACCAAACATTTTATATTCATAAAGTAATTCTATTTAATAAAAAGAAACCAGTTAAGTCATATCTCAGTCATGCTCTTTTAAAAAGTAACATATTTTTGATATCTCACAAGAGAGAGCATATATATCATGAACATAGAGTAATTGATAAACACACACCATTTTATTTAATTCTTTATCAAAAATAAAACAGATGGTTGGTGGTTAGTATTCAACCAACACTTCAAAGTTAATTCAGAAAACATGCCTTGTTAACTTTACTATACCATTGGTTTTGTTAATAAATCTTCTTGAGCCATATCCGCTCTACAAATGAAGCATATGGCAGCCACATGATGCCTCCAAGATCCTGTCACTTGTCAATTGCTTTGCTTCCTCCCGTGACATGTCAACATCCTAAAGTTTCATCGAGTGCATCCTGTAGATTGTACCCAACAGAAATTCAGGATGATGCAATCCCACTGATCGGAACATGAGACGAGCAGGGTTCAGGCTCTCCGGAAGCAGAATGCAAACATATTTTAAAATACACTTTTTCTACTTGCATACATTCAAAATTCGTTCGTTACACATTTTCAAGAACCAATTAAGTGCAAAATGATGGAGAGATAATGTAATTAAATAATCAAAGTCACGGAGCATAAATATATTTATTTGTCAAGAAATTTACTGTTTTGAGTTCAATGGAACAACTCGAATGCCTTTTGTTACAGAATCCTTTTGCATTGTGAGTCCCATTTCTTTTAACAATTCATTGTCCACGGGTTCTCGTAGTGATAGCGATGAGATTACTTCCTAAAAACAAAATTTATTACATCAATTACAATGGAACTTGTTTAACATCGCTTAACTCTATATAATGCTGCATAATTTCATAAACTGACATTCCATTAACTTGAAACAAAAAACAGTTAACACAATCGACATCTTGCAATAAACATTAGAACAACGGTGCTGTTAGCCGCATAGATCTCTGGTAGGCAAAAATTTAATTTTACAGTTTTTTTACATTGCGGGTGTTTTTATGTAATTTAGATATTTATTTTTTTTACCAATTCCACTCTTGGTCTGATTTTAAGCAGAACGGAACTAATATTTTGAATGTGGTTGAAAAAATGATAAAAAGTTTTCCAACAGTGTTGAAATTATAATATACACTAATGTACTAACTTGATTTTCAGGACAATTTTCACAGAAGTTCCTCACAGCCAAAATGACCCATTGCATGATTACTATTATTTTTAAAAAATTAAGGAAACTATTTATATTAAAGACATTTGTATGTATCGATCAATGTGGTATGGTGGATTATGAGAAAACATAAATCGGAGATTTGAAAATTTGTACGACTAAAAATATATAAAAGAACTATAAATAAATACATTCTATAAAATTAGCGAAACTATACCATAAAAATCAGTTCATCTAGCGTTTTTTGTGAATATTTTGCAATTAAAGTGGAACCTTGATCTATTGTTCTCGCAATATTCGTTTTCCCGCATGTATCATTCATTCTGTATAGTCCCGACCAAATTTGTCATTCTGTACAGTTTGCCTCGTATTCTAGATCGTGTATTATTCTGATTTCTAACCTATGAACAAGTTTGACTATAGCTGAGACGGAAAATAGTTCCAAAACTTTCCCGCATCTTCAGGGTCCCTTGAAAAACGAAGAATCGCGGTTCCACTGTCCATAAACAGCAATGAAATATATATGAATACATACATAACTTGTATATATAAAAGGATACATGGATTTCTGGCATCTATATTGCAGCAGTCTAGAAAAAGGGGGATAAGATCCAAGTCACGAACCTGAAATGAAATAAAATATTGTAAAAATTATAATATATTTTGATTTTATCTGCCAGTAAAAGTCATGTGCAACATTTGCAACTATCAATATATTTAATGTCTTCAATTACAGACAATTAAAGATAATACTAGTGATTCAATACTTGATAATATTATAGAAATATTTTTAAAATAATAATTGGTAACTAGTGAAAAAGAAACTGAAAAAAATCAGAATAATCACAAACAGCAAAGTTACAAATGTTTTTGAGAACTGGAAGTTACATCTGATTTGTGTTAGTGATTTATTCCTCCACTGTTAAATCTATTACCTTTAGGCCCTATAGAACAAAAATATCATAAAGCTTTATCATACGTTTTTATATAAATGTGCATAAATTTCGTCTTTTTTCTCCATTGTTTTGCAAAAATACAGTTAATATTTACTAGTGTAATTTTAAAGATCTAATTTTTTTTGATTAAAATTTGCCGCTAAACCTTTAACCAACAAATGTTAAAGATAACATACTAACCTGCCGTTTATTAATTCCATTTTTCCAACATAAATTTCCCAGAGTCCGAATAAGTGTCGCTTTGAAACCGAAAGCAACATGTTGTTCCACACTCTCCACAACCGAGGACAATCGTTTCGGTCCAGAGCTATCAAAAGCCCCCAGCTTTGTTTTGTGACTATCGGGTGAATCAATTTTGACATTCGGAATATTCATACGTATTTTTTGCGTCTTCTGTGCCGGAGGAATAGGTTCAGCAACTTGTGAAGGGGGTAAGTTGACTGACTGTGAAAGAATTGGCTGTATTTCAACTTTCTGGTGAGTATTTTGAACACTGTGAACGTCTTTAGACAAATCTAGACTGTCTGCTCTCATTGCCTTATCGGCGGAAATACCTAATATCTTTTGTAACTGTTCGCTCAAATCAAATTCAGTCGAAACATTTTGGCTTTTTTTGACAGGAATAGGTTCAGAATGTGCTTTCGGAGACACGATAGTCAGCGCGGGAGGCTCCGCTTCTATATTTGGAACAAGAACTATCGCCGGTTCAATATTTGGCGGAATGCCAGGATTTACTTCAGGAACCGACTCCATTCTTTGCACGTTTATAACAGGTTGATCGTTGTTTGAATCTGGTGAATTTATTTCTGAAGTCATTTCTCTTATAACAGTTTCCGAAGCTTCAACGGCACGCTCCACACTATGCTGTCTACTAATATGACCATCAGTATACGTATTGGATGGCACAGCAGTATTAATTTGTGCTCCGAGACTATCTTTACGTATTATATTGACGTCTGCAATTACCGCTTGATTAATTGCTGCATTTTCAATGGTGTCAGCTGGTTTAGCTTCTTCCGGGGAATCTGTTATGAGCGGGGGTTCCATTTCATCCAAAATATCAATTTTATGATCCAAACTAACCTTTCTACTCATAATTTTATCAATAGAATCAACTTTACCACTGCCGGGTAAAATACACGAAGCTAGTGCAGGGTCGACTCCCATGATGCCGATCGGCGTTACGTCAGGCTTGATGTTTTTAGCAAAGGCTACTTTGATTAATCCTTCATCAATCTTGCAAGCGTCCGATACTTTTCTGTCGACGCTTCCTTGACGAGTGAAATTAATCCCGATGAGATTTTCTGCTATCGCTGGTATTATATTAACTGGCAGCGGTTCTTGAGATTTGTTTTCAACAAAATCTATTTGTGTTTGCAAGCTTTCCATATTGGTGTTGGGTTCTATTTTGTCGATAAATGGCGCTTGGTCAGTACATTCAAAGTATTGCTCGCTGCTCTCTGATTCAGTGCATTCGGAAACGGTTTCATTACCCTGCAGCATGTCAGTGGAATCACATTTTTTCACGGTACCTAAAAGAACAAAACCATTAATAAAACCTAATGTTTCGGTGATTTGTTATAAAGGGGAAGGGTATTTTAAATGGTTTTGCAGTGTGCTCGTTATTGTCGGTAGAGATTGATACCTACTGTGTTTTATTTAATATTTTATTCTAACTATCTGACATGGATCGATTGCAGTTATTTAAAAAAAATCGAGTACAATATAATTGAAGATGATTCCCATAAATATTTCATTTTTAAACAGTTTGACTACCAATGCTGCATCAAAGTTATTTTATACTTGAGATAAATTATTTACCCGCTAATAGTGTGCGCGCGGTCGGTCACTTGTGCATAGAGTTACGTAAACATAATTATTTATATTATGTAAGTACTTGATAATCGTTGACAATATTTACCCATCTCGTCTGTTGGTGGAGCTTTCTCTTGACTCGGTGATTCCTCCGTAATTTTTACACCCTCAGCAATATTTTCTGGGACATTTTTCCCAGCCAACTGGTAAAGTTTGTGGATCGAAGAGAAGAAGTTGTCTTCCTGCTTACCCAACTTATGGATACTGTGAAGGAGAACTGAAAAAAATGTATGATAATATGTATAATTGACAGGTTTCTATAGTATCAATATTGATTAATTTTTTCGTTAATGTAACATATTTTTGCTCCCTTGGAAAAAGTCTGTGTTCATTTAGGTCTTCATAGCAGTTTCTCTTGCACATTAGAAGTATTCAGACTAAAACTATTGTTACAATAAAAGTAATAATAAAACAATAAAATGAAGTACATACACGAGCAATTGATAAACAATGACGCATCTCTTTGTAAGCAGTCCATATATGCGTCCATACTCGAAGCCGTTCCGATTATATCCAGCAGATATACAACTTCTTGCGGCTCGATGGAATTTACATATTTATCGACAGTTTTTAAGATACAGTCTGACTTCACTTTAAACTCGTGAGCGATAAATTTAATAAAGTTAACAGACACATTGATATCTTGCGTCTCCACGGACACCAAAATGTTATAAGCCAAGTTTAAGATCAACAGACGGGTGTCAGGCTCTAGTCTGTTGTAGAGCTTTTCAATATAGGTATTTTCCACTCCGATCAAATATTCGATTATTAAATGCGGAAATTCAGAGTTGCCGTCGCTGTACATATAGGCGAGTGCATTTAATAATAGCACGTCATCCGGCAACACGTTTGGTTGTCCTAAGAGAATATTATACACAATCATTGCAGCGCAAGAAGCTAGTTTTTCATTCTGCCCGATGAGCGCATTTAAAATATTCGATCCAAACTTATCCCAAATAATTGTTTGATTGAATGGATTGTTCACGACTAAATTTCCTAATGTCTGCGTCAGGACTACCATGCAGGAATCGAATTTTTTCGATATCTCTTCGTTCATGATCTCTTCGGACGGGTGTTGATATTCTGTGAAGATCGACAGCATATCGTCGAGGATGCTCAGATCTTTAGAAATGTAAGTTTGTATTTTCATTCCGGATGCCGCGCAGCTTCTGATGAGACGTAGACATTGCTCTGCAACGGCTAATGTTAATAAATTGTAAGACGGCTGTTCGATGTCCAGTTTCATTATGTGAAGAACTTCCGCTATCAGTCGAAGGGTGTATTCAGATGCCTTTTTTCTGAAATGAAACACAAAAGAAACTATTGAATTTCTTTTACACAGAAGGTAGGAATTGACAAGAAAATATTTTCAGATAAAGTTTTGCATTCTTTGAAGAAGTGGGTGAAATTAAAAAGAATGAAAATATCATATAACTTAACCCTTCCACCCGAATTACATTTCCGCTACTACATTTTAACGTCAGTCTTATATTGTTCAGTTTAGTAAAGTTTGTCTGCTATTTGTTTCATATTATTTCTGTTATAAAACAATCGACTGACAATAGCCTCAAAAAATATGTTAATCCTAATTCAAAAGCATTTAGTAATTTTAGTTAGGGACGGCCATTTTCTCGTAAAAAGGCGTGATAACTTTTTAAGACACGGCGTTATTTTTGCATAAGTTTAGTTGGATATGTTGTATATAAAATCAAACTTTCAATACTTACGGTCTAAATCTACCGGTTTCTGAATCTCTCGACAACTGCGCCTCAGCGCGTAACATTTCTTCAACGGCACTCAATTCTCCTGTTTCTAACTGAAAGTTTATGAATTTTGCGTCCAATAGAATCTCTTCGGCAAACCAAACACTTTTTTCTCTCGACATTTTGGCATATATTGTATTGTGCGAGCACTTTGGCAAAAAGGAAACGTCAAGCTCGCAATTCTGCAATCCATAGACTGTTAATCTGTCAAATTTAATGTCAAAATGCTTGTTTGGTTATGAAAAACAAAATATGTAATTATTGTCTATGATTGGTGTAGAGATCATTGGATGAAAATAATTATTGTTGGTACTTCAATAATATTGCAATAAAATGTTTTCCATTCATTACATATAATTTTTATACTGTATTAAATACAATATATTATATTCATACCAAATTTAAAATAAACATTTGGGTAAATGTCTTTTAGTAGGGACAAGGCCTAAAAATGATATTTTTCTTCGAAAGCTAAACAAAATGATATATTTTAGGGTAGAATAATATTTTATGTACCTAAATATATGGAAAATATTCGTGAATCACGAAAGGAGACGGAATATAGGTTTTACGATGGCATGTCGCATATTTGTCCACAAACGTCAGAATCATGACGACTTTCATATTAAACAGAAAAGACAACCTAACATAAAAATATGTTGTTTTGTTTCAAAAGTATAAGCGGATAATGAAAAATCCTACAATTACCTTACGCATCGTGTTTTACTCGGGCCCCACACTCTATAAGCCCACCGGTGGGCTTATAGCGTGTGGGGCATTATTCTACCCTAAAACTTTCGGAGAAAAACATCATTTTTAGGCCATGTCCCTATTAATAGATATTTACCAACATTTGTTATTTCTACTTCATTACCCGATTTTTGTCAGCCTATTTTTATTCGAAACACGAATTAACTGTATCGGTAGGTACATCCAATGACAAAAATCTATTTACTCCGCTATAATGTTGAAACAGTCTTAATTGATAAATTATTAACATATTGAGTCTGAAATGTTTTTAATAAAACATTTTTCAGTTTATGGAAAAGATGTTTATAATACATGAATTTTTTTTATGATATTTATAAGAAAGTAAATGATTGTGAATGATTTTTAACAAATACGGACCAGGTTCGCGTTCAATGGCCTGACATTATTTATTATAAGACTTACAATAACATTTTTTTCTCCAACTGGGACAACTTTAGAAATAGAAGTATTACATAATATGTAGATAAGTTTTTGTGACTCAAAGAAGCTAAGTAATGGAGTAGTTTACAAAAAAAACACAATTATGTAGTAAAGCTAAAATCGGGTTTTCGGGTTTCGTAATTAACATTTCCCGATGCTGTAGAATTCGTGTATATTCAGCACTTTTTTATTTTTTCCAAGTAACTGAACAAAATGACAAACAGGTCGGGACACCGGAACTACACCGTCAACCCACTAGAGTCCCGGTCAAACCGAGACGTTCCTACAAGCCTACTAATAGCAGTGGCCTACATCTTGTATTCTACAAGTCACGAAAAAGCGATAATCATTTTTACATTAAAAGAAAACTGCATTTCATCCTTCAAATATTTTTTATAATCACATAACGAATTTTATCGACTTTAGTATACAAATAGTTACCGTTCAACTTGGCTCTCCCCAACATTAAATCCTGTCGTTAAATTCTCTGCTGTTTAATACTATTTATCTAACCACTAGCTGTATAGGGAATATAGTGGCGTCCTTAAGTTACTTATTTGTATCTCAATAAATTACTTCTATTCATCAATGTTTGGAGTACACAACACGGTGCTTTATTTCGAAAACTATATAGGGCGAGTGTTCCTAAATTCAGCCGTCGCCAGTGGTCGGCTTTTTGAGCTTAAAACTTAAATAATAGTGAATACATTTAAAAAAACAGATATTTTTTAATGTATGTCTGCACTATACTGACCAATATGATGCAATATGCAATTAAAAAAAAGCACATTTTTACTTCGCAAGTTTCGAAAAATTCATGTTGTATGGGGATCGCTAACAAAATATACTTTATATTATCACGCTTTGCATCATTATGTTTTTTATTGTTCTGTCTACTCTACGTAAATTCGTTCGCGATATTCATGAAGTTTCATAGTGATGGTCGAACACTGGGTAACGAAAGGCCGACCATTGGATTTTGGGGGCTGACCACTGGGAGAATCGGCATTTTTTTGTAAACTTATATTATTTTATGCTTGTTACAATATTAACTATTTTATTTTTAGTTGGTTACATTACTTAATCCCTGTTTAATGGAATAACAGCGAAAAAATATGTATTTATCATTCATTGACTCAAAATCCCTCTTGAAAGTATACCAGTCGCTTAACTGGCCGACCACTGGCAAAATGACCCTAAATAGTCTATTAGTTTGTTCACTTTCTAAAAATAAAATGAAATAATTTACATTCCTTAGCATTTTTACAATATCTCTAACCTTTCATTTATCATCATCATTAGTGACACATCCTGGGTAGGTCTTGGCTTGCAGCAAGAATACTTTCTACTTCTACCTGTGATCAGTAGGTGACCCAACAGCGGAAGCATTATGAGCTGGTATCATAAGAACAAGACTTGCTGACTTGCAGTCTTGGTCTTTTTAATAAAAGTGGTTGGTTGGGGTTGGACAGGCGTATGAGCAGAATGGCAAATGTTAGACAAAAAACCGAACAATCGGAGTAATATTGGTGACGGGACAATAATAGTGCGGGATTATTTAACATTGCTCTTAAGGGGACGGGACAAATGTTCTCTCGAAGCTACGCATGCGCGACCGTGCAATAATTTTAAGACCCCGTGCACTCATCTCGGATTGGCGCCCATTTTAATACAAACTATTCAAATTCAATTTTTCAAGCGATATAGAATTTGGATTATTGAGATTTTGTACACTTCTGACAGTCAGGACTGAACTCGTCAGTTCGAGTCCATTCGTGCGCTCGAATGCCTGAAGATCCGAAAGGCGAAACCCGGGTCGTTAGTGACAAAATACATGGAAGTGTACAAAATCTCAATAATCCAAATTTGATATTGAAATTCCATCAAGCACCCTCAGTCGATGTCTTAAATTATATCAATATAGAATTCATTTTTTCCAATAAATGTTCTGTACCTTAACAATATCAAAAGTAAAATAAGCGAAGTCTTTTTAAATGTTTTTTATATAGGCACTTAAAAGTATAAATTAATAAATACTTTAATTGTGTTCATCAACACAAAAAAAAACATAGCAAATGTGACATATAGATGTTTCCAATAAGGCTAAAATTATACCACGCATTTGTTGGTTTGGTTTGAAAACGCCCCGACTTAGAGCAGTGATGCACAAACGCGGCCCGTGGGCCGCATGCGGCCCAAAATAACAAGTAATAAGCAGTAAAATGATATAACTATTAAATTAAAAATAATAAAATGCATAGCTTGTCTAGTATAGTATATCATTATTTTCCAACAATTTTACCCTTTGTGAAAGATTAGAAAATGGATAAACTGGCCCTTCTTCCAAATAGGTTGTGCACCACTGTCTTAGAGGAAACATTGGCCGAGACCATACAAAATGAACGATACATGCGGGAGAATAGTGAATGAGAGAATAGTAAATCATTGTTCCACTGTATAGGCGTTTATGAGATATTTTAAATCGCAAATCATATTTTTCCCAATATACTAATTATTTTAGGTTTTCAGATTGTGTTTTGGCCTTGGAGATTTTGGCGTAACTATTATTACTAATATTATATTATGGCTCATTTAAATATAAAAATATATATCTCACATCCCGAAGAAAAGTCTAGTAAATCAAAAATTTCTGATTTACGTTTTATATCGGAAACATGATAATCCATAAAAACCGTATAATGGCCAGTTCACTAATTCACCGCGAGGAGCCGCTAGTTTCTCTTTTCTACGAGACCGTTTGTTCGAAGATTTTAAGTTTTTTGAATTTTGTTTTCGCTCTCCTGTAAAATTTACTTTTTTTGATTTACCTACTACACTTTTCTTCGGGGTGTGTGATATTATATAAATTACGCTTTTTGTGAAATTCTTATTATTTAAATTATTTAAACACAGAAATAGATTAACTAGGCTTATAAAGTTATCCAATGTACCCATAATCCGAGATTAGATGAATATTGAAAAAATTCTTTAAATATTTCTTTAAAAGTTAATACTGAGTCATAAATATTTCATTTGATGAGATATATGAGATCATGACACTTTATTTAATACCAGAAATAAAGATATCATAATTAATTTGGTTTTTTTATTCTACATAATGTTATTTTTAACTATTATGAATAATCTGTTTACAAAATAATAATTACAACCATCTGATTTGATGACTTTCATAATATATTATTATTTGTCCACATTAAAATAACCCATATTTTAATTATACGTAGTACGATAATTCCATTGAAGGTCGGTAAGCATTTGTACCGGTAGTAAAAGTAGAGATACAGGTTGTCCTCCCCTTGCGACCGAGATACGTCAGGAACTTTGGTCGTAAGTCGAATCGGTCGTATGTCGAATTTCATACGAAATATTGAAATTAAATATTGTTTGCTTCAGGTCACTTTAAGTGGCGACAAGTTCATTTTTAAAATAAAGCAACTGCAACCAAAAATTATACGAATGCATTTTATCACATCAGAGCGTGATTTTCAAATCTTATATTGTAGCTGTCAAACGACAATCACAATAGTATCGCAAATTGGAGCGCCGATCCTCTGTTTTTAAATAAAACAGAGAATAAAACGTTGTGAATACAATTTTATTATTTGCTTGTAAAAAACAGGTTGAAAATTAATATTTGCTTTAGAATGCAAGTGGATGAAATAAGGCTATGCCTGCAAGAATTGCGGTCCCGGCGTCCCGGCCAGTTTGGTATTTTGTCCCCGTTGTTGTTTCGCTTCACGATGTGTTAAAGTTGTGTTTAAAATACCGAAAAGAAATTGCAAATTTACGAATGGAAAGCAAAATGACTCTGCATTCACAAAAAAAGCTTTATCTGGGGATAGCAAAGTGAAGTGGCAGCAATGTTCACTCCAACGAAAAGCAAAACTGATACAATAAAGAAATAAAATATTTTACACTTCTGCTTTATCTTAGAGATTTGTAAGTACTTTTAATAAACAATTTTTCGTAGTTTTTGTTTCTTTTTTCCTTATCTCCCGCTCTTGTCACGGCTTAAAGTTTAAAGCTTCGTGATTATTGTAAGCGTATCTATAATGAACCACTTAATTTATTTAAGTCTCAAGATGTTAACTGATTGTATTTATACATGCAGATGTATATCTAAATGCTCGGAAATAGATCCTCAAACTCGCATACTAATTTTGTTCAAAAGTGAATCTCATTTTTATCTGGATATTTAAACAAAATTATTGATGCTTATCTTTGGTATCGAAATATGCATGAAATTTGTTGTTACATTTGTCAGTCAGATAATAAGTTGTCCAATTTCCGTCCAGATAAATAATTATTTGTTGCAAATTCTGTGAAATATAAAGCACAGAGGTAAAAAAACATATTGGGTACATCTACTCTATGTAGTTTTTTTAATAAAGAAAACTATAAGCGGGATTCTTCTTTGTCAACCATATTCACTCCCTATGTGGAGCATATAACTACCACGCGGCGCCTCCATGATTCCATGTCACCCACCACTCGCTTTGCTTCCTCCGTCAGAATGTATACCGTCTCTACCCGGCGCTTTGCCGTTTTTGAGCCTCATCACTGTCAAAGTAATCTCGGCATGAGATACCGGTCACTCAAGGGAGATCCATAAGTGTGGCCTCTTCAGCCACATCAAAGGGGTCCTGGGGGGAAGGCGGTTTAGCACCGAGCAGAAATGATCCTTCCATAATTTTTTGACGCATTCTGCATCGGACTCTATTGCTCCATCGGGTCCGCAAATGGGCCCGGGAGTCGGGGGTCACTTTCTACAGATCTCCCGAGTCATTTTAAACAATTTTCTACTATCATATTTGCGAGCCGCCACCTCAGCTGTCTCAATTTACCGATCCAAGAATCGGCGCTTGTCAAGTCGCGCGGATTTCTTAACAACGACCCTTGACTTGATTTCGGTAATCAACGCAAAGATCTTCGAATTTTTCTGGGTCCACTTCACTGTCCTTCAGTACTTTTAGTATGGCCCGCTCTTCTATTTCCTCCGACGTTTTATCGGACATCCATTTTGGTTGCCCCCCTCCGGAATCCAAGAACATCTTTGGCGGACGATGCAATAGCACTTTGATATTGCACCAATCCGCCTCAATACTATCGGACCCGAATGTAGGCTGCACGGATACGCGATCCATCCCCTTCCTTACTGCTATGTCAAATTTAAGCTTGATTTCTTGATTAAGCCTCTCAACATCGATCTTTTTCCGCATACGATAGCTAACAAACTCTAACTTATGGTTCTAAATTTATATATATTTTATTAATATTTTAAAAGTAAAACACAATTTGTTTGTACTTCTTCCACATGTTTATAATGATCAGGACCTACCAAATATATTGCCTAATCCCCCCTCCCCATTTAAGAAGTTGGCAAGATTTGAACCCAGTGTGGTACATTACTCTATTAAATACACTGCCTACGACCACTGACAAAAAATAGTTAAGTACGAAAACACATTATATTAAACAATGAAACACTGTTTAGCGTAAAAGGTGAATCAATGGAAAATCATTTCTTATATCAACTGACGTTATACGGAGTTTCCAAATAATGATTTTTTTGTTTAAGTGAGAAACCACTTAAACATTTATTAGGATAGGATTACTAGTAGAGATTAGGTTTATTGCTATACTTATATTATGTAATTGTTTATCTTATCATCGCAAAAATGATTAGAGATTGGTAGGGAAACCATTATCATCATAAATTGATTGATATTGAGTGATACATTTTTGTAAATAATTCATCAAAAAAGTATTTTTTTGACTTTGTATTATTGGAGATTAACACTAAAAATACATTATTTAACCATTAAAAAGTAGCCAAAATCGTGTGACGTAATATGGACAGCCCTGATTGTTAGCTAATTGCCCTACTTTAGATATCAAGTAGGATAATATAGGATATAAACATCACAGATATCTATGCAATTGGCTTAATATTAGTTATAAAATGTATGCAAATACCTATTCATTGGGACAGAGACCTAAAATGTTACCACTCGATCTCGAAAATTCATAGGAGATTTAGCAGAAGAATAATTATTCATATGGCTACTTGTTTTTCCCACAACACAATCTTTTGTGACAATAAAAACATTGTTATTCCACTTGATAAGTTTCAACCAGTGATTTAAGTCATAAATTTTTCCTTTATGTCGAAAATTATTTTTCTCTTTACTGTTGAATCCATTGAAAATATAAGATTCATAACTATTCTTTTAACACATCAATGTGGCAGTACTTTTTATCATTACACCAACTAATAATGTTCAAATTAATTAATGATGGTCACCATAGAATTTGATAAGTCAATTATTTTAAATAAAGATAGATACAAAGGTTGTCAATTAATGTGTTATTAGCTCATTTCAATATTAGAACTGAACCTGCTCTGTGTTGTAGTGCATATCACTAGTGTTTTTTTAATACAATAAACAAACCTGTGTAGTGTGGAGTGTGCACGTAGATAGTGGTTGACTTATCAACCCTTGGCATTTTTTTCAACAAGAAGAGGAACATAATATATTACAGTAAGATACTTCAATTATCACTTTTAAGGTGTTAACTGTCAATTCTTGGTGGAAAGATATTATATTTTAAAAAATAAAACACAATTCATTTGTACTACTTCCACATATTTGTAATGATCAGGACCGGTTTCGCTCATCACGAGCATTATCAACTGATGTTGATAATGCTCGTGATGAGCGAAACCGGTCCTGATCATTATACATATGTGAAAGTAGTATAAATGAATTGTGTTTTATTTTTTAAAATACTCTCAATTAAAAAAATATTTCGTTATTAAGATCATCCAAAATAAATTTGTGCATGTGAATTTATATGTGATGAAAAGTAACATGTATTTAATAATATACCATCACATGTGTTTCAAAACAGCACCTGTAGGTATGCTTTATTTTTACAAATAAAATATGTTTCCACTGACAATTGACTGCTAATACAAAGCGTCATACAAATTTTGCAGTCATAATATATTTTCAAGTTTGCTTTTATAAACAATTTTGCATACAATAAACACATTCATATTAAAAATACATTCTAGTAAGCATGAAAGCATTTGTTTGACATTAATTGAAAAATTTTGAAACACATGCAGGTAAAAAATAAAGTGACACTGTTAGAAAAATTCTTCTATTAATCTTTGGTGAAAATTATGATAAAACTATATTGCTCATCAAATTACTGTTGGTAATGGATATGGTTGATTTGTCGGCGTCCGTGGCGCAGTTGGTAGCGTCGCTGGCTACAGTTACGGATGTCTCGGGTTCAATTCCCGGTGGGGACGGTTTACATACGTTATCTTTCAATCGATTTATGGATTTCTGTTCGTACTCTGAGTCCTCCGTCCCACCCATCCCATCCTCACGGGGCGTAGCGAAAGCGATTAGCCAACCAATAGTTCTGTCTTAACCCTATCCTTCTATCCCTAGTCTCTTCGATAAAAAAAGAGAGGTTGAGCAACTAAGTAACAAGCAGTTCTCGTAAAAAATTCTGTTAAGATACCTCCATTAGAAGACCATATGCTCCACATTGGGAGCGGACATGGATTAAAAAAAAATGGATACGGAAATAATGAAAAAAACTATGTACCTATTGTATATCCTACACTCTGGTCGGGTCTGTGGTGCATTGGTTGATTGATTCATGGATTTCTGTTCGAAGGCATGGATTCTCCCACCCATCCGATCCTAGAAACGGGGCATAGCGAGAGCGACTAGCTCACCACTAGTCCTGTCCTAGCTATATTCTACTATCCCTACTCTATTCGATACTAAGAGGTTGAGAAACTGAGTAACAAGCAGTTCTTGTAGGAAAACTTCTGTTGAGATACCTCGATTAGGAGGTCATATGCTGCAAACCTGCAGCAGACATAGCTTAATAAAAGATCCTACATATTCCACAAAATTATTTGAAAAACAAGATGGTTTTCACTCAGCTAGTGAGCATTTTAAAGAAAAGTCTGGAGCATGCAGAAAAAAAAGTTTCTTCATTATGTCTCTTTTCTGTCTTTTTCAGAGTCTCTTTTAAATGGTTCTGCTATGTTAAAATATTGATTTTTGAAAAATAGAAAAATTAGATGTACTCTGTTTTGTAATATAACATATTCATTGCTAGTATAGATTTTAGATCATTGACACATTTTGTTATTTTTTTTTCTGTATTTCTGTATAAAAAATCTTTGTATATATCTGTGCTTTGACAAAAGATTATTGCAATATTCAGTAAATGTGAAAAAGACACTTAAACCTATCCTAAGCCTTTTATACTTACTTCAAAACAACCTTTAAGGTTCCCTGTCACCCGTCAATCGCATAACCTCCTTTCATGGCACGGTTAGTTTAACCTAGTACATCTTACCATTCTTACCGAAAGTAGCAGACAATCCATTATATATATACTATATATGAACATTATTATAATTAGTATGAACAGTTATGCAAAAGGAAAAGGGAGTTAAGTCTAAAATTGGTACTTTCCAGGAGAACCAAAACAAAATTTGCGTTTGTATGAAATTTGATCAAAAATATGACGTTTAAAGGTGAATTTTTCTAATTCAGCAGCATTAATTCGACTCGTCTTTTTTCTCTAATATGCATATATGCATTGTATTTATTTTGGCATATTCAACTCATTTTTAAATTTATAAGACTCTACTCCCTTTTCCTTTTACACACAGGTATTTATTAAAATAAAACACAATTATTTTGTGCTAATTCTACAATTTTCTATAATGATCTGGTTTCAGTAATATAATACATATATAATGTATTGATAAATATACTCATTCAAAAATAATATTATATTAATAAACTTTCAATAAAGATTACAAAAATTTTACAGAAATTAAGTCGATACAGAATTTACTTTAATTTCAATTAATTGACCTTGTTATAAACATTTATTTCTTTGTGACAGTTTAAATTTTTACTGATTGGTTGTCATCAATATTGTTTTTTAATTACATTTAATATAAAACACATTAAAATATTTATAAAATTTGAGAGTAATAATATATTATAAGAAAAGTTGCTAATCCAGTGTTATCTTTGGTATTTTGTATCTTTTACAGGGTCCAATAAAAGTTAATCCTAAATAATCTCAACCGATACATATTCCAATTTTGGGTAATTTGAAATGACTGTTGTTTATTTACAAAAAGGATTCATTATTGTAATGTTTTGATATTATAACTTATTAAAGAAATATTACAAATACGTTAAATCGATGATAAGAGTATTTGAGTATTGATTCTGTGTATGTACAGATTTGCCCCTTAAAGTTTGGTAATATATACTCATTTGTGAAATATATAATCACAGGGTTTCCTATTTTCAATCATTCTTATATTCAGTTGGTACTGTTCTCAAATTTCTCATAAATGTATCTTTCCATTACATTCACTATAATCCCTTTTGTTTGTATTGGAAATATCGTAGTGAAATTGCAATTGGATAGCTCGCGCCAGCATTATGCATTGGCTTGTCAGTACTTGTTATTAAAGCCATTATCTAAAATAAATTACTAATTTGGGAAAATAAATACACATATCGTCGGCTCGACTAACATTATTTTTATTTTTTTAAAATAAGACACGATTTTTTTATACTACTTCCACATGTTTATAATAATCAGGACCGGTTTTGCTCATCACGAGCATTATTATCTGTTGTATTCGGTAATATGGTAGGTCCTGATCATTATAAACATGAGGAAGTAGTACAAACAAATTGTGTTTTATTTTTAAATATAATGCCTTTCCACCAAGAATTGACAATTAACACCTTGAAAGTGACATAAATTGTTGAGTTTTAAAACTTTCCTGAACATTTTGCTGAAATATAGATACGCTGTTTGCTAGTTAAGTTAACAATATAATATATGAGAAATACTCTTCAATTTCATGGAATTCATTTTCAAAAAGCTTAGACATTGGTAAGCAAAAATAAACAAATAGTGAAACAAATTTTCAAAAAGGTGACTGGCATTTCTGTGATATTATGGAGCATACAGAAATACCCTTTGTTGATGTTTGATGTTGAATGGTCTACATACACAAAAATTCGTTTCAAATGAATTTAAAAATATGTTTTTATGTGGAGTAATTTGTATAAATTTTCGGAGATGGACCATGAAAGGATATAGTTACTCAGAGTCAGTCCAACCCACAATTAAAGCAAGTCTCAACTCATAGAAGCTTCCAGTTATTCTTTTTTTCAGCACACTTTAGTGTATATCAACCAAGTTTGAGTAATACAACTGAGTACACATGTACTCATTACTCATTTTAGTAAGTGGTAGTAGGTAGAATGTTGAGTACTCTGAGAAGATAGAAATTATGAATCTAACTGAACAGTGGAACCCTGATTATATATGCATAATAATAACATACAAAATTTGTAATTGTAATACTTAGTATACACTCTAAATAGTGTGTAATTAGTAATAATAAACATTTTAGAAAAAACAATTGGTCACATGCTTTGTTTAAAAATCAATTGCCAGTATTTTTATCTTTGATGATCAACGAAAGGCAATACTAAATTTGAATTTTTGAGATTATGTACATTTCCATGAATTTCGACACCAACCACCCGGATTTCGCCTTTCGGCATTCAGGCATTCGAGCACACGAATGAACTCGAACTGACAGTTCAAGTTCATTGAATGTACAAAATCTCAACAATTCAAATTTGATATTGAAATTCCATAAAGCACCCTTAGTCGATATCTTCAATTATGAAAAGCAATACATTTACTGTTGTCAACTGTCAAAAAACCTCCTAATCTAATCTTTTGAACATAAAATCTGCTAAAAAAATGATTATATCATATTATGTAAGTTAAATTTAGATTATAGTAAGTTGTCGAGTCACTTAATTAAAAGAAGCAAAATATATACAATATTGCATTTCTTTGAGCAAAAAAAACGAGACCAAAATGAGAATGTTTGCCTGTTTGTTCCTGATAAATATCCGGTGCCAAAAATACTACTTTATGGTGTCCAATTCTTACTGTGAAATCCGAAATTCAGTCTAGGAATGATTAGAATAAGACAAACCTTCGCAAAGTGCTTCTCAACCACTCTTTTTTTTAGAGAAATTAAGTAGAGAAGGATGAGACTAGAACTGGATTAGTAGTTAGCTAATCGCTCTTCTTACAGCCCGTTTTTAAGATCAGATGGGTGGGAGTAAATGTAGATGTAAAGACATGCATGCCATTCAAAAAGAATCAATAAATCAATTTACGAATGTGTCTATACTGGGATTTGAACACGTGGACACAGCAACTGAAGAAGACGATGTTGATCACTTGGCTATGTTTCAATGTTTAGTTAAATTTAAGGTCACAATTTTTTCCTGTCATTCATAATATTATTTTCTCAGTGTTTCAATACAACCCTTGAAAATGAAATCGGTTTCAAAATTTCAGTCAAACCACAAATCATAGCAATGTGTCTTCCCAAAAGAATAATTAATTCAAATAACTTGAAGCCAAGTATGTATAAAAATACTATCATCGATCAACGGCACGTGACAAATATTTCCTCAATAGATACCCATTGATGCTATTATATATTTTTCAGAATATGCGTTAGCTAAACATCACTATCAACTATCACCGATACAAGATAAAAAAATTATCATTTACCTCAAATATTTGATGTTGCCGAAAATGTATTATAAAAGTATTGGAAGCTATTATCCAATAAGCTGACACTAATAGTTTTCAAATGACAGGCTAATTTTTGGAATTGAACTTAATTGATAAATTATTAACCGAATTCTGAGTAAATTACTCAATATAATATATGTCATCTGTTTTTAAAGTTGACGTAATTTAGGATTGTAGGTATCTATGATTGTATCTATATTTATTTCCTCGAATGCTTTATGATTTAAATACTGAAAAAAAGGTCTTAGGAAGATTTCAAAGAAACTGCAATTTATATGCTGAATATGTCAGCCAAGATAATTTTAAATGTAACAAACTTTTTGAATCAAATGGTGGATGTAAGAAATCAATGAATGTGATTATAGGGAAAATAATAATATTTACACTGCTACCAAACACCTAACATTATTTATTTACCTTAATTTTAGTGCTCTTTCTAAATCACACTAATTATTACTATGAATTAATGTTATATCCATTTAAATTTTATTTAAGGTGAAAATGTCACAGCGATCCAGAAACAGTATGGACCACCATCCCAACACAGATAGCAGTCGGCTGCATTCCGTGGAGGCAAACAGTAACCGCCGTCACCGAGCTGTCAGACTCCACAGCTGCGAAGGCGACGGCTCGAAAACTCCCCGACACAACATACACTCCATGTCTTGGCAATGGCCAATACTGGTTCTTGTCTTAGGATGCTTTATGTATTACTCGCTACATTTATTAGATCATACCCTTCCCACTGTTCGAACTACAGAAGACTTGGTGAGTGCACATATTATAATATTCAATAATTTATTTCAAGGCATACCCCTTAAAACGTTAAGGTTGCGAGAATTTGACATCATTTAGACAGGGACGGAAAGATTTTGTGATGAAACGTGACGATAGGGGGAGGAAGGTAAAGAAATTCCTAAAATCATTTGGCGTCATTTATGGACGGCTCAGCCCGTAGCATAAAATTGGTTTTCCATGTCAAAGTTTTTATATCATATAGGTATTGATATTTTCTATGAGACCCATTTAATCGCATAAGCATCGCCAGCAATCTTATATTAATAATCATAATACCAACTGCTGACTACTCATGTAGGCCATAATGTTACATACTATACATGTAAGAAATTTATTATTATTTAAATCTAGTCAAAATATTTCAAACAACAGAATAATGTTCTATTTATTGGGGAATCATATTGCTATTGTTACTTAATACGGAGGATTTTCCCATTTTGTAAGAAACTTTTAAACATATAATATTATACCTATCGATTCCTGAATGTAATTTATATCTATGATATGTAATTCAGGCTGTGAAACAATAACAAAGAAAAATAACTTGCTGTCAAACATATTTTATCAACATCACAATTATTGTTGTAATCTTAGTCTCTGATTGATATGAGCATTCATAACCATTTTTTTAATACGCTTATGACTTTACCTACGTTTTGATTCACTGAATTGAACTAATGAAAATAAATGTTTGGAAATCGTACATGAATGCCCACCATTTACATACTATCAATAATTCATTCTCAGTCGACCAATTGACTTTTGATCAGAATGCAAAAAAATTTAATCACTTTTATCTTTATTACTCAACATTTCTTTACATAATCAAAACATTCCTCATTCAATTATTTACTATTACAATGGAAGAAAATTCCGCACTTATAATAACACTATAGTAAAAAGTTTATTGTGGTAATCAACTGGGATTTACGATGGATAATATTTTGTAGGCTACTGTTCCTAAATTTTGGACTGATGTCTTTGTGATATTGCATTTTATGGAGAAAATAAAAGAGATTAAAACAATCATTTTTAATCCAATGTAATCTGTTGTAATTTCCTGAAACGCTTTAAATCATTTTTATCAAAGGTTATTTTTAACATTACAAAATATATTGTATAGTCATAGGTCAATGTATCTGTCCGAAAAACAGCGGATATTAGTTCAGAGATTGCATTGAAATACTTTGTCTTCTTTCAAGGCATTAGCTGCATGCTTTATTTTTATGACTGAATATTAGTATTTATCAATAATGTAGGGTTGGCTTATTGTTGGCAGATTGCTCCATAGACACATAAGACACATGCTTTGGACCTCCGAATCTTAGGAATCTAATAATAAATATTATATTATAACCTACATATTCTTAATTCAATTTTTATTCTACATGGAATACTAATAATTTAATAATTGTTATTATTAAGTAGATAACTAATGCAACGTTTTTCAATTTATGTTTTCATTGGAAGGCCTACGACATTAATAATGAGATTACATTATATATATATTATAGAGAAGACTTTTAAGGTGTTAACTGCCAGTACTTAGTGGAAAGGCATTATATTTAAAAAGAATTAAGCACAATTTGTTTTGTATTACTTCCACATTTTTCATGTATTTAAGAACCTGTTTCACTCACTCACCACTAGCAATATCAACTGACATGCAATGCGAGTTTTATTTTTTTGAGCACAGAGAAGAATTTCATTTAAATATATACAGTAGACTCCCGATTATTCGTGTGCTGATTATCCGGTTTGCAGATTATCTGTGCATGAATTTAATTTTTCTTAAATCGCTCGCTTTCATATTTATTCATCTATTAGTGCACGTGTTCCTATAAACAAACCAAAATCTTAGCAAATAATAAGTATTAAACATGCTAAAATAATTTTCTGCTTTAGAAATATATAAATGTAGTATTTTAAAAAGAAAAAACCTTAGTTCGGACCCGTGCGGATAATTTTCAAACCGGATAATCCGCACACGGATAATTGGGAGTCTACTGTATTATGTAACATGATTAACTCAAATAAACTTTCTGACGTTTTTTTGCTATCCGAAAAATAGAGAATCCAAATTAATATAAATATATTGCAAATGGGACCTCCCAAGTACTTAATCCACCACTGGGGTTGATTGTACATTTTTAATGTACAGTAACGAAATATTAACAAAATGCTTTAGGAAAAATGTTTTCATTTTATTTGTTAACATTATTTTAACTTACCTTGTTATCTGTTGTTCACAAAATATATAAATTTGTTATACTGAAATATTTTTTTAATTCATAATACTGAAAAACTACTTCTTATAGCCAAACCATGGTATGACAGTCTTTAACAAATCTAGCTTAATAAATCCGGCTTAAACCAAATAGATACTTTTTTGTTGATTGTTAGTCCCCTACAATTGTAAAACCTATCTGGCTATATAATGGCTTACTATAGAAGCTTTAACTATACAAGTATTTATTTACCCATTTTTCTTTTTATCTTGATCCGGTTGTTTTTGTTATTGTCAATACATAGTTATTTTTTTTATCTTTATTGCCCAAATATACATATGATTTTACGACGTAATGACTGTGGGAGTAGCTATTAATTTTTGGTTTTTATGGCAGGCGAGCAAAGGGGGATAAACCTTTAATCAGAAATAACAATCGGCTTATGTAAGTCATCCTTTAAGTGGCTGATAGCAGAAATATATTGATTGCCATTAGATTAAATGCCATTGTAGCCAAATTTTTCAGAGGGCACAAAGGAGTTAGTAGTATTTTATTTATATTGGCAAATATCAAACGTCATTAGTGTGTCCATCAAATATCAAAAATCATTGATATGCTAAATAATATATATTATAATTCGATTTTAAGCTACGTTAATCATTTTTTAATGGAATTAGATTTAATACAATACCATAAAATTGATAAATTTGTTATTCCACTGACTTATATGCCCTCCTCCACCCACCACTGATTTCCCATGCGTTACTAATTGTGACACAACCAGTGGAATAACGAAGTTATCAATTTTATATTCAAAATGCATTTGTACAAAGTTACCGCCGAATCCATTGAAAATATGGAATTAGGTTTTTTCAATATATTGAAAATTATACAATAACTATGTTGTAACACAATTGAATCAGTCAAGGTGGGAAGAATAAACTATATCATTCAAGTACTAAGCATATTGGAATTGTAATACCACTTTATAAAAATAAAATGTCCAACACTTGATCACCATTGAGTGATCTGAAGGATTGCATTAAATAACGCATGAAATGCATATCTGTTCTATATTTCCATAATGATATTTTATTCAAATTGATTGTAGCTGAAAACACCACATATATTTAGTGGAGAAAGATCTCGAAACATTTTACGGCGATTGACGCATATGGGTCCACGAGTTGTAGGAGATTCCGCAAATGAGATTGAAGCCCCAGAAATTATTATTGAAGAGCTGAGGCAAGCTAAAGCCATTGCGCATCCATCACAGTCACTCCTTTTTGAGGTATATTTACAAAAGTGAATTAACTTGATGAATAGTAAAATTATTGAATACAAAACCAATTGAAAAATCTTTTGAATTGATACGTCTGTGCTTAATTTATTGTTGCCTTGGTGGTGAACTAAAATTTGTAAATAACAGTAATATAGGCATTGGAAAATTTTAAGCCTTACTTTACACAGGTCTTTTGAAGTCAAACTTCCTCACGATATTCCATATTCTTTTCACAACTGACAATAAAAGGAACAACACTTTCTTATTGAACAGAAGTGTACAGTTCTAAGCTGGATGGATCTCTTCACAAATATTTTCAGTGTGTTAGATACATTAGCAAGTATCTGAAAAAAACACATTTTAGAGTAAAAATATCATCTATTTTCTTTCACCACCATGAAATTTAGTGCTTTAAAAATAGTTTGGTCAAATCAAAACGTTTTTTAAATTTGTGTGGAATATGTCTGTTCACAACCACAATGGTGTCCCGTCATAGACAGGCAAAAACACTCTGCCTACATTGACTTTATTCATTTATCAGTGTCGGCAATGTAGTATATTTTTACTGTGTACAATTTATGAACTAGTACTTATAGTCAGTTCTACAGCGACATTTTAAATCAAATTCACATTTTCATTTTTACAGTTACAAAAAGGAAGTGGAGCTTATCAATTAGAATTCGTGCCAGGTTTTACAAATATTTACAACAATATCCAAAATGTTATCGCTGTGATAGAAGGTAGCAATTCCTCTCACAGCATCTTACTCAACTGCCATTATGATTCTGTTCCCACCAGTGATGGTAAGAACATAGATATATCATAATTTATAAAATTGAAAACTTTGTTATCCAACTTATTCTAAGTGGAATTACAAAGTAACCATACTAAGAAAAAATGATAAATAGTTATACCATTACAATAAGGAACTCTTATATTTATACAGAATGTTTAAACATGTTCAATTCATTAAAACCGTAGTACAGTACTGAAGAGAAAAACAGTCAAAGCCAGATGACCAAAAATTATTAAAATAAATGCAGTGAAAAAGACTACAATATTCAAAATAATGCACAGAATAAAATAGAGTGATACTGAGATGATAATGATCTGAGTTCTTCAAATAAAATCATTTTTCGTCGAGGTGAAGAATCAAAATATTAATAAATAGATTTTTTAGGTGCATCTGATGATGCTATAACATGCGCCGTAATGCTGGAACTTATTCGAGTTCTATCCATAGCTGAGGTCAGATTGACCCACAATGTAGTATTCCTCTTTAACGGAGCCGAAGAGACACCATTACAGGTATGTTGTGAACTTGTTTGTATTAAATATATAAAGTATTAACATCTTCATGCACCTCAACTATATTGTGAACAGGCAATAATATCTGTGAGTAAATCAACAAGAGAATTATATCGGCGAACAAATGCTACTTTGTACTTCTAAGGCATTTCCCCTCAGACTCCCTAAGAAAGCCAAGCACACAATATACAAGGTATTTTTAAGCCAGTGCTCACTTACACTTTGAAAACATAGACACACACATGATCATTAAATGATCATTTATGAAATATTTTTGAAATTTAAATTCTCTGCCCTATTTATATAATTATAATAATAAGTATATAATTATTAACTTCTTTTATTGCACTGGTATACATTTCGTATTGGTAAATTTCTGCTTCAACAGTTTCACCCAATGCTGATTCTGTTGGGTACAATTTATTTATCTATTTAGCAAGCCACTACTATTATCATGTTGGCGTCCGTGGTGCAGTTAGTAGCGTCGTTGGCAACGGGTACGGATGTCTTAGGTTCAATTCCCGGAGCGGACAGCTTAAATAAATTGATCTTTCAATCGATTTATGGATTTCTGTTTGTAGTGTAAGTGTTTGTGATGTCTTAAAAACTCCCTCCTACCCATCCGATGCTCACGGAGCGTAGCGAGAGCAATTAGCTAACCACTAGTCCTGTCCTAGCCTTATCCTTCTATTCCTACTCTCTTCGAAAAAAGAGAGGTTGAGCAACTGAGTAACAAGCAGTTCTCATAGAAAAATTCTATTAAGATACCTCCATTAGGAGACCATATGCTCCACGTTGGAAGCGGACGTGGAAAAACTGTTATCTTATACTTGTATCATAGTTTTCATATAATTTTTTCATCATTTGATGTTTCTTAGGGCAGCCATTTGTTTTTATCTCATGAATGGGCAAAAAACGTTCGTGTAGTATTGAATCTCGAGTCAGCCGGAATGGGAGGACCAGCTTTACTCTTCCAGTCAGGACCACAAAATGCTTGGCTTTTAAATGTAAGTACACATAAAATATATAAAATATTTTTTTTTCCTTTTTCGGATTAAGAAAATATTACTCTTTTGACATAAGAAAAGGCTGCAAGATATTATCATCATATAAAAAGCTGTCAAATCTGCTACATTTAATCTTTACTTTACTATGCTATGAATAAAAAGTATAATTTTTTTCAGCCAGTATGTATTTAACGATTCGATAGCATTTATGATTTTTAGTTATTATTTGTCAAATTGCAATTATGTTGCAGTATAAAAAGTTATCCTCATGAAAGAATTTATAGATCTTGTTTTCAATCATAAGTAAATAAATAAAAAATATTCAATTAGTGCACAAAATTAAGATGGAAACAAAAACATTATATGAGTCACTAAAAATCTCCTAATATATCGGAAATTAATTGAGAAATTGCAAAGCTCTAGCGATAGGCATCTCATATGCTCAATGAAGAGAAAAATGGAAAAAGAAAATACTACATTCGAGTAAGAAACAAAACCATTCAACCGTGGATTTCAAAAATAATGTTTCAACAGAAGAGTCCCTGCTTTGGTGTCTTATATTAAAGCACAAGGCTATTTCTAAGCAATTCATTTAAAATTTGCACTGTATATATAGACCGCCGATAATCAAACACGGTAAAAAATATGGTAACATATTTCTGCCAAAATATGACATAATAATTACATGTTCCTCTACCTTATTTTTCTTTTAGTATTACGCGGATACTGTCCCTCACCCACATGGTCAAATTGTAGGTGAAGAGCTATTTCAAAACGGAGCAATCCCCTCCGATACAGATTTTAGAATATTTAGAGATTTTGGAAATATACCAGGTGAGCTAATTAATATGAAAATTATTTATAAGTGTTGCCATTCACACAAACATAACATCACGCTGAATGAAAACTATAAAACGAGGCTTTCTTCCAAATAAGACAAGGTCACCTTTTATTTGAGCAGCATCAAGTTTTAAGCTGTTTGTAGGTAAAAAGTATTTAAAACATAAGCAATGAAGTTGTCAGAAGGCTATTTTTAACATATTGTTATTTATCTCATAATTATAATGTATAAAATATATAATTTGTCTGTCTGTCTGTCTTCAGGTCTGGATTTCGCTTTCTGTCGTAATGGTTATGTGTATCACACCAAGTATGACACAGAGGAGTACGCTCCACCTGCCAGTCAACAGCATCTTGGAAACAACATTCTTGCATTACTAAGAAAACTCGGACATGCTCATGAACTTACAGACATGAAGGTCTGTAAATAATTAAAAATAGAATATAAATAAATTACCAACATGTGATATCTGTTATACTCAAGACTAAAGAGTATAAATATGATTAGTTTGTTTTTTTTTCGATGGATTCTTTGTGGAAATTCATTTTTAATCAAAATTTGAAGTTGATAACTTTGTTATTCCACTAATTGTGTTATTAAATGTGACACCTGTTTCACTTCTTTAAGAAGCATAAGACTTTCATGACATATGGCTTTCATAAACATTATTCTGTATGGGATTAAAATATGTCAGAACAGAACATATTTAAAAAAAATCGATAGAAAACACTCATAACTAAAAATTCAATCAAATCTTTATAGAACTCAAGTTATTTGGATTAAATCAGTTAACTTTTGGTATCATAAATGGACGATAAAACAGAACACAGTTTTCGCGCGCCCTGCATGCATCCGTCTCTGGGAGTGGTTTATGAGTGGATATAGGTGCTGTGCACGTCATCCGGGCTTAAAGAACTAAAGAAGTTTTGAAAACAGTATAAAATATATAAATAGTTACACTTGGGGCGTCCCTATATGACGTCACACGATTTTGACTACATTCTATCCCTCCCCCTTACTTTTGATATCATTCATTATTCATAGTAATTAAGGTTACATCTCATGTGCTTTTTTACAATTTGCGAATTAATATTTGTTTTATTTTAAGGCAAATTCGGGCGGTCAAATGGTATACTATGACTTTGTAGGATGGTTCCTCGTACGTTATACAGCGACTACTGGAATAGTTCTTAACAGTATTACAATTATACTCTCCATTTTCAGCATAGTCATATTCATGGGTCGAATGTCACAGTGTAAGGATTTATTTATAAATTATATAGTTTTAGAATTATTGATAATTTCTTTGGTGAAAGACTGATCAAATTAGAATATATTATATCTAATATTTAAATAAAATAATCTATTTTCATAACTCTATCAATGAAACATTGCAGTAAATGCAAAACTACTTCGCATTTAATGCACTCGGCAAGTAGCACAGGACACAATTTCTCTGTATGTTTTGGGCATATTGATTGACCACTAAGTGTATCGTGGCCTCTCAAACATCAGCTCACACATAAGTGTCATAAAAGTTTTTTTATTAGTATTACTACATTATTCTGTGAAAATAAATACTATAGGCAAATGATATGACAATCGCTTTGAAAACAATTTGTGGCAATGCGCAGAACGTAATGTTAAGTGTTGGTTGTATGGTGGCCATAGCAGGTAATGTTGTACAACAACATTTCTCTAATGACACTAGTCCCTCGCTAAAAGGCCGACTTATAACAGTCAATCTGTATGTAGTATCTTCATGTCCTTAATTGCAATATTGCATATTCATTATACGAAAAATTATCTTTTAGTCTTCAGTATCAATGCTGTCAAATTTCTTAATCTTCTGCTCAGAAAAAGATTTTAATTCTAAAACTACTGCAGCCGCGAAGATTATTCGCCATTTTAATACCGTCACTTTGTTTACTTCACTCGTCATACCGTCACTCTGTTCATTATGTTGATTAATATATTGTGTTTTTTTAAATGTTTGAATTAATCAGGTTATACCAATATAATCAAGGACCAATATAATCAAGCTTTCATAGATCGTTGAGCTATCGCAGCCTAACTAAAAGGGTCTCTTATCTAAAAAAATTTTCCAAATATATATCGCGTACTACACATATTAACAGAAATAATTATACTGCTACAGGGAAATGGCTGCCACAGAATTCAGGTTCCTTGCGCAAGAGGCTTAATCAAAATAAATTAATCGGAAAGTTTCTTCAGAAATTAACCCCGCACAAGAAGCAAACTGCGCCGGTTGTGGAAGGCAGCTCTGCATATGTCATTGTAAATGATGAAAAATATAATGGCATTTCAATTCAAAATGGCAGAGGTAAATATAATTATTATAGTGCCTATTTGGATGAAGAATTCTTCATTTAGTTGATATCTTTATGTAGTTGATATCTTTCAGTCACTTATACATAATTGTAAATGGTGAGAACATATTCCACCATTTTATATATGGAGACTCAATCATCATCTATTTCTACTATGCAAAAGTTTGCATGACTGTGTAGATCTCAAATAGTGGCAGATCTATATGAGTAAATAAATTTATTCAGAGCTACAATTTTTGAAAAATATGACCACAATAAATCTAAATGACATATTATATTGTTTCTACTTAATTTTGCGTTTGGTTAAGTGATTTGAGAAAGATTTAAATTAATTCGAAGTGTTACACTAATTTTTAAACCAGTGATTTCTAAGGAAAACAGTGTAAAGGTGACAATGAAAACCTCATGTAAAAGCCACATTTTCATTTTTAAAACATGTGTGCCAGTCTCAGCAAAAGTTGGAAACAAAGAGAACCTACACACCATCTTTATGTGATATATGCATTTAGTAGTGAAAGTGACTGATAGCATAAAAACATTAGCCGGTTACCTACAATTAAAAATAATTAGATTATGCAAGATAAACGACAGCCATACACGCACATTATCATGCAGTTGCTGTTAAAAGTGTTTATGTCATTTATTTTTCCAACTTAGATGTGAATGGTTAAGCTGTGCATGTGTAATTGTATTCAGCTCTGTCAAAAACGTGGAAAATTCACTATAGCTGTTATGTATCTACAATAGAGGTCTGCACGGGCCGAAATTTGATGAAATTACCTGGCCCGAGCCCGTTCACCTCAGGCCCGACCCGGCCCGAGCCCGAGTCTTAATACCACACTTGTTACCCGAGCTCGACCCGAAGCCTAACTTTCTCGGCCAGAAAAAAATGCGATTAAAAGAAAATACAGTAGCATAAAATTGATAACATACCTACCCAACTTCTTCACATGTAGAAAAATCTATTATTTCACGGAATGATTTCCACACATCACCACAGTCACCACTTTTCAACATTTTCTCTGTATCGTTGAAACTCATTTTTAACGAATCTTTGTATTTTTTACAATAAATTTTTCGGCACACGGAACAGTTGACTATCTAAAACGAATAGAAAGCAGATACTGAATAATATCACACTTTATTCATTTACAAACTATTTAAACTTACTATTAGTGATGATTAAATGAACAAAGCATTGTTTCACGAGCTCAGTTTCAGGTTACCAAATAATGATGTCTCCACACTTATCAAATAAAAGACTATTGTGTCCAATGATATTCGAAACGTAATAAATTATTTTAAATTTGGATTATTGAAATTTTGTACACTTCCATGTATTTTGTCACTAATGACCCGGGTTTCGCCTTTCGGCTTCTTCAGGCATTCGAGCACACGAATGGACTCGAACTGAGAGACAGTAAACAGTGTCGGAAAGGCGAAACCCGGGTCGTTAGTGACAAAATACATGGAAGTGTACAAAATCTCAATAATCCAAATTTGATATTGAAATTCAACCAAGCACCCTCAGTCGATGTCTTAAACTTAAATTATATAAATTATTTTATTTATTGCCTTTTTGTTATCAACAGTACTTAGTTATCAAGAGTACTCATGATCCGAACATAGTCCGAAATATTTTTCTGAAGAATCCCTTACGGGGGGCCGGCCCGAGCCCGAATATCAATTGTCTCTACCCGCCCGAACCCGGCCCACGGACAGGGCCGGGTAGAGGCGCACGGGCCGAGCCTGGGTCCGTGAAGACCTCTAATCTACAATTAGGAATTATTATCAATATAATATAGATTTTTTACTTTGTATAAAATATATTGGCGCATGCATTTGAACACCGATTCTAAAACTTACACAACCAATTTATTTACACATGTAGCAAACAAAAATAGAGGGAACTTTGACAGTTAGTATGAAAAATATGCTTTAAGACTTTAAACATATGACCTGTGTTTACAAAGTGTTTGGTGAAAAAGTCATTTTTGGTGCTTAAAGTTTTAAAAATTTAGATGAAGCACCTCCGGCTCCACTTGAAGAGACTGTACCCAGCGAAACTGCACCGACGCAAGACCCTCATCAAGAAACTTCCGCAGTTCCTCAGTCACCGAAAAGTGTTAAGAATTGTACAAAAATTATCTCAAAAATATTCACTCTCTGTTTTCTATTGGTGATATAAATTTCTATCTCGTCCCACTATCTTCTTCTACTTATATTTTCTGCAGATTTCTATTTCTTCTTCAGCATCATCTTCTCGCCATCCTGCCATCTTTATAATATCTGTAAATAGCCTTTCATCCAGGGTTGTCACAAATCATTTTGTGAATTATTTCCTTCGCAAAATAATGAATTTTTAGCAGTATTTTCAATCTATCTTAACCCTTTAGACAGCTGCGACCTATGACAAAAATCATCAAGTATATCAATCACCAAATAAAAATCAAGTATTAATTTGGGCGATAGTATCTTACTCTGTTAGTCGTTAATTGTTCAATCAATATTTTCAATCATTCATTTAGGCCTATCACAACAGACTGATTTTTTAAATGTGGAAGTCTAAAGGGTTCAAATGCTTTTATCTATTACTTTGCTACTGCTTATGCTTCATTATTTAAGTTAATTGCATTTTTTTTAAGGAAATGCAAATTAAAATTGATAAATTTGTTATTCCTGTCTTTGTATAACTATGTGCGACACATTCGCTTAAATCTACTTTAAAGAATCTTATTCATTTTAAAGCTTTAATATATTTTTTTTCATACTCTTCTTATTTTTTTGATTCTAATTCTACATAAACTACGATGTAAAGAAATTTTATAATGTATTTAATATGAAAATGCCTCTCAGTGATTAGGTTATATGGATTTGTCAATTTTTGAAACCATATTCTAACCTTTTGTTAATCGATATTCATATTCCAATATAAAAGTAAAATTTTATATCTTGTTATTCGATCATTGGCCGTATTACTAGGTGTGTTGCACGTTTTGCCTCTTTGAGACGCATCTTGAGGCTTTCTGAATATGTCTGAAGGTGCTTCTCAAAGAAGTGAAACATGTGCCACACCTAGTAACACAGCCAGTGGAATAACAATTTTATATTAAGTACAAATGAATTTCCACATCATAAACTATCGAATCCATTGAAAATAATATTAATCATCTATTGATGTCATATAAAATGAAATAGATAATCTTTAATAATTGAATGCCTTGTAATAGTGAAAAGTGTTTGATCAAAATGTGCAATTTCAATTTTTCCACAGCCACAGCCTGGATAGAGCTGGGCTATGCATTTGGTGCCCGCTTGGCAGGAATGATAGCCGTCATTGTGGCGGCAGTCATCATTGCGGCATTCATAGATGGAGCAGCACCACTTGCAATGCCATGGTACGCAAACGTATGGCTCATCTTTCCGCTGTACTGGTGCCCAGCCCTAGCCGCATATGGACTCGTTCCTATGCTTGTGGATACATGGCGAAGAAAAAAGGTCAGTCTTATTCAAATTTTCTAGAAACAGCACATCTTTTACTTAAACAGTGAGTTTTACCAAGTGCGGAATAAAATATACATTAAAATTTGTTGACATTACAATATATATTATATTTGGTCTTGATTTATCTGTCTATCAAAAAAACAGCAAACACACACCCTCTCTCTATCTGCGAATTGACAAGTTTTTTTGATGTAAAAGGGCATATTTTTTCAAAATATCTGCAACCAAAATCTGTGTATTGATCTGTATATGAACAATTAATAGATATATATGAAGATTTTTATGAAAATGTTGAAATAATTTGTATATTGTTGATTGATCTCACAATATTTTTTTCTGTTTTCCAGCGTGGACTATCTTTATCAATGTCAACTCAGTTGAATATCATCGCATGCCAAATCCCAGTTACAATTGGTCTTCTAATTATGACATGTTCCGGTGCTAGATCAGCATCCATATTTCTTTTACCGGTATTTTCCTCAGCTCTAGCGAATTTCATCATCTATTTAACTCCATTGTATTTATCAGGTCAGTTATTTTTTTTTTTGACTATGTCCTCTTTCAATGCCGTGCATATCCCCAATGAAAAATTCAAAAGAAAAACTCAGATACTTTAATTTCCCTTTTCAGATAGTTTCACAATAAAATGATGTAGTTAGTAAGGAATAGTAAGAATATCACCTCTCTACTCCCCATTTTTAGGACTCAAACGATTTTTTGTGGAAAGGATTTTTTCGGGTACAAATTAGATCATTATTTCATAGGGAAATAGCTTCTCATCAAAGTCAAAGGTGGGATAAATATATTATTAGACAATACAATTTGAAATATTCCTGTTTAGTTTTTTTTCATTTTCTGGCACAACTCAGCCAAACATAATTACAATGTTATGTTTCCGGTACCAGCTACACTATCCTAGGAAATATTGATTATTCAATGGAAAACTATTTTACCATATTCCGTCGATCATAAGACGCATGTATTTTCCCATCTTTGAATTTGGATTGCATCTTACAATCACTGTCAAAATAATGTAGTTCTCCGAGCGTCAGGAGTGAGTGAGCATAAGTTCAACTGCTCGACGAATCAGTTAACAATCTATTTAAGGAAGTAAAGTGTGTCTGTTTGCGGATAGAAAATATGTAGTAATCTTGTGATAATATAAAAAGAACTACTGCTATCAAAGCTTTCAGAATGCGTGTCAGCTACTTAGAAGAAAATACCAAAAGATATTAACAACACTGAATAAAAATATGAATCAAAAACATTGGATATTGAATCTGAAGTAGTTTCGGACTCTGATTGTGATAAATACTACAAAAAACAGTGTATAAAAGACACTTTTCATGGTCATTGTGAGACTTTAAAAATTTTTTCGACAGTAAAGCTTTAATGATGATTTGTTTTTATCATTATTGGTATTCAAAATAAGTGTGTGCTGCCCTTTCATATAATGTATTTGATTTCAGTCCACAAATGGGTATGGGTGTATTTATTCATCCATATTCCTCATCTGATACTCTCGTCTTACCTCGCATTACTGGCGTATATGTTTTTCTTGCCAATCATGGGACGCTCGGGTCTTATCAACGGAGATCTCTACATGGCTGTTGTTTCTGCCATATTTGTGATCTACATAACAACCTTTGCAGTAAGTATAGTAATTTTAAATCAATTCTGATACTCAATTTTTTTCTCTACCACATTAGAAGAGTAAATACACCATATAATAAAATTTCAGGTTACGGTTAGGTCAGTTTATGAAATATAAGAAATGTTGTGTTGGCAGGGGTTTTAATGAGAGAATAATATGATATTAAAGTCCCATATATGACATTACGCCCTAGGAGGGTCTAACTTTAAGGGGGATTTGTAGCAAGGGGGATAGGAGGGATGTAGAAAATGTGTCACTAAACCAATATAATAAAATGTATTGTACAATGAGAGTTGTTGGTTATTTATTATATTTGATGGGATATATTTGACTGGATTTAACTAAACTGTTAACAATAACATCATTTAAATGTTGAATGTTCATTCCAGGCACCGCTGATGAGCTTAGTGAGGAAGCCAGGGATGGTGTTGGCTCTTCTGATGACATTTTCGTTGGTGACCATACCAGTTGCTCTAACCACTTTTGTCGGACACCCTTACAGAGCTGGCCCAAGTGACCCGGCACCTCAAAGATACTGGATTATGGTAATTACTATTATTTTATTTGAAGAGCAAGCAAATGTTTTTGCAATCAAAACAAATACGGCACAAATTTTGTACAAAATGGATCTATAAACGGAACAGTGGCTAGCATATCTTAACAAACATTTTGAATAAGCACCACCAGGTGGCAAATAAATTATTTTTAAACTCCTTTACCAATACATAATGATAAGTACATCACTCTCGCTTATTGTATCGCTCACATTCGGTATTCCTACAGACAGTGATTCTTATTTTTTCCCGCAGTCTTCACAGAATCTTTAGTGAGACAGAATTAAGCTAAAATACATGCTATATAGAAATGTATATACAGACCATCGACGTGCAGTGCATGTATCTCTATCACACAACCTCACTTGTGTATAAACAAGTAGGATAAAAGAGCAAGCGCCAGCATGCCTTTATATGTTGCTTGCTGCCTTCATTCTACATATGATTGAGCGAGAAAGAGACAAATTCACTGCACGAGCCTGATACAGACCTAGACCTATAAATTAGTTAAACTGAAAGTCCGCTTTGTAGGCTTACAGATTCAGAAGGAAAAAAAAGTCCACAATCCACAAAACTGTGAAAAGACTCGAATCGAAGAGAGGTGAATGGTCGGTTATCGACGTCCTGGAAGGTCTAGGATCTCAAACAAACACCATTTCCAATCCGGTTCAACTCTTATTTATTTTAATCGAAGATGCAGTGGGTTTAACATACACAAAAATAATATTCCTAACACATAAAATTGAGTCTACATTTACATTTACTAAACACATGAATTTAATTTTAAGTTATAATGCAAGTGACACGACAAACGATTTTAAATTCAGTCCAATTTCAAAAAAAACACAAACAATCCACAACGTCAACGGCGCCGGCCACGGGAGCCGGCGGCCCGCGTCAAAAATGGATTTGTCCAGCGATCGTGTCCGCCGGCTATTGACCGATCGCCCTTCACGACAAGTGACGGGTCGATTTCTACGAATCATTGTCATTAGTGCGGTGCGTTCTCAGTTATGGACACTAATAAAACTTAAACTCAACGAAAAAACCAGGGTGTGTCAACTGATAAGGATGAATAATAAGTAAAAGTTGGAAGCAAGACACAATTACATCTCTCAACTTGTGTTTGTTCACCTGCATATCATCAGACATCAGGTATGATCTAGAATGCAGAGGTTTACCATAGTTTTCACAACTGAGAACAAAACCGAGGGCTGAAGAATTAGGGTTATATTCCTTCCCAAAATAAAAAAATATTATCATAATAGGATAAAATAACAAAATATTTAGTTCTACCAAAATTTAGAACTAAATACTTTGTTATTTTATCCTATTATAGTGGAGTTCTACCAAGTAAATAGCAATTCAATCAATAAAAATATAATCGTCCATGATTTTGTTATATAATTAATTCTACATTCAAAAATAAACTGTATTTATGATTTAATTTATTTCATCTTCTTTAACGATAAATTTTTAAAATTCAGCATTCAGACAGACAGTTCTACGACGAATTCAACATGTTGAGGAGACGGGAGACGGGCTACTTCGTCTTGAACATGGACAGGAACAGCCCCAGGACAATTCCTCTCAGAGGTCGAAACATCTCCTCGCTCGAAGATGATTGTCAGAAGGAACTTTATTGTGGACTGCCCTTGTATATGACGAGAATGGTCCCACTCAGGTATGTCATATGACTGCTTCGGGACCGACATGTACTAAATATATTTTGAAAATGTCATAAATCAATGACATTTTAGGCAACAACAAGCTTTACTCGACATAGCACACACATATAAAAATATCTGAAAAATATAGAGATGCTTCATGCACAAGAGAAAAATATATATATATAGATTGCATTGTAAGCCGCTCTTATAAATTTGTAGCTGATCGAAATAAGAGCTTTACAATTTAGGTGAATATAATTATTATATAATGAACTCAACTGCATATTTATGTTTTTGATTATTTTCAGTGCAAAGAGTAGTTGGATTCCAGCATCACCACCGATTATGCCACGGTCTACTGATTTAAACTTGATCAGTAGGACCTGTTCACCGGCATTATCGCAGTGCACCTTTCAGTTCTTAGCAAAAGGTAAACAAGAAATATAAAACAAAACTAAAATTGATTACTTTTGTTTTCACTTGCTGTGGAATTTACTTAGGTGTGAGTGGAATAAGAAAGATAACAATTTCATATCGAAAATGTAAAAAGAATTTTTCTATCAATACCGTTTCACTCAAATTCTTAACACATCATGCTCTTTTCTAAGTGCAAATATATAGCAAATGTTTATAGGCTTTGACAGTTTGTTTTCATAAAGTTACTATTTTTGGGGGAAGTGTGCTGTGATAGGTTTTAACCATCCAAATGACAGTATAATATGGAAGATAGAAAGGACATAAATGTAACTAAACGTTCCTCCTAGGAAGAAATTATGTCAGACCAAACATTGGGTTTCACAGAAAGTGCAAACTGTATAGATCTCTACGGCTTTCACCAGCCATGCGGAGAAAAAACTTTTCTTTTGAGTATTTTTGCTAAAAGATTGTAAGTTTTACCAGTGTCCATTGAGTGCTCGGCAACGCTTCCATTGGATGGTGTTTAAACCGGTGTAACCTCACATGTCCACTGACCTGTTTCTCAATTGAATGTGAATTTTGACTGATGTACTTTCATTCATAAGCTTTACAAAAATCAGATGTGTAAATGAAAATCAAAAATAGTTTGTATTGTAAGCTGTCGTTACACATCTTTAGGTCCAAATCGAATGACATTAACATTTGCTCCCCGAATTGGAGCAGAGTTGTCGAGTTGGAGTGTGCCATCTTTGCCTAAAGAGTCAGAAGAATGGAATGGTAGACCCACTTATTTCCTTCACATTGTTACGGGGAGCGGTTCAACAGATTTTCATCTATCGCTCACTTTAAACGTAAGTATATTTAAATATTTCAGATTACTATGAAACATTTTCATTTCTAAACACCCTAATCTTTGAAGTGAACAAGAGTCCCAAACGAATCATGAATTACAATAACCGTTCAAACAAATGAGTCGTTTGCGAACGAACGAATCGTTGAAGTGGACAAAAGTCATACATACCTAAATCATCACTCAAATGAACGATAATAAATAATGTCACTTGTAAGTTTCATTGTTCCTCCAACTCGAGTAGCTGTCCATTACTTTTTGTTTGTTTGTGTAAAAAATTTGCAGTAAACCCTTCACCCTCACATATAAATTTACCCTTGTATTGAGTTAAAAATAGTGATGCATGTGCCAACCGAAAAATAGATTTTGTTTTAATTTTTGCTTCACGAGTAACCATTGCCAAGGGATGATGCCATAATTTGTTTTTTTCATACATTGGAACCCTATCTATCATTCTCGCTTTTTAGAAGTATATTTAGTATAATTCTACTTTAAATATACGTTAGAAAAAGTGGGAGAAAATGTACTTTATGCGATTTTTTCTACAACTACTTTTAAGGTGTTAACTGTCAATTCTTGGTGGAAAGACATTATATTTTAAAAATAAAACACAATTTGTTTGTACTACTTCCACATATTTATAATGATCAGGACCGGTTTCGCTCATCACGAGCATTATCAACTGATGAGAAATGCTCGTGATGAGCGAAACCGGTCCTGATCATTATAAATATGTGGAAGTAGTACAAACAAATTGTGTTTTATTTAAAAAAAAAAAAAAAATTCTTCAACATCAAATATCGGTAACATACAATTACAGTCATGGCGTAAAGCAGTTAAAAACATATCTGCAAAACAGAAATAAATGTGTAGAGTAAACAAATACTTTAAGAATGCAATTATTAAAAAAAAATTGACGGTTCATGAGATTTAGGCGACAAAAAACAAAAAATAACAATTTTCGCTAAGTGGGAAAAAAACCTACTGACCCATCTAATCTACGAAGTTTTGATTCATGTCATGTGAGACATTATGGGTTTTTAAAATGTTATTTAAATAAATGGATTCGTGATTCGTAATTTTGCTCTCTAAATAAAGGTTTCAAAATAAAAAATTCTATATTTAGAAGACATCATACTTAAGGAATTAATTCTTGCTGCCTTGCTGAAAATCTTTCTTGTCATAATAATTAGTGAATATCTAAAAAGATTTGCAAATTTCTCATCAGAATGGATGGTGTAGTCATCAAATAGTGTATTGAATAAACCGCATTAATTTTTTCATGGCAGGTCACAACAGCTGATATGCTGGTAAAACCAATGTTGGATATCGGGTTGGCGGGCAATCACATACACCATGAGTCTGCAAGAACGACCGAATTTAGTGAATTTCTCGATTCATTCCCTGATTGGACTCAGATGACTGGCTGGATTAGCTCATATAAATCATACATTGTTTGATCAGCTCCCAAAACGTGGTGCTTTTTGATGATCACAAATCAAATGATGTGTATATTAGTATTTCCCCAAATTACCCCAATTCTTTGCGATTTACGTGTCAGGTGAACTCGATTTAAAAACAACAGTTTGTCCTGCAAAAATGAAAATAATATTTAATTTCATTCCATTTTGATGATTTTTTAAATTTAATAATTTAGTCCCATAAATAACACAGTTGTAAACGCATTGTGTTTTTTGTGCTGCAATGAAGTTTGTCTTATAAACAGATCTAAAAAGAATTATTATTTTCAATAACACATTTACACTGCACTGCCAACTGGAATCCTAAGGATTTCTGAAAATGCAAGAAATTGTGGAAATAATAATATTGCAACAATTGCCCTCATTTGGCAACACAAGACTTCAAAATTAGTATATTTTATGCGTTTTGTCATCAATAATCAATAAGATGTGTGGAATTGCCATTTATGATTTAAGTTTTCAGAAAAGTATCTGACTATCAGTTTAGTGAGCTAGGTATTATTGAAAAAACATTTTTTCCTACATGATAGTGTGATCTGTAATAGTGTATTAGGGGCCGTCCATATATGACGTCACGCTTGAAAAAATGTGATGATGGGCCCCCCACCCCCCATCGTCGGGGTTAAAAATAGTCAAAATCATGTGATGTCATGTATGAACGCCCTCTTATCTAATAATCTATGAGTGTAGTCATCCATATTATTAGATGGTCTGTTTTTACTCAGACCTGTCATAATTTTGACCACTTGTTAGATATAATTCCACGGCAGGGGTGAACAAGCACGTAAGTCAAAAAACCAGATATATTACTTCAACAGAATTTTTTTGTGAATATGGTTGTTTTAAATAAAGCTTTGTTATTAAATTTTAATCGCTATTGCTAACATCAATCATCCAGTGCTTTAATGCTACATTTTTAAAAATTGACAAAATCACATGAGTGAGACTTGTGTGTATTTTCACCGTTTTCAAGAGATCAATAACTTATGTGGTCATTTTTATTCATAATAGAACAGATTCTAAGCAGCATTTGACGCATGTGCTCACACAGAAATTTGTTGAGTCAAGCCTACTAAGGAATTTAATAGTAAAAGGAAAAACTGAATATCTTGAATTATTCACCCTGGCCGAATAATTGTCATACTGTGGTCCAATATCCAATAATCACTAGCGCTGAAATCTAGTAATAACTATTATCGAAAGTTATTTGCAAGAACACAGTATAAAGTATAGAACAATGTAGCAGGCAAATTAGAAAAGTAATGTGCAAAAATATTAATTTTTAGAAATACATCATATTTATAGAAAATTTGAAAATTAAACTCCAACTGATTTGAGTTATATGATTTCGAAATTACAATATAGAATTTTTGTAATGTACAATTAGATGTTTAATACAATTTTAGATTTAGAATTTTTAGAAAATAAACTATGCTTATTTTAAATCCTAAATATAATTATTACTAGCGACCATCACCAAAAGCAAAGGAAGAAAAACAGACTCTATAGTTGAATAGAATCATTCTTTCAAATTGCAGCCATGTATTTTTGTCATAATTATGTATAAATTGTAGGAACAATGGGTTAAGTGTGGTTTTTTTTCTCGCCAAGTTGTATGGTAGATTTTAGCAGATTCATGTTTAAATATTATTTATATATGAACCCAATCCGAAAGATGGCAGCGACAGGTCTATATATATTATTATAATTACTTACCGATAATTGTGAACATTGACTGCCGCAGTTCTTGTGCAATCACAAAACAAAGATAACAGTGTCCTGCTATCTACAACCAAATCGCATATCTAGATAAGATAATCTGTTTCCTGATTTAAAAATGTTAACAATACGTACCAAATTATAGTATATTATTTACCTGATATTTCCTAAACGTGTATATTTTAATGGATTTTTCAATTGGCTTTTTCATATTCATTGAATTATGTATCATTAACCGAGATCTCAGTATCCATTGAAGTTTGAAACACCCGGTTAAGCGAGTTTACTTACTGCTTTGACGTTGACTAAATGCAATCTCTTTAAGATTTTTTTGACAATTTTGATAAGATAGCATATTGCTGGAATATCTACATTGTAACAGAGTAATATTGGTCCCGAATGTACCATTTCATCCTAGTCGATATAGAAAACATAAATAAGGTAATAGTTATTATTATTAATACTGAACTACTTAGTGCATAAGATTTTTAGATTGAAATCATTAAATTCTCAGATGGTTTTTGTATTTGTATTGTTTATAAAAGCTGTTTTAAATGGAATTTAAATAAAATGTGAATAAGGTTTAAATGTTTTTTTCCTGCCTTCTTAAGGTTTTTCTACAATACCATAACTAACTGTTTCTAAAAAATATTGATTGGTAAGGAGTATCACACAACAAATTTCATGCAATCCCACTTCCACTCAATAATAGTACTTCACAAGTACATTGAGAGTATCGGTCACATCAAAGTTAATGGCTCTATATATTAAATTCAATATCTGTTGACATAGTGCAACCAATCAGGTTTTTGTTTGCCTTCCTTTCGGCTTACTAAATATCAGTTTTTATTTGCCAAATTTGATGGAATCGAACCTGAACTCTTTAAATATGTTATGGCATAAGTATTAGTGATCCCAATGATGTATTTTAAATGTCAGTTCAGTATCCTAGAATTATGAGACTGAATCGACATTTCGTTGATTGGTACAATACCACCTACTTTTCTCTAACTCGAATGCATCCCTGAATAAACTTGTGATAAATATATAAAAACAGTACCACGTATTATGAGCTTTAACCACAATGTTCAACTGTATAACTTTAGATGTCGACATAGACTATTTTTTGTGTTTTAAAATATATTTTGTCAGACCTTACATGGTTGAACTAATTTCTAATGTTTAATATTTTTTTATAACGTATATAAAATAAATAAACGGCACGATAAACCGGAATCGTAATCAATGATAAATTCGTTAAATCCGTGCAAATTTATCAGGGAAAGTAATTATAGTGAAACACATCTGGGAACTTTTAAAATAGATATATTTTTCACATCTCAACACAATGTTTGAAGACCATAAAGCGCAATATAAAAAATTGGATACAAAAAATATTTGTAATATTTACAGACAATTAAAACTATATCAGGGATTAAAATATCTTTATTTTTAAAAAGATGAAACTGAAAGTTAACTAAATAAAACAATATTATGGACTAAAAACTATCCTAATATATAAAAGTCTCAATTTGAAATGAAAAACTAAACTTAGTAAGGAAACAAGTCATATAACACAAAATACAACTAAACAATATGCAGTAATATTTTATTTGTTATTCAACTAAAAAATTCTAATGGTTTTAATCACATAATTTATGACTCGACCCTATGACTCGCTTTGTCTTTACAATTAAATGCAAGAATCTCACACGCAAGAATCAAAGTCATTTTGAATACAACATAGTGGCTGAAAACTGTGGATAATGGCGACAGAAACTATTTTTGTAAAAATAAATCATGAAAACGCCCAAAAGATATCTCGTCTTTGTTAATTAATTTTTAGCAAAACCTACTATCATCATATTAACAAAGCTAAAAAATTTTGTAGTCAAAAAATCCCCGAGAAAGAGCTGACTTTCAAATAATTTTAAGAACCTGCAATCGGTGCTGAGTGATATATTTTTTTTTCATAAAACTAATGATTGTGATAACACCAATGCTTTACATTAAATCGACTGAAATATAAAATAATAAAACTGAAAACTGTGCAATGACTATATTGATTGCTGTTTAAAGTGAAATAGAGAAATTATTTTTATAAACATGTAATGCTTTTCCACCGAGAATTGACAGTTAACCTTTAAGTGATTTGAGAAATTATCATTTTACAAATGAAAAATTCGCATGTGAGGGTTTTAAGAAAGAATTGATCTATCCAAACGTACTCTTTTTCAAAGCTGAAACACCTCGAACTGGCGCTCAATCATAATACGGCACTGTTGAATGACGAATTGTTTAAATGAAGAGTTAGAAAGAATCAATCGAACGCTGGAGTTAACATTAAATATAATTATTAAACTATAAAACATATATTACATTATGATAACCATAGCAGTAAATTAACATTACGATAAATGTAGATACTATATATACACAAATGTATACTTACACAGTTAAATGTTGTAATAAGAATTAGAAATGATAATATATAATTTATTAGCTATTTGTCAAGAGCGACGCTTACTTTTATTGGAAATGTTGAGAAGAAACAAGCAGGAAACTATTTGCACATAATTCCTTTTTTGAGTAATATTATACTGTCAGATCTTCTAAGGGGGTTTGAAAGCGATGATAAAAATTAACATTCAGTAAAGGTCAGTTGATACATTGACATGTGGTAACATACTACTGTAGTATTACTAGAAACAAACTTATGTTAAATTTATGCATCATGACTCATTCAGAAACAATAATTGCCTATATATTTCTGCTATTTCTGAATGAAAAAGATATACCTACTTACATTATATGTGATGTAGATGATGCGATTTTTTATGCAATGTCGCCTAAAGTTAATGTTTACGATTCATAACAGAGAACTTAACATAAGTCAAAGATGGAAAAACTTCACCGAAAGACAGTTTTTATCAAGAAAGCTACTTATCTACCCAACGGGCCATCATTAAATTGAGTACCGCTCATGCACTTTTTTAAATCAGGATATAAATGACTCGTCTTTGCACAATATAACGAGCTGAATCAATCAATGACTTGCTTGACAAATGCGACGAAACAATATTGGCAGCAATCAATATACACACATCGCCCACGATAAACAATAGCGGTCGATCGATGCGAGTCTTCCCATTTACAATGCTATTCAGAATAATATGGTAACAGTAATAACATAGAAGAAACGGCGCCATCATCTGCGAAGAGACGATTCAATCGGCGCGTTGAACTCGCAGGCAGCAGGCTGCGACGAATCTTCCGTTGAAACGTGTGATGAATCTTTGGCACGAGTCGCTGGAGAGGAAAGTCACTTCGGCCGTTCCCGTCGCGCTGCCCATCTTCACTTTCTGCAACACCAACACTCGCTCCATAATATCTCCGGATCTTTTTTGTTAGACTGACATATTCTCGCCCTTCCCGACAATTTTATGACAGAAATATAAACCGATATAAAATAGACAAACATGTCAGTCGCTATTGCTCTGACCTGTGATAATTATTAATATATGTAAGTATAAATTGAAAATCAAGACGGGAATGTAGAAATTGGGGAACTGCAGTATTTCCATACAGATAAAAGTGCAATAATACATCATCATTTATATGAAGAAAAATAGTCGTTAAGTTATAAAGGTTAATCATTTGTCCCTATGATGTGAAATCACATAGATTTGGCTGTCAGGTCCTTAGATAGTTTTATCAAGAGAAAACATGTCATAATTCATATATTGCAAATACACACACATTATTCAGAATTATTGATTGCAATAAAATCTCTACAAGTTATATAAACTAAAAAAATTATCAGAGGTTTTTTTTCTTCTCTTGATGAAATTTAATGATTTATACTAGTGGTTCCCAAAGTGGTTCCTGTGGACCCCCAGGGATCCTCGTAACCGCTGAGGGGGTATGTGGCAAATTAAAAATAGTTTTGGGGTGCGTGGACGTCAGGAGTTTAAATAAAAAAAATATTTGTGATACATTTTCATTATTATGAAAGTTGAAATGGATAACAGTTAATAAAATGGTAGCGATTTGTTTGGGCGTTAAACCCTTTTGCAAACAGACTCACAAACTCAGATAAATCCATACTAATACGGGAGCAATTTATTTAATTATTCACAAATGAGGAGCTGAAACCAATGTATGAACAAGGATACCATAAATTCTGGTTATAAAAAGAGATATTATTATCAATTTTATATCCTGCATTATGGAGTCACTATACAGAAGCTATTGATAGCTTTCCCGTCTTCCTATTAAGTAGAGCGTGGATTTAGTGAAGTTATCAACCTGATAATACTTAAAAAAAAACAAAATGTTTTATTTATGTTTTATTTTTACATCACCTACCTTTTACATTTACCCATTCAAAACATCAAAATTAAATTTATAATTTTTCTATTATGTAGAGTTATTTTACTTGGGAAGTTCATGGTCAGGTTTTTGCTTTAAAAAAGAGTTCATGGGCGTAATAAGTTTGGAAACCACTGGTTTATACCTTAGTATTTTCTCATTCTCTACAGCGGTCAGCAAACTGTCGATTGTTAAACTTTTCAGGGTCGATCGTGTGTGACGATTGATCTGACAGATAAACTATATCTCTTAATTCATTTCGATAGAGTAATTTAAGTAAGCAAGTGAAATTGTTATTATTTTTGGTGATCTCAAAATCACAAGATTCGAGAGTCAAATGAGTTAACCTATGAAATTGATATTTTTTAATTCATTCATATCAGTTAGGTTTTGTATAACGAATTATATTCTAATAATTTTCTTTCGAACTAAGCATTTGAATAATTTTAAATCTTTGTTGCGTTTTCTTTTATAATAAAAGGCAAGACATAATTTTTCAAAGCTCCCTGACGCAGAAGGTTCACCGACCGCTGTTATTTTGAATAAATTTTTAGTATGGAAAAGAACACAGGTCCACTCTAATAAAGTAATATGAACATACATTTTTAGTCGAAACACAGGAAAACATAAAAGAGGCATTCAAAAGAATTATAAATCTCATACAGGTTTCAATAATTTCAAGTATTACAATACCTCAAACACAAATTTACACGTTTTGAATTGCACTATAACTATCAAAGATCCTATCGAACCAAATCTATCTCGATTTCAGATTTCTCAAACGCACCACATTTAGAATGGATATGAATGAATATAAAGTGTAACATTTCCACTACGTTGACCCATAAAGTCTGCTGCGCTTTCAATGACGCGATAAAATATATATTGAATGCGACACAAAAAAATTTACATACATATAAAAATACTATTCACATTATACATCATTAATTATATCAGATAAAGCACAAATTAGTACATAGAGCTAGTGACGTTGAATATAAATCTACAAAATAAAACGGAAGCGTAATATTCGATATCACATTTGTTACGAAAATTTTCAATTCAAAAATCTTTGAATAATTTAAATCGTTAATTATATCACTAATAGAAGCGCACGCATATTAAGTGTGTCGCCGCGGGGGATGGACAGAAAACAATATTAAATTTATTAAGTCGCTTGTTAATGTTAAAAATAATTATGTCTAGCTCTTCAGCAAATGTCAATAGGCAAGCTTTTTAAACAAAAAGCACCATCTATAGAAAAAATTATATATCACATGAATTTAACAGTACCAATACAAAACCTATAAAATACCAAATAAGTAGACCTTTATATTATTATGTATGTCAAAACGATTTCCAGTTCAAATAATATTTCAGAACACTTCATTGTACATTTTTATAAAATTATTGAATAAAAAAAGCAATATTTATTATGAATTCTGTTGTTCACATTAAATAGTAATCAAATAGACATGGTTAAAATTTACGAAATCAGTACGATAAAACAAATATAAATTATCTCAGGGCACAGAATGAATGACTAGAGCAAATATTCATGATGAAAAATATGCTGAATATAATTTTGTAACGTGTTATTTTTCAGCGAGATAGATATCACAGAAATAATCCTGAGCAAACTTAACCAAATATTGTACAATATCACAGATCTGTTGCGTCGAGTTATATCACAGAATAGTTAATGTTATAATAAATACATGTATATATAATATGTTACGGTAAATGGTAGGAGAAAAATATAATATACATTAATGCATATTTGAGGACTTAAAAATGAAGAGTAATAATAAATTTCTGATAGCATTTCCCAAATAGTGCAGCAATTGGAACACAATAAATATTAATAAGATATATATTAAATCTCTAGCGTATTCAACATGAGAAAAGATATTTGCACTATCGACATAAATGTAAACTTATACACATAATTGTCACTCGAATATCATCCATTAAAATAACAATGCTCATTTTGCAATTATTACAAAAAATGTTGTATAATACAAATTTCTACATCCTTATTATGATGTCTACAGAATCCATTCATCAAAAAGTCAACACAACATGACTGTCGTCACAAGGGAATCGAACCCGTGCTGAAGTGTAACATTATGAGAGATTGAAAAAAACCAATTCGAGTATAAAAATGTCATGAACAAAAAATCTCAATATGATATTGTCAACTTTAAGCTGAGTTTGTGATAGACCAATAACCATTTTCACTCAGTCAGATATATTACATATGCATGTCAGTCTCAATTTTTATCGGAAACCATAATTGAACAAGAATACGAATTTACTACAAAATATGATTCTGTTACTTCAATAATAAATTTAGAAAATTCTTTTCGCCCTTAACCCTTTGAACAGTATGGCAGTACATGTGCAGGGATATATTGTGTCATCTATTATCTTTTGCCATTCTCATATTGTTATTGAGTTATAATTTTTTTCTTCAAATGTGGATACTGCAGTGATCTTTGGCAGAAACTTTATTTTTATTATATTTTTCAAAAGAATAAAAGAATTAAAGGTTAATATTTTGATTTCGGTTCGACTCCTTCCCAGGAATCAACGCCTACATAGGAACACATGCCGACAGATGAGCGCAATAAAGATCTAGGGCCGAATTGGAAGTAAAAGATTCTAGATAATTATTTGAAATTAATAATGAATTATTTCATTTACATTTTTAAACGTGTTCTAAAATTGTAAAAAAATATTCCCTGCTTGAAATAATCAGTAATATTCTTCCCAGATTGACCCATAATAAAAAAAAAACGTTTTTATATTTTAGTGTGGAGTAATAGTAAAAATATACAAAAATACCTAATTTAGTAAAAGAAAAAAAAACTCACTAATCAAATGTTTAAGAATAAGCAGTTTTGTAAATACAACATCATCAAAAATCAATGAAAATATCAACTAAAATGGCACTCGTGTTGATATTCATATTGTCAGATATCGGATTGACTGAGAAATGTCTTCCGATACTCTTATGTCTCGAGAACACTCAACTTCACATATGTGCTCTTATTTATTTGTTCTATTAATATTAACTTCCATGATTTTCCATGGAACATATAATGGGAGCATAATACTAAACAGGGGGATGCGTGAAAAACAATAAGTTCATTGATACAATATTTTTTCGATCGAAGTGCTTTCCTTGGATATGTTTGTTCAGAAAAGTGCAATAATATTTCTTTTCACAGAAATTTCTAAGATGTGAAAATTTATGCGAGCATGTACAATCTAAATATTTATTATGGATGACTGTATTTTTTCAGAGCGATTTCCAGAAAATTGGCATTAAGTTAAAACTTAACTGACTATTCTATACCAAACACATGCCATGTCAATTTTACATTCAATAGAATATAGTGTGCAGATGGTGCTATCAATTAAATGAGTAAAGATATATAAAGTTAACGATACAATGAAGTATCATTATATGCAATGAATATGATGTGCGAAGGCTATCGTTAATGGATACGTAGATATTTAGCTCCAGCTAATATATATGAAATCCCAAAACTTGAATGCAGAGTATGTAATTATTCCGTGTCTGATTCTGCAAAATAAGTATATGAATATGCCGCTATTGACAGAAAAATGCAATATCAAAATCATGTCAAAATAAATTTTATAATAAATAGCAACATTTAAAAATGACAACAGCTCGAGAAAAGTAACCGACAGCCGAAAACGAAAAACATTATTGATTAAATATTATTAAAAAATATTATTGATTACAAATTTTGATCCAATATAAAACCCTTGGATATTGAAAAAAAACACTTGATATAAACACAAACACATTCAATAAAAGCTGCAAAATAAGTCACATCTTAACATCTAATGATATTTGAGAAACGCTATCAGGGTTCAACACCGGCGGCCCGAGAAGCAAAATATATGGCATTTTGAGAAAAGAAATCCATTCAATTCTTTCTTTGTGTACATGCTGTAAACTTTAATGAAAAACTGATTTCTTGTGGGAAAATAAAGTTTTCTAATATAGTAGAACCTCATAAAATATAAATCCGAGGGGAAACCAATTGAGGAATATTCAATTTATGAAAAAATATGCAAACAAATTTGTTAGCATCCCTACTTGTAGCTAAACAAGTGTATAAAAATGAAAAAAAACTTAAGATAGATACAGAAACTATGATAAATGATTGAAAAAACTATATTGTTTAGAAAAAATTAAAGTGAAATGTGTTCATTCATATCTTATATAAAGCGTCTGTAACTATTACGTAACTGTGACTGAAATCAAGGAAATTCGAACATTATAGAATAGCTTTGTTACACAGACCGAAGATAGTTTCACTAGGCTGGTATCCGTAGGATTTCACTAATTGGGGGCCGACCTAACTGAGGATGCAGTGCTCCAGCAGAGATGGCTTTGACTGCTCGGTATCCATAGGAGTTCACTAATCGGGAACCGATGTAACTGAGGATGCAGTGTCCAGCAGAGATTGTTTCGATAAGAATGAATCCGGAGGATTACCAAAGTGGCTAGGAAGACACTTGAGGAACTATAGTAGTCAGTAGCTTAAAAGCAGAGTGACGTTTGTTTGAAGATATGGGGTATTTACATAATTTCAAAAACGCAGCACATGCGCCTTTTAATATAATACAACGACGCCATCTATTATTTACAGCGAAAAAGTGGTAAATTAAATAATATATTTAAAACTAGTTAAATTGAATTGGTACATGATTCAATGAAGCGTACGGAGATGAGGTGCTGTGTACCTTTTTGGACACATTCAAATCAGAAGTGCCTTAATATTTTCGTCAACGAAATAAATATCATATTTACTTTTATTATCTAAATACACCAGAAAGGATTTGATTTTAAATTAAGATTTAGAGCTAAAAATATATGTCAGATTTCGATGAGACAGGTTCAAACTGGTGAGGTTCTACTTTACAATGATTCTAACTAATAATTACAATAATTTTTTCTAAGATTGTCAATAACAAAAACAGTAGTGAATAACAAAAAGAGCTATCACAGAAAAAAGGAGATAATGAATGGTTTCTTACTAATATAATTTTTTCTAATTGTGACTACAAGATAGTATGCACTGACTGAGTGACATTTTCATTTCCCGGCAATCAATTGAGCTGGAATAGAAATTGTTTTCTCAAAAAAGCTGTAATCGTTGCACTCCGGAGGCCGCCGATCATATGAAATACATAAAGTGAGACTGTAGTCATAATGAGGTACCTCCACTTGCGAACCGCACAGCGAAAGCAGTCGGGCCTCGGTCATCCCGGGAGGGAGGCCGCTCACCGCAGCCCGATTTCCGTTCTCCCTGGCGGCAGATTCTTCGTCTTCGTCATACGGCTCCGGTTCATCGTTGTCCTCCTCCTTTTCTACTACCACCACAGGTTGTCTCTTTTGTCTGGGCAGAACCACTCTGCCGGAGTTGCCTCCTCCGGAAACCGTCCCGGTTCCCAAAACCACCCGACGCCCCCCAAAGATGCCGCTCCCGCTTTTGGCTTCTTCGGGTGAAGAACCGTTTGCGACGCAAGTCTTGAAGGACTGCGGCTGCGATTGACGGGTAGAAGGAATGACTTTCCGCACGGTGGCCTCAGAGATAGCGGTGCGGATGACGGCTGAGATCGCGCGAGCCACAATGGGAGCGATGCGTTCCGCCTAAAATAAAAAACATAAATATTACTTTACTAAGATGAAATAACCTAGAAAATACTATTTTTAAAATACATACGAACTCCAGAGCTCGGAGTTAAAATAAAACAATCCAATTAAAATTTATACCTTCTCTTCCGTGAATGTAGACCTCCACTTGTTTGGGGATTTCACATTTTGAGGCTCTTTTTCTAGAAAACAACAGAAAATGAGAATACATGGTATTACAGCTGATGCCAATGCGCCATGCATTTGACAAATATAATGAAGACAGTTAGTACATATAAAATAGTAATAACAATAAAAACATTTCATAGGATAGTGAACATTGTTTAAATACAAATTCATCCAAGAAAAAAAGATCTGAACAAAACAGTACACAGAGTTCGTTGCTGAAAACATCCACCTCTCTAGGCAATGCATTGATCAACCGAACAGCCCTTGCAACTGGCGCCCATATGATCAACAAGTTTTGGCCACGCAGATAAAAATTGGGAGCAAGTAAGTTCAGTCTTGAGAATTTCAAGATTATAAACTCGGCCGCGAAGGCGAGAAAAATGCTTTAAAATCGAAAACAATCTTCTTGCCGCAAGAGAGTGAAACGACAGCATTCCTAAAATAAATTTGGTCTGGTAGTACTTAAAACCGAGGAAATGGAAATAGAGCGAACACAGCTAGGATTTTAAATGACTTACTATAAATCCGAGACGTTTGCTGGCACGCAAATGAATAAAAGTAATATGCAAATGAAATGCGAAAGAAGTATATTATTATCCTCTAAATCAAATATTTTTTTAAAGACATGTTTGATAAAATTTTCTTTTTATGTATAAACGATTCGCTCATATTAAAGTCGAATCAATGATGCCGTGTTTGGCGGCATGAGCAGAACTTGGAATTGAAATTTTTTTTCAACGAAACGGGATCTGTGTTAAACAAGGAATGGGTGTATATATATCATGGCGTGCTATATATTTTTCTCTATTCCCAATAAACAGCCTCACTTATGGATGAACAAGTTGGACATAGGAACACAGGCGTGCCCTTATATCACACTTAAGCCTTTCACTAATCATGTGGTCGCACAACCTCTTTTCGGAGAGGGTCAGCTCAGAAGAAAGTATGGGACTACAAAATGAGTAGCAGTCGGCTAATTTCACTCGGTTTTTAGGGTGGGATAGGTGAGAGGGAATTTAACCATCACTGACAACCATGCCTTTCAATAAAAATTCACAAATAAATTTAAGAAATTGTCCCTAAGGATATTTGAATCCACAGACACAGCAACTGAATCGGAAGATCTCCCAACAGAGTTGACCGCTCAGTTATAGAGTTAATATTCGTAAATAACTATTTACCGCAAAAAGGATGCAGCATGAAATGTAAATTTAATTAATGTTTAACGATAAACCATTATGTAACAAATTGTGCATTTGTCATATTTTATCCAAGATACCTTTTGAATTATTCTGTTCTGATTGTTTAGGAGGAGCAGCAGCTGCTGACTGTCTAGAATTTGAATTGGCATCAGAATAAACAATCTGGCGGCGCGGTTGTGTTCGGCGGTCCGTCTCCTTCTCTTGAGCCTGAGTCACATCATTATTTCTCGCGAGTTTACTGCGAAGGTCTTGTTTGTTGGCGACATTTTCTGCAGCTGGACGTTTCAATCTGAAATAATCAAAATATCAATATATTGCTCCTATGATTCTCTCTTTCGCAGATGATAATGTAGAAATGGTAGCGGTTGCCAACCAGTGGTACGCAAGTGAATTTTGGTGGTCCGCACAATTTGAATATATTTACAATTTTTGTTTTTTCTTTAATGTTTCATTATACTTTGCTTCTACTTTCGCCTTATTACATTGCATGTTTATAAAGCTCAAGGCAAAATATGCACCGAGATAAACAAACCCTACTCAGCAATTCAATAGTGCTTTTTCCGTCAACCATTGACACGCTCGGCAAATAATGATTCTAGTCATATTGTTTTGTTTTGCTTAGTGGGAAATTTTTAATTTTACATTTCATTCAATTCAACTCAACAAATCAACAGACATAAATAACAGGCCAGTTTATCATGATTCTGAGATTTTCACTAAGCTTGCCGCGTATTACTCGAATGAGTAGAACTTCCGACACAGAAATACGGGCAAAATGGATCGACGTCAAAAACTCACCCTGAAATTGGTTTTACGGAGGACACCAATGGAGCAGCACCTTTAACCGCATTTCCGCGTTTCACGGCGGGACGCTTTGTTTCTGCGGCATTTGCTTCACTTCTTGCGACTTGTTCTGGATCACTTTCCATTTTATTCACATTCCCGGCCCGATTTGTTTTGTTTTGTTTAGCGCCGCGAGATATACGACCGGATTCGTCATCGCTCAAAAGCAAGTCTTCGTCGTCAGCCGAAAGATGCAATGCGTCATCCTCCAGCATCTCATCCAAGAAATGTTCAATTTCGTTTTCTTGGAGTAATTTATCCTCCATGCTATCTGCAGCGGAAGGTTTCGACGAGCTCACCGCTTCCGCTTGAACAGATGTGGAAGAGACGGTTTCCACTCTTATCGCAGGCGCCGGTTCCTTTTTGGATTCGGTTTGAAGCGGAGGATTTTCCAGAGCTTTAACTGTTCTGACAGAATGCTTAGGTGGCGTATTGGGTCTTTTTGAATCTTCATGGCTACAATAAAAAAAAAACAATTTTAAAAATTGATAAAAACATATAAAACAGATTTTCATAAAATAACAAACAATATTACGCTAATTCATAAAATCAATAAAAAAAAAATCATACATACGATCAATCAAGAGATTTAAATTTAAAAAAATTGATGCAAATGTAATTTATTGCCAATGCACATATTATAAGATAATTCTCTCGCTGCTATTGGCATATGAAATCATGTCTAAAATTGATACAAATTAATTCTAATCCATTAATGCTCTTAATCTCACTTGATCGACCCTATGCAAATATATTTGCACTGTGACAAGTTGAATCTTAACTGAGACACATGAAAAGTATGCACCAATTTTATTTACATATTGAATAACGTAGACTATATTGTAATGCAGTGCACATTTTTATAAATATTGGCCTCTTTTACCTTTTATAGTGACAAATTTTCTTCTATCTTCCATTTTCGCGTTTGATTTTTGAAGAATTCATATTTTTTAATCAAAAAAATCAATACAATACAACGAAAAGATGAGAATTTACAAGTTTTGTGAATCAAATGCGTATTATGGTGGCCATATTAGATTTTTAAAATTCAAGACCTGTGATTGGCTTGTCCATTCTTCGGCCATTTATTTTTTGATTTCGAACAAACTTTTAAAAAGTTCAAAAACTTGGGCTGATTTTGATACTCAGGCAATTTTAAAAGTCGATATAATGAAGGTTCTAGACGATTTTGGTGCAATTTTTTTTTGAGAATGGTAGCTATAGATAGGTGCAAAGAATTTAATGTCATACAAAACAAAAAAATGTTAAAAAGCGCCTTTGGCTAATTTTACTACTGGGCGGCGCCTCAAATGTTGTCATATTCGAGTAAAGTACATTCTGAGGACATCTATAATATAGAGCAGTGGTTCTCATGTGCGGCCACCAGCATTTCTGTAGAAAGTGGTGTAGAAAGAAATATTGATATGCTACAAATTCCGTGCCGCCGCTGAAGTGATGCGTGCACTGCACCTTATGCATGGTGTAAAAAGTAAAGCCCGCACCTTTACTGCGACCAAATGTATGCCATATTTATGGTAAGAGAATGCCACTTCTATGAAGGACCTCGCCGCTAACTGATCCACACCCGCATTAAGAGTCAGTTAGCGGCGAGCTTTCTTTGTCAGTGTGTCACGTATGTTTGCATATGGAAAAATCTGTATATTATTTAATTCTCTACGTTTTGAATTTCGAAGGGAAATTGATATAGTCCCACTGTTAAAATGGATATAAGAAGTCATCTATCAAAAAACATTCAGAAGGATTGAAGGTGTAGCTATCTCCAGCAAAAATGTTAATACCATTGGTGCGAAGGATTCGAAAATAATGAATGCAGCTAAATGACATACTAATCGGGAAGAGAAAAGAAAGTTTCACAAAGAATGGGAAGAAATGTATTTGATTGTGCACAATGAGAATATACAAGATTGTATAGTTGCCGCGTGCGTGATTTGTAAAAGTGAAATTAATCAAATCAAATCATATGCTATGGAACAGCATTATAAAACCCATCAAGACGAAGTACAAAAAAAAAATGGTCCACTCCAAAATCACGCCAAAATTTAGTAGAAAAATTTAAGACTGAACTTTCGTCACAAAAAAATGTAATGACTATCACAAAATGATGAATTATTTCTGAGTTCTCTTAAAGTTGGTTATTTTATTGGAAAGCATCAAAAAACTTTCACAGAAGGTGAAATTATAATATCTGTGGTGTAGGGAGTTGATCCTCAAAATAAAATATTTCGTAATATGGCGCTTAGTAATGATACAATTCAATGAAGAATTATCGAAATTGGAAAATTTATAGGACTTGCAATAAAGAAATCCAACAATAAGAGCCCATTTTATAGCTTATGTCTGGACGAAAGTAACAATGTGACAAAAACGAACCAAATTTCAGTATTTGCAAGATATTTCGACAATGACAAAAGTGAATTTGTTGAACAATTATTGTGCCAGACTTCATTGAAAAACCGCCCAAATGCAATCAATATTTACAATGCTATTAAAGCAGATATGATGAAGTTAAACGTATCAACCGATAACTTGTGTGCTGTAACTGCTGATGGAGGTGCGGTTATGAAGAGCGAAAGAAATGGCATATTGAATTTGTTCAAAAGAAAATGAAATGAAATATTTCGTATGCATTGTATTGTGCACCAAGAAGTGCTAGTTAGCAAAACTATTATCAAATGCATTTGCATCAGCTCGAGTCCATTCGTGTGCTCGAATGCCTGAAGATGCCGAAAGGCGAAACCCGGGTGGTTAGTGACAAAATACATGGAAGTGTACAAAATCTCAATAATCCAAATTTAAATGCATTTGCGATGTGGAATTGACAGTGAGACGGGTATTAAATGCAATTAATACGACTAGTAAATTGTCGAACATGTTTAGATTTATATGTGAAATCAACAACGAAAAACACAATGTACTACTCAATTACAACCATTTTAGATGGCTAAGTTTTGATAGCAGTGTTCAACGTCTTTGTGAATTGAATATTTACGTTGTATCTGCTTTGGCATTAAATCATAAAGATTTAAGTGAACAACTTCAAAGTGATAATATAAAAGGGTCAATTTTATTCCTGAAAGATTTTTTGCCGCGTATTAGTTATATTAATAAACAACTACAAAAGAGTAATTTAACAATATAATTGAGACAGTTTTAATCAATAATATATTAAAAAAACACTGCAAAAGACCTTGTGGCAGAAGCTGAAAATAACAGTTTTTAAATGTTATCTTCTTTTAGTGATTTTATAAATAATTTGAGACACAACTTCAAAATTAAAACTACAGCATAAAATAATAGAGTGCATTAAATCTCTAAATCTTGATAGAAGGTTCGAAGAACTGAATTTTTTCAAAACAGTTTCTTTTATATCTTCCCGTTTTCAGATGATGACAAATGAAAATTTCAAAGCACTGCAAAATAGATTAACATCGTTTGCAGTATTAAATTCACTAACTGGGCTAACATAAAATATCCATTATTAGAAATCAGTCATGATCAAATTCTGAAAGACCGTTTTAATAATAATACAGTTCAAAAATTTTGGTCAAGAGTTATCCATTGACCATGAATCATGTCAATATAAAGAGTTAGCAACAATTACTTTACTAGTTTCCTACAACCGTATACTGTGAAAGATTATTCAATGTAATGCACTTTATAAAAAGTATATATAGAAACCAACTGACGGACGAAAACTTAGAAGCGGCGATGCGGCTTGCTTTGGAAGAAATAAGTATCGAGCAATTTCCATTAGTATTGCTTTTAAATAAATACAAACATGTTATAAATAACATAAATGTAATAACACAATTTCTTGAATAAACCTATAAGTTGATCTCTTTTAAAGTAAATGCAATGTGTTAATATTTTGAATCTCGATAGAAAAATTTGGTGCAGCCACGAGATATTTCCATAAGATCACTTATGTTGATAATGCGGCCACGGAGAAATTTCCCGTGAGAACCACTGATATAGAGGCATCCGAAACATTTCTTAAAAAAGGTTGATGAAACATCTCAACAGAGAACTGCTTGTTTCTCAGTTGCTCGACCTTTTTTTTGGAGTGGATAAAGACAGAAGTACAAGGCTAGGAAAGGATATGTAGTTAACAAATCCCACCTCTTCAAGACTTATTTTTTCAGGATTAGGACTGACGCCAGAGAGGATCGGCCGCTCGGCTACAGGCCCAGCTATCATTAATCGATTTAATAACAGTCCAGTACATATAGAATGAGTAAAGATAAATTAGGCTTTCTTACGTAACAGCTGCGCCGGTGTCAGACGATGCAATCATAGTTTTATCGGCAGCAGTATTATTAATGTCTATATTTGCATCCCTTCTTCGCCTCCTTTCCTTTGCCAAAAGAACTCTCTCTCTCATTTCTGCTTGCTCTCGCAGCCTGACTCTATATTCCCTCTCTTCAGGATCCGATGGCGATATACTACTTTGGCTCTGTAATGTGTTAATTATAAATTACAGAATCACCGTGTTTTAGGTAGGTATTACAATATGATCATATTTCATTTGTGAAAAATCTCACAACACCATATTACACGTTAAAAACAAAAGAAAATGCCCTGTCCAAGGGCAAAAGATTTGTCAAAAAGTGAAGTATTGTGACTTTTATGTCTAATATCCCACATATTTTCGCTGAAACATTAAATAAAACAAGTTCTCACCTGAGGCAGAGGTGACCTGGACCTTTTGCGAGATGCAGCGGGAGAGAGGGGTTTTCTGGCTTTAGCTTTATAAGGTGCCCCGGTAGCCGAAGTCGCCTGATGATGCGAAGGAGACAGCCGGCGTCTTCTGAGATTGAGACTGAGATTATGTCGGTTGGAGTTGATGAAGTCTTCTTGTTTGCGTCGCAGCCGCTCTTTTTCAGCAGCGTCCGGATCTATGGCCATCATAGGTTCGACGCTTCTCACGTCCTTTGTTGTGTTTTCTATAAACCTGAGGAAAAAAAATTCAATCACTGATCGGTTGTTCTGAAAGATTAGACACAAAAACGCGCAATAGTTATAAAATTATGAAATTACCTCTGAGTCTTTTCAAAGAAGTCATCATTCTGAGCGACCTTTGCTTTTTGTAAGCATCTTCTTTGTTCGTCGATGAATTGCTCGGTCAACCTTTCCAGCGCCTCATCGCTGACCGGGCCGTCAGCGGGCACATTTCCGCCGCCATTCATCGGATTGAAAGGAGACGGTCCCCCGTATCCCGTGTCTCTCTGTGAAATGTTTAAAAAGGAAAAATTATTAAATGACAAACTACATTATTTGGAATCATCTCAGAATTTTTAAACAAAAAATGCGATGAAATAATGCCCACTCACTCTGGCATCGGGACCAAACAGCGCATTGCGGTGATGGTAATTGTCATTGCGAGGGACTCCGACCGGAAGGAACGGAGGAGGAACACTCATGTGCACATTTCTGTCACCGAGCGGCGGAGGACGCTGCCGCATTTCAACACCTGCAAATATATATAAACATTTGAAGTCAGCGAATAACAAAATGTAGAATGATATAGAATATACTTTAAGCAAAAAAAAAAGCCAATTCCACCAAAAGATCTGATCACGAAACAAGAACGAAAAATTACTTAATCTAAAAAGTTCAAAATTCAATAGTCCCTGATTTGACACATTTGGTATGTTTGAAGAATTATAGTATATTCTTTGTATACAATGATTCACTAGAGATAATGAAGAATATTTTGAAAAAAAAAAACCCAAACTGATAGTTTTTAAGAGTAATATCACAATTCGACGCGGAACAATAATAATATAAAAAAATAAAACATCTTTTTCTGACAGTGTTCAGGAACTGCATTGAAAAACTGAAAGAATTTGGTCGAAGGTATAAACAATGGTGCACATATATGTTCACAGAATACATTTGGATTTGACTGATAAAGCCGATGGCAGTGAATAGGTTAATCGGAATTTAAAAATTAGTCCATAATTATTGAATTAAAACTCACCAGGTGGAGGACGCTAAGTAGGATAGACCAGCCGCTGCGGGGGATGAGAAGGAAGCGGTCCTTTGAAATGAGGATTGATGAGAACTTTTTTCGCAGTCTGGGTTTGTGAACCTTCAAATGGCGGCGGCGCAGAGGACATGACATGACGAAAATTAGGACCGTGAAATGTTTCAAACAGTGGTGGAACCAACCCGATCGGGGGTCTACGGTTCATGTCTGAGGGAAATCGAGGTGCATTAACGAACGGCCTTCCTGAATTCCTCATATCCTGCCTCGGAGGGAAATTTCCAGACACAGTATTGTCTTCCGGTCTGCCTATGAAACCCGCATCGTTAGATCTTCCCGAACCGTCATTGGTTGGGCCTCCGCTCACAATCCTCTGAAAATCGGCTGGCGGGCTGGAGAACTCTAAACGGAAATTTCTTGGATCCCCTCGAAACTGCGGTCCGAAGCCGGTCGGATCGTGTACAAAATTCCCTCCAGAAGGTAGCTCGTTCGATGAAGGTCGGAATTCTGGCGCGTTTGGATGCAGTCTAAAATCTGGATAAGGTCTGAAGTTGGCCAGATTGGCTCCATTGTCGGCATAGCGATCGGGGAAGTATCGTTCTCCGGAAGGTCGACCTCTACCGGAATCCCGCATGTTGTGCCTTTTATCACCTCGAAAGTTTTGCGGGCCACGACCACCGTGGAAATTTTGATATGAATCAGGCGTGACCACAGAATCTATTAAAATCAAGAAGGCAAAGTTGACAAAAGTTTTTTTTTTTATATTTTTTGCTGAAATCTAAATAATGGTGACTTTTTACAATTGTACCAGATTAAAAAGATGAACGATTTATTTTAGAATCACATCAGTAATCTTACTGATTATAATCTATCATAGAATTGGATTCATATCTTAAAGTGAATTACAGCTGCTAAGCCATGAACTCTGCTAAAATAAAATGTACCACAAGTTTTGAGTAGATTACCTAATGTGTCAGGAATGTGCGGGGCAGCGCGAGTCGGCTTCTCATTTTCTCGTTCCGTGGGAAACCTTTCCCTATGTCCTGCTCGATATCGAGATTCCTCCTGCGATCTCTCCTTTTGATGTTGGTTTCCTGAATCGACAGCATCTTTGTTCTCCTCCAGTACCTCATCTTCAGCTGTATCAAAAAAGATAATTTTCAAACCGCTACTATCTATTCGCTCTACTAAAAAAAGGAATGAAATATTTTTTTTCTACCTCAGTCTCAACTACTGGAAAAATTATTGATTTTTGTGCAACTCATAAATTTGTTTTTTTAAATAGTAACATCTTTGAGAACTCACCGAAATGATTGTTGAGTTGACTGGGAACAGATTTCTTGTCATGCTCTCGTGGTGCTGGTTCAGGCTGGACTATTGCTACTTTTTCTACTTTTTCCACCTTCTCTGGTAAAGACTGAAAATTTTATATTCAGTAAGAATTGGCATATGAAATGTGTATGCATTTGAAAAAAAGACTGATAAATATATACAATGTCCCAAAGGCAGATTATGTAGAACTTTACAAAATTTATCAAATAAGAGCAGAACCATACAGGCAAATGAGTTTAATGCTTGAACTTTATACTGAAGATTTTATAGTTGTCATAGCATTTTTGTAACATCATAAAAAAATGTCACTTTTAAATGTACATGGTGTACATGGTGGGGGGGGGTCTGGATTTACCTTAGGGTGCTTAAAAGAGGGGGATACAATTGGTTCAAAAAAAGATGGGAATCTGTGTTCTAGAACAGTGCTCCGCAAACGGTGTGCCGTAGCACAGTGGTGCGCCGCGAGACGAACCCAGGTGTGCCGTGGCGCAGTGCATCCAAGAAGAGAAAAAATCGAGTATTTTCATACGTATCGGAAAAAAATTAAAGCCACTCCATTGCTAAAATCTCTGTTTAAATTATGATGATGATGATCGGGAAGAATTCAAAATTATGTTGCTCTTAAGATGTGTGGAAGGATGGAAAAGATTGAACTTTACGATTGCAATTTATTCAAAAATATAATTTTATCCTCGCAAATATTTATAAAAAATATTTTAATATCGACAATGAGCAATTTTCGATAAAATGTTTTTGCAATACTTTCAATATAACACCAACTGGCACATATAATAGATTCCGATAATGATGCTAACGGTTTCGCTCTTAAGAATTCGCTCCTATAAAATATTTATGTAAATATTTTTTTCTAATTTTTTTAAATGTTTTTTTTTGCGAATTATTAGTAAAATCTGCTGAATATGTTCTAAATTATTTTACAATTTTCAATTCATTTTATGTGCAATAATATCAATTAATGTATTGTACAGACATAATTATGTGTTTCTATATTAATATTAAATTTAACATTGTCAGGATTGTAAAAATGTAGTACATATTTTTCAAGAAATTTTATTTATACATCAAAATTTTCTGCCTGAGGTGCAACCTTTTGCTTCATAATGGCTATAAAAATGTTGGAGGAAAAGTGGTGGGGGTTAGCACAACCCCTAGCTATGTCACTGCACGAGACTATTATTGAAAACAGAAAGATTATTTTGGATTTGGCAAAACAAAAAAATCGGCAATACTTTTATTTCACTCAACTTTGGTTAAATAATTTTTAGTATTGAAGTTAAGTTAATTTTTTAGTTTCATTTTACAAATGATTTTTGCAAATTTGTAAATGTCCCATCATTTTGATATGATTAAACAGTTTAATTGGCTTTTTTAAAAAATGTTTTGAGACACTATTTCAAATTCATCAAATAAAAATAAATTAATGAATTGTATGTTTTGTTTATGAAATTTACTTTGGGCTTGTAGTGAACTGCGAAATATTTATGAGTACTTAGGTGTGCCGTGGGTGAGAAAAGGTTGCGGAGCACTGTTATAGAGCAGTGATGAGCAACATATTCGGTTGAGTAAACCTTATTTGCCCTATGATTTTTAGTAATACAGTTCGGTAGGTAATTAAATTATAACCATTAACCATGTCCGCTCATAGTTTGGAGCATATGGCCTCATAATGAAAGTATCTCAACAGAAGTTTATCTATGAGAACTGCTTGTTACTAAGTTGCTCAACCTCTCTTTTCTGAAGAGTGGGTATAGGAAGGATAAGGCTGTACAAGGCTAGTGGTCGGCTAATCGCTCTCGCTATGCCCTGTTTTTAGGATTGGATGGATGAGAGAGAATTTTAGACATCACAAACATCCATGCCTTCAAACAGAAGTCCATTAATCAATTAAAAATGAATCCATGAAACTGTTCATACCGGGATTCGAACCCGTTAGACCTGTAACCGAAGTCAACCGTGTTGACCACGGACCCGGCTAAATTATAGACACCTTTAAATACCTTAGATTGAATAATCTGTGTTACTTCCTCGATTATCTCTTGTTTTTTAATTAGTACAGGAACTTGATTTTCGATGGCTGGTTTATCAATGACAACTTCATGCAGTATTTCTTTTGTTTCCTGAGGTTTAACAATTTTCACTTCTGATATGATTTGTAGTGGTTCGGCAGGTTTTTCGCGAATTATCAGTTGTTTAGGTGTCTCATAATGATTCAGTTCAAATGTATCGTCAGCCAAAAGTATATCCTCTTCTTCATTGCCTAAATTGTAAGTGTCATCTGCAAATCCATGGTCGACGAAATCGTCTCCCAATATGTCTTCACTGCAATAAAAGTATTCAAAAATAAAACACACACAAGTAGACAAATGAATCCGACCGATTCATGTTATTCCACCACCATATAACGTACAAAATTGATTTTTAATTTCTTATTTATAAATGGCCTTATTGACTTTCAGTGACGCTCCACATATCATAGAATAAATGCGTGTTGCATGGAATAACTGAAATGTAAGGCAGGAAAACATAATTTAAAAAACACCTCATATAAATTGATGCAATCATAACATAGAAGATTCGATTACTGTACAAATTAAATAAATAAAAATATATCTAATTTACGCAACAATTACTCACCTGTCCGACATCTTGGTAATGACGTGATCAGTGCTGCCCGTATTTGAAATTTTGTTTTTATTGTTTATGGTTAAAAAACCTATACTTTACCCATAGTTGGTGATGCGAGGCCGTGAAAAAACTCAAGCTTAGTCCCGGGAATAGACTCGCATAGGAAAATTGAGAAAAGATGGAAAAAAACAATCATAATATTAATGAAAACTGTCATAACAACCTCTACATATATAGTATAAGGGGCTTTGAAACTGTATTTCATTTTTAGTATTTGGTAACACTTTAAAAGTATGGCATTTTTTACGTATGCCAACATTGTATCCACAAATTTGAGGTTAAGGTGAGTTATTAGTTCGATGATATAGATGGAAGTAGGTAGGGAACTTTGTTCAATACTAGTGAGTACCCGGCATGCGTTGCAATGCCACACAAAGAAAGAAAGGGTTTGTGTTTTAATTCTGTTTATTGGACTGCTTTTGGATTAGAGGTCTGCACAGGCCGAAATTTCATAGACTTACCCGGTTCGAGCCCATCATCTTCAGGTCTGGCCCGACCCGAACCCGAGTTTCAATATCACACTTGTTATAACACGATATTTTTATTATTCGTTTCGTGCGTACACGAATATATCAGAAGGTTTTTCCTAGATGTCGCTGTATGTACGTATTTGATTCTTTTTTTCAATTTAAGATTTTCAATTTTTTTTCTTCAGAACTCTTCACGGGTGTGTGCACAACAACTCACCAAAGTTTCATCGAAATCGTATGAATGGTAAAGGAACGTGTAAAAGACAAACAAACATTTATTTTGTATAATATTTCCCGGCATGATCACAATAAGTCCTTCCTGAAAGTTTCGTCGCGATCGGTTGAGTAGTTTGGGAGCCTATAAGATCCAGACAAACCAACAAACAGACATTCATTTTTATAAATATAGATGGGATCACTTGTAACATCTATGTATACTTGAACCCAGTGCAAAATATTTACGGAAACGTTCCTGTTTTTATGTATGAAGATAAATTCGGTTGATACGATAAACTCAATATGTTGAAAAATCAATAAAAAGTATCATATATTACATTTAATTCCCAATTTTCCGGGTTTTTCCCAGACCATTTCAAAATTTCCGGGTTATTTGCAACACTACCCATAGTGAAAGAAGAATTTCTCTCTTTCCACCATGTACATTATCTATAAAAGTTTATGCAGAGAATTTTTTTGTAAAATGCCATAATTCATGTTCATATTTATGCATGTCATGGTGGCCGTAGTATTGTTCTTGCATTCAACATTTTCCACATTCATGGTTTTTTTGAGGCGCCTTTAGATCGATGGATCGAGGTTCCACTGTGTATAAAAAAATTAAAACAAATTTTCAATTGAAATGCAAATGACAAACAAACAGAAATATACCTAGAAAAATGTAATTTTTTTATTTGATTTACAATTGGAAATGTTTACATTGTATCGTCAAACTACCCAACAATTTCAATATTAACTATTATTATATATTTATGCACTCGAGTTACCGTCCCTAGAACTATAATACATACTATTACTACTATTATACTGTATTCAGCGGCTCCGAACTAATGAGGAGTTGCCCCCATTGGAGGAATTTTAAATCTATACTAAAAACGAGGCGTAGCGAGAGCGATTAGCTTACAAGTAGTTCTGTTCTAGCTCTATCCTTTTATCCCTACTCTCTTCGAAAAAGAGAGATTGAGCAACAAGCAATTGCATATGCTCCACATTGGGAGTAGACATGGTTTAAAAATAAATTATATACTACTTAATATAAGTGCATATTATTAGGAGTGCAACCTTTTAGTTAAACTATTTTGGAAATAGGGCAGTTATATTCCGAATAATTGGGATAGATACCCTGATATAATGGAGCATGCGCCCTTGTATCTCGCCCGCACCTTTCACTTTACGTGTTATTGAGCAAGAATGAAAGAAATCCACGGGACGCGCCTGAATTGTACGTTTCATTTTTGAATTGAATAATTAATAAATTGTACCCATAATATCTGGTAAACCATATTATCTAAAGAAATAATTTAAAATTATTGAACGAAATAAGTAAATTTGAATTGTTGAAATTTTGTACATTTCCATGTATTTCGTCACTAACGTCGCAAGTTACGCCTTTCGGCATCTTGAGGCATTCGAGCACACTAACTCAAATTGACAAGACAGTAAATTGTTCATATCGCTTATATACAAGACAAAATACGACAAATTATTAGCACGAGTCTAAGGAACCAACTACATTGATATTTGAATTAATTTTGATACTGATTTGATAATAATGACTTTTAACTTTAATTGGGAAAACAAACGCATTCACAATTACAAACTCATAGAACATAGTAATTGCATGGGACCAAGAACCAATTAACATTAAATTACATAGTGATACCTACTTATTTTAAATTAGTGGGTTTCGTCAGGGTGAATATAAGATGGTGTATTAATATAGGAATTTCAATATTTTGATTGTTAATTGTGTGTATACCATACAACAGTACTAACTTCACCAGCTACCTATTTTGATCATTCGAGTATTCGGAAAAGTTTGTTTTTCAGAAAAAGTAATGTTTTTTAGAAAATTTGTAAATGCCATATGTTTATTATCTTCAAAATGAAGATATTTAATTAGGTTTGGAAGATGTAGCTCAAAAAAAAGAAAGTGTCCTATAGAGCAGTGTTTTTCATATGCGGCCACCAGAGGATATTTCTGCGGCCACCAACGGTTCTATAGTAATAAATATTGATATTAAAAAAATTCGACATTTGTTTATTCGTATTGCGTACGTATGCCGCTCAAAAATGTATTTGTAGTGAATGAATATTTTTAATAAAAAGGGATCCCTTTTTAGTTAAAAATTAATCGGGATCAGTACGGTAGTGCCATCGGGTCAATCTGTGCTGCAGTGCATTAAGTAATTCGGTCTGTTGTACGATAACCAACGCTGTTTTTCTTGCAATGGTGTAATTATCATTGACGAGAGATTTTCTAAATATGGAAAGTGTAACAGTGAATATCTTGTTTTTTTTATATATATGGAAGCATCTGTCTATTATGTTATTCTTTATTTTTCTAATTTTTAAGGGAATTTGATACAATCCCTGAGTTAAAATTGATATAAGTAATTATCTATAAACAAACATTCAGAAGGATGAAACAGCAAAAATCTAATGACTCATAGATATTTAGACATTTTTTAAAAACAAACCTGCAGGGCTATGTAATATTAAATATAACATCTGTAAATGACAGCATTGTGAAAATATAGTACATATTTTTAAAGAAATTATATTAATACATTTTCTGCCTGCGGCGCAAACTTGTGTGGCAATGGTTTATGCTTAAAAAAATTGAAGTAGGTAATGAGTCCCTTAAATGCATAGGCCTAATATTTTAAATCACTTTTGAAAATTTGGTGCGGCCACGAGACATTTCCAAAAGACCACTGATGTTCATTATGCGGCCACGGAGAAATTTTCCGTGAGAACCACTGCTATAGAGGGATAAAATGTATTAAGCAAATCATGCTAATGAGATAATGGCAGGGCTTTTTTTTAAAAAAAAAGGTGCCGGAACGCCGTTCCACCACGTTAAATAGAAAAAAAGCCCTGGATAAAGGCATATTTAAAGCTTGTTAGATGTAATTTTCCTTAATTCAGCTGTAAAAAATGTTTCGTAGAAAATAAAATAAGCATTTTGTTTTTTATTAAAAATTGTATTTAGTCAATAATTATTTTAATATAACATGACTATTGAGATCAAAATACATATGCATTGTATGAGCTAATCCATCCAGTCATCTGCGTCCAATCAGGGAATGAATTGAGGAATTGATCAAACTCAACAGTCCTCGCCGATTCATGGTGAATGTGATTGCCAGCTAAGCTTATATCCAATAATGGACCAGATGACATTGCTTCAGCAGTTACCTGTAACACATAATCAAAATGTTACACAATGTTATACCCACAGATAGTATTCGATAAAACAGAAAACTATGATCATGTGTAAGTCAATCAAAATTGTTACAACTAAAAATTCATTCGGTTTTGTTGGATCGAACAACAAACATTTATATAAATTTGGATAATTGAGATTTTGTACACCTCCATGTATTTTGTCACTAACGACCCGGGTTTCGCCTTTCGGCATCTTCAGACATTCGATCACACGAATGGACTCGAACTGAAAGGCGAAACCCGGGTCGTTAGTGACAAAATACATGGAAGTGTACAAAATCTCAATAATCCAAATTTGATATTGAAATTCCACCAAGCACCCTCAGTCGATGTCTTAAATTATATCTTAAATTATAAAACATTTATACGTTTAAAATATTTTCTTAAGTAACATAACATGATTTTGATTAACCCTCGTGTTGCTTTCACGCTTTTTTATGTTGTCTATTATCTTTTACCAAGCTCGTAATTTTTAATTAAATTAACATTATTTCTTCATATATAGATCCTATACATGTGTGTCTGTGTGATTTCATTGATTGTTTCAATTTATCAAAAAATAAATAAATATTTTGGAAAAAAAGAGAAATATTTAGAAAAATCCTGTAGTCATGTAATATTGAGTATAAAACATCTATTCGATTCTTTTCTTGGAATCAATATCAAAAGTAACATGTGCCCACAGATGAACTTAACAAAGACCTCCGCACGAATTGGAAGAAAAAGGTTCTGGATAAGAATTCAGAAATAATAATAAAAGCAAAAAAAAATGTCTTTATATATGTGCATTTTCTATATGTAGTGACATTATCAATATTTAATGTTTAATTAACTCTCAACACAAAGGGTTAAACAGATTACATGAAAAATAATCCATTCTATATCAGCAATTCATGGCTGAATTGGAAACCATCATGCAGACCAGTGTTCCCAACCGGTGGTCCGTGACCCAGTGCGGCCGTAGAGAATTTCCGCCAAGCCGCAAACAGTATGCCAAATTTAAAAGAAATTCGGCATACAAAAATATTGGTGAACGGAAAAAACCGTACAGGAATAAAGCGGACAGGAAAAAGTGAGAGTTGAAGATGAATATCGATCTTTAAGCTGTAAACCTATAAATTTATTAATGTCATTTTCAACAACCTGTTCGTGCGAAAAAACATTTTCGTCCATTTTCTCAATAAAATCGAAACAAAGGAATAGACTGGACGTGAATACAGTTCTTCGTCTGTCAGAGACAGCACTACAGCCAAGAATATCCAATATATTAGCAAAGATGCAACAGCAGGTTTCGCATTAGTTTGTTGAAAAAAACCCCTCATTGTTTTTGTTAAATTTTAATTGTATAAGACTGTTATATGTATATTTGTTAGCTATAGTTATTTCCTTCCGTCACAATATAAGATTTAAAAAATATTATACAAAAAACCATTTTTATTTCAGTATTAGTGGTCCGCCAAATTTTTTTCCCTGTTTACCGAACACTGATGTAAACTAAATTTTTGAAATTATTTTTTTCTATTGATTGATTTACGCTACTCTATTGTGCATCCAAAAATATTTCAGGTACCTCAAATATGTTTAAAATCAAAGCATTTTAGACTTATCCAAATACAATAAACCTTTATTCACATTTCAAATTTCAGATAAAAGTTTAAAATGGCTCTCCCGTCGTACAATTTACAAAAAGTTTCTTAACCTAGTTCTGCATTCAGCTGAGAATATAGAAACATACAAAATTTGAATGATTCAATTGGGACATTGAAGTTTGATCAGACAGCATCAGATTATAATAAAAATTTATCAAATGACAAAACACTTACATTAAATCTGAGTTCTATTTCATAGTTCACATTAGATCCCAATCCTCGAACAATATGGAGGTAATATGTCGGACGACCTTTGAATTTTCCTGACGCCTGCGGAGGAGACGGTACACTCCAACTGACTAATTCAACTCCGAGTCGAGGTGAGAATGTCATCGTCATCCGATTAGGACCTAGGCAGATGGCATGAGTGTTAATATTTATTGTAGAAGTCTTAAGATTACATGAGTAGATATTAATAAATACGCAGTCCTTTAGCTGAGTCATAAATGCTTTTGGTATTTTGTCTTACTTGGTTAAACGATCAAGATTCTTAGTTTAAATCCCTAAAATTTTCATACATACATAAATATTTGAATATTTCATTCATATTTGGCAATACAGCTATAAAAAATCATACAAGATCAACTCAAGAAAAAATGATACATAAACCCATGTCCAAAATCTCAAATTTTAATTGAACCCGCCTGATCGCTAGGACAAAGTTCTTACTACAATGAATGATTTTGTGTCAAAAGCCATAAATTTCTGTGATGTTTTCATTCCTTTGTTACATAAAAAAAATTCTAATTATATGCTTCAATGTTTCAAAACACAGTGAATGTTTTTAGGAATAGCGAAAATTTTGCAATGTCCAAAAAATCTATAATCAAGAACATGGAGAGTGGTAATGAAGGGTTTATTTTTAAGATGAAAAATGCTATAAATTTGAGTAAAAATGATTGTTTGTAATAGACTGACAGCCGTATCGAATGCTTTGATATATTACCTGTGGCAACAAAGTTGTACGTACAAATCTGTCCGACGCAAACTTTTTTCATTGAAGGAAGTACTAAAGATGTCTTCATCGGTAGCATCGGAGGAGGTGCAGGAATCCAACTGCTCTTGGGGCTGAAAGTAGTCAAACCACAGTAGATGATTTAATTCACCTTTTCTGTATCAGATACAAGATATCTCATACCAACTTCAAGGCCGTATATTGAAACTAAATGTGATGATGGGTTTGATTTTATAATTTGGTATATACACCGACATCTGTGTTAACCTTCCCGTTACCATAGGCGTACCAAGATTGCCAAACGAGTTGAAAAAATATATATCTCGCTTATTAGGTTTTATATAAATTTACTAGATTAAATAGTTATGTATTAAAATAAATAAGTTGTTCGATTCAATGCTTTTATTATTAAATTAATAAATTTACAAAACTCTGATGACAATATTATTCCGAACTCAATGAAAGTGATATATAAAATTCTATATGCAAGAGTGACGCACAGTATATTAAGCTAAGTTGAGACAAAGCGAGAAATGGTATTAGTTAGAAGGAGAAATATTCAGTCATCGGTAATATTACATGAAAATATGTAAATTGCAACATCTAGACACAAAATAAAGTGTAGAACGATAACAATATGATATTTAAAAACAGAATAACCCTTTTGAAGCGATCAATTAGCTTTAAAATACTCAATTACATGACCAAGTCCAAGTGACACAGTCTGTGTCGAGCAAGGCTGGTAACGTGATTTTTTTAGCACGGACTGGAAAAGGTTAAGCTTCTAATAACATTTAGTTTTGACCGAAACCACCAACAAAATAGTTGAAATTTGAAAACGTTTTAAGTGAACACCGGGCATCAGAAAGTACTTTAGTACTATAATAGTAGTAGATATTATTTCATATAGCAGTGCAGTGCGTTCTGTTTTAATTCTAATTCTGCGTTTATTTGTGACAACTCTGAACCTGATAATCACCCGGCATTCAAACCTGCCACGGTTTTGAAATGTCAGGTGATCAGCACCAAACAAAATACGGTGACTTTCCGATATACTATTAAATCTATAAGTATATGTAAATTTCATCAAAGTTAAAGCTTGAACATGGATAATTAATTGGTTAGGTAGGAACAAGGATTTTCAAAGACTCCAAATGATCCACATTTACTTTCCACCAAATCATTCAATTAGTTTTTTACATGTTTCAAACTATATTTATACATCTTTACCCTGAGAATTATAAAATAATGCAATTACCTGAGCGGAATCATCCTCGTCATGTATAGGGGTAATCCACAATAGAGCAAATCATCACAATCTTTTGCCAAGGATGAGATATTTCGCCCGTTCAAAGGAATCGTTCGCGGACTGTTCCTGTCCAAATTCAGCACGAAATAACCAGTCTCATGACGTGTCTCTTGGAATAATTCATCAACAAATTTTCTATCCGAGTGCTGAAATAACACAAAATACATATTTAATGTTGCTCAATGTCGGTAACAATATAAGTTTATATCTACAATCATCATAGCAGATATGACATGACAAACATTGTCTAAGAGGGCATTTAGATCTAACACAGCCAGCAGCTACCGACACAGATTGTACCCACATATTTTTGAGGTAGAATATGTTGTGTGTCTGTTTGTGTCTCAGAAATTGGTGAAATTCTATTGTCCAGGTGCCATAGAAACTAAAACCGACTACAGGTTGTCATACTTATCGTTGTTTCCATTGCAAAATTGTATATCTGCATATGCATTTTCGACTTCTTGTATTATAAATACTACAAAACCGCCCTTAAGTGCATGAAAAATAGTACGAGTGACAATAATTATGGTTCAGTATATAAATATATTTAATATTAACTGTGTTTTTTATTTTTGTTTCAATTCGATAACGTAATTTTTTAATTTTAAGAAGCCGAACCCCCTCCGATAACCAAAAAAGACAGGCAGCATTCAGGCTCCTCTGAGGCATTTGCAGCACATGGATACAGCAAATACCACTGTTTTCGTGAGGTAACTCCAAAAAATAAGAGATTATTTTATTTCAAAATAAACTCACCATGATCCAATATCTTTGAGGTGCAGGGTTATTCGGACCCGCCCTGTATGGGTGTCCAATTGATGTGGTGAGTGAAATCGGGATCATGACAATCGCAAACGCAAGCAATGCGCATAAAACTGACGCTGGCTTTCTAATCAAACTCATTAGAGGCATCTGTAAAGAAATAAATATTATGAATGGGTAAACTTATTACATAACTACTGAGTGAATTGATTTAATTGCCACTATCTGATAGAAGCCATTTACAATATCAAATGTATTTTTTGAACAGAATATAAACTACTTTATTAAAAGAGGCTTTATTGTTATTTTATTATGCATTTGCCTTACCGCAAAACTGGTCACGAACAGCACAAAAAGAGTAGTAACAACAGCAATGTAAATGTCTCCATTTATGACGCCAGAGCGAGCTGTGATCGGTATGACTATAGTATATCCAATAAGCGTCAGGTACAGTGCGAATAATAGAGATGGAATGTGGATGACCAGATATACCCACACCCATTTATGAACTGTAATAATAATACATATATTGTAAACTATGATCACAAATACTACAAAGCAGTATCAATCCAAATGGTCCAAAATTTAATTGAGTACATAAATATCTTGCATAGTCTGGCATTCATCAGCCCACTTTCATCATAGTCTAGTATTTTAAATTGTCTGAAGATGCTTATCAAAGAGGTGAAACATGTGTCGCAACTAGTAACACAACCAGTAGAATAACAAACTCATCAATAATTGTAATTTTATATTAGCAGATATGGAAGCCTGTTGACATATTTCGCAGCCCAAACCGGATGGTTGTGATGGGTCAAATGATAAATATTAGATTGTTTGCGGTGTCTTGTTTCCTAGAGTTGATCTGATTGCCTATTTCTTATCCTTCTTCGGAGTGAATTTAAATATTTTACTTAAGAAATTGATGATGATTGTAGCTCACCTGTTAAGTAAAGAGGAGTAAGATAGATGATCAAATTAGATATAGCTGAACTCAAAACGAGCAAGAAAAATATTGAGGCAGACCTCGATCCCGCACAAGTCATTATAAAGTATATTAAAGTCCAAGGGATCTGAGACGCTATCACATTAAGTTGGGTTGACATCGATAGGGAAAGTCCACACTAAAATGAGAAGAGTAAGTTTGATTAAATGCATATAATTTCAATGTCGGTTTCAAGATTTCTAGTATGTATAAAAATTCAATTTTAAATGTTCTGATGACAATATTATCAACATACTCTTTCTTTTCGCCATTTGTCCATTAGTAACGGGAAGAGACCGTATGCGGCGAGTCCTGGACACCAGTAGAGCGGGAAAATAAGCCAAACGTTGGAATACCATGGCATGGCCAGTTTGGCGATCCCGTCTACGATGCTAGCCATCAAGGTTGTTGCCAGAAATACGGCGAGCATTCCAGACACGCGCGCACCTAACGCATAGCTCAATTCTATCCATGCTTTAGCTGTGGACATTATACCAATTCAAATTAATGTAAATATCAAAATTTATATATTAATCCCTCGCAGTGCAAGAGGTTATTAATGTTAAGTTGACGCTATTTAATGTATACAGTCTTACTAATTGAAAAAAAGTGTTTTATAAATACCCATTCTCAGCAGAGATAAAAAAAAGTATTATATTTGTTAATACAGAATTACCTCGCCTTATGATTGGCCGATTTAAAACATTGATTTTAAGAGTGTAAACATATTTCAGACTAATATCAATATCTAAGTAACATATTTCATTATGCATTATATAGAGTTGGTGGCTTGGCCCATAATAAACATTTAAATAAAAAGTGAATTGAGAAATGAGGAATATATACAAAAATATTTCTAAGAATTCTGTAATTTTTAACTAAATCTATTGATTTAGTGTGCGATATTATTCAGAATAATAGAATGCTATCATCATAGAATCATAGCTTAAGTTTCATTGTTCTGAACATGCTTTCGATTGCTAATCATATTTTTACAGCAGTATTATTCATGCCATTTTGGTTCAATAATGAACTTTTATTAAATGAGACAAATTCCGCTGCCTTATACCAATTAATAAAAAATAAGAATGATTAGAATAAACTGAATGTAAAATAATACATATTCACAATCATCATCATGAATTTTCTCTTCCAAAACTGACTGTTTGTGTAAAAAAATATAATTTAAAAACTCATTGTGATAACCAATGTTATTCAAAAATAAAGAATTGTATTTTATAAGAAGAAGAAGTCTATATCATAATTGAAACATTTGACTCATTTTCGTTAGTCTCTTGAAAAGAAACCATAAATATGTTTTTCAACACTTTTTCCCTAAATATATATAATTTACATTAATTTATTCTCTTTGTATGTTGAATATGACTATTTTAATACTGTAAATTTGTTTCAATGCAAATCATGAAAGTAAAACAATGAAATAAGAATATTTATAATAGAAATGTATTAGTCAGAACAGATTATATAAAAATGAAATGAATGCAGTAAATGATGAAGAGATAAATTTATTTGAAATCGAGATTGACATTAGTATATTTACAGTCTGAAAGAAAGAACAAAAAGAAATCCACAATCCATAATTGAATACAAAAAAATAAAAGCAGCAAAAATTACAATTGTTGATTTCAAACAGAATACATTTCAACAATGATAATCAGGTAAATCTTATTTACTATAAAAGCAATTTCAAAATAAGTAAAGCTAAGTTATATGGCACAATAGGCATAATCAACAAAAAAATACATAAAACTTACCGAACAATCTGCCAAAACATATAGTCTCAATCGGCCAATTGAAAAACAATGTCTTAAATAATAAGAAGCTTACCATTTTACAGTATTTTCAATCCACTGTGTTGATTCATCCTATATGACATATTACTGCAGTTTATCAATTTTTCAAACTCACTTCATTCCACAATCTAAGTTCTGCCTTTCAGTGCACAGATAAAGTCAAACTGACATCCAGATATTATGTGTTACTTTATAATGAAATAAATTAGGGTTGAGAAATCCTCAGCATGAATATTTTCACAGTTAAACAAGACGGCGACAGGAATAGAAAAATGAGAAAGAATAATAGGAAAGTATTATGACATTGTTCCATCTGTGCAATATCATGTATATGCCAAAATAGTGGATTTTACATAAGTATATATATAATACCAGGATAGATCTAAGATATTTTCCAAAATAAATAATTGTATTTAACAATGAAAAGATGTACTTTTAAGAGGTTGACGTACAGTAGCCTCTAAAGTGGGGTATTTGTGCCCCAGGGGGTTTGTAAATTGAGAGGTGTGCCATAAACACAGGTTTCATATTAATTGAAAACAAAATAATAAAAGTATAATATAGTAAAGAAAAATATTGACATCTCAGATTATGTAATTCCAACACAGACATTATAAAATACCTGTAAATTTAAAATTGCGAGTATCACATTCTCATGTCGACATTTTTAAACATAAGTAAAAAACTGCAGTCCCATTAAAATGAATAATGTGTCATAATAGTTTGTTTGGTTATCATATTTTCTCTATACAGAGTAATTTGTACTCTAGATTTCTGCTCAATCAATTGTAAAACATACCAGGATATAAATATTAAATATACCTATTAATGTATATTTTATGTGGGGTATGGAGTTATTTATTTTTTCTGCATTATGGAGGGTAATCAAAAAAGTTCTGAAATCATTATTTTAGTACGTAGGCAACCTTACCATAGATGGCACTATATGAATTATTATACGATTTCGAGAAAATAAAAGCATTATCTTTTGTTGTATTTATAGTAGCACAAGAAGCATTTTTGCCAATATAATTGCCAGCAATTAAAGTAGATATTAGCAATTAAAAAGAAATTAATACCGATAGCCAAACAGCAATTTCGGAAGACAAATTGAAGGAGCAGTCAGATGATTAATTCTCATAATAAGTTGGAAAAATATAGATGCACTGTATAAAATTAGTTATTTGACATAACAAAAAAAATGTTAAATGGCTAGTCGGCAGCTATCACTTTTGAATCAAAGCCAGAAATGCATAAATAAAAATTTACTGTCTTGATAAATACCAAATCGTCAGCCTAGAATGTAAAGTTTGCAACCCCACAAATAACAACTTTGAAAGAAAAAGTTAGAACGTAGGTAGTTCATTATTTATTGAATGTTTTATTCCATAAGAACATCTAAATAACCACTTTTATTAAATATTTTTACATTAGAAATTTGTTTTAGGCTGTTGTTTTACGCCATGAAAATAAATTTCATTGGAATATTTGAATGCATTATAATTGGAAATTTCACAATGAAAAAAAAATTATATCTTACAGAATATGTAAGATAAAAAAAACATTTAAAATCACACTTTCTTTTTTTTGTAAATTGCCAGATTTACACTCTAAGCTGATATTTTAATTGTGTAAACCAGTGCTCCCCAGCAAAATTTTTCCTTGAATTCTGTGACACACCACAAGTAAAACATGTTATATTTAAAAGGGTATAGACAGAAATTAAATTAAATTATGTTTTTCATTTGTTAAATATACATTTTTAAAGAGTTAGATGTGACGGCAGGGTATTGGATATTACAGACAAATTGCGATGAAGCAATGCACTGCGGCATATCTAAAATCGTGTCACAACTAGTGACACGAGGCCGGGAATAAATTCGCATGCAGAAAATTGGGAAAAAACAATTATAATATTAATGATAACTATATATCAGTTTTAGCATTTGGCAACACTTATTTTAAAAGCGTGGCATTTTTTATGTATGTCAGCATTGTATCCACGAATTTGAGGTTACGGTGAGTTATTAGTTCAACGATATAGATGGAAGTAATAAACTTTATTCATTATCAGATCACCTGTGGCATCTATGTATACTTGAAGCTAATAAAAAATATTTACGAAAACATTCCTGTTTTTATGTATGAAGTTAATCTTAGTGAGACACACATTTATATGTGCATCTGGATTTAATATGTTGAAAAAAAATGAAAAATATCATTTATAACAGTTAATTCCCAATTTTCTAGGTTTTTTCTCTGTTATTTCAAAATTCCCAGGTTTTTTACAACCCTACTCACAACACACTAGTATGCTACACAGCGGTTGCGGAGCACTGGTGTAAACAACAAAAGGCCACGGTATTTAGCAGCTACTAAATTTTTATTTACATTTTAAATTAATCATCAAAAAGTAATTGTAGAATCCATTGCAAAAATTGAGCAATGGTGGTTTTCTTCATAGAATTGCAGAGAATGAAATAGAATTATAAAGATGAGTTTGTAAGCAGTTTCAGATATAAAATAGATTTGGTGAAATTGAATGAAGGAGTAGTCAAAAAATATCAATATGTACAATTCTTAACAATTTTGGGTTTCATTGTAACCGCTGACGGTGCCGATTGCTGTGGTTCTTTCGGGGCTGTTTCGTTTGGCATTGTTGTTTTCGAACGGGATGGAGCACCTTCATCTGAATTTTGAATACTTTATCAAATATAGTTAAAATACTTATAAAATCCTAGGATTACTCAAATTGATAGCAAGGCAAATTAGTATTAATTTGTCTTGAATTTGCTGAAATCTCAGTCACACTGAAATAATAATAAATAAGACGTTTTTAATTCTTAATCCATATCAGATTTCACGTTGGATCATATGGATTGATTGATTGAGCTGAATCTAACAGCCGGTCCCTTGACCTCTCTTCTTCAGAGAGGATACACAAAGGGATGAGGTAAGAGAGGCGTGCATCGATATGAAATTCGAATTGATTTTGAAATGTATCGCTTTTCTGAGAAGCATTTTCAGACTAAATTTATTATAGATTAATTATTTCTTTATATATATTAATAATCGCTCAGGGAGTGTAAAAATTCACTCGCTGAAACTATCAAATTATGCAATAGGCACTGCAAATTGCGTTTAACTTATATAATGTAAATAATACACAATGTTTTTCCATCAAAAATTGACATTATTCAACGGAACGTGTGTGAACAGAATTCATTTTTAATAGATATTAATTGAAATGTTTTGCTGGATATTTTATTAACCCTTTTAAGCCAGAGTACCTGAGCTAAAAAGCGTCACAGAACCAATCTATTGGCGCATACATTATATATCAAGTCATTTGTATAGTAAAAATTACAAATTTATATACAACAAATTTTGCACTGATATAAATATATCGAATCTATGAAACTTTATGTACAGATAATGTGCGTCGATAGGTAAGCACCCTGGGGATAAAAGGTTGTATAACTTTACTTATATACTAAAAATACAAAAACCACACGAATTAATCCAGTCATTGAAATAATAAAATCCCTACCGAATCCTTAACAATTGCACTCAATCAAACCCCTGCACCTATTGACCGTAAATCGAAAATTAAATTACCTTGGAAGGGCGTTTGAATGGCAGTCTGCCCGTTGCTCGGGTCATCAGATACAATGACATAGGCGGCATCCGTCTCTACGCCCTCTTTGGCCGGATTCTTGCTAGTGCTAAACTTAACTAGAAATTTGGGCGTCTTAATATGTTTTTTTACAAAAGTGTTCCCGGTGATTCTCCTGCCAAATGTGTCCGTGTCAGGCAGCCATTCCCCTGTAATACCATTATTATAAACCATTTCCTTGTGCAATCATGCATTACGAAGAATTATTAGTGATGAATAAGGCAATCAGGGCAACATTTAAATACAAAACCACCAACAAACTGAATTTGTCAAAAAGATTAAAACTCTTACCCTAGCAATACTTAATCCCTCCAAAAAAATGATAATCAATTTTTACTAGTATTTTGTGAATTTAAAGTGTGTATCTGATTCTTATTTTGAACACGGGATACGCCTGAAGAACCATCATGAAATGTAAAACCGTAAATAAAATATATAATGAATAAAGAAAATTAATCATTTTATTGCTTGCTTTCAACTAAACAAGAACGACTTATGTTTGGTTATCCCTTTTAAAATTAGTTCAACATCTCAACTAACAATCATAAATATGTCAATCAAAAGAAGTTTTGTTGTGATAAAATCTTCCCACAGGGAAAGAGTTAAGAGATAGGTTCTTTACTTTAGACAACTTACTTACATCATAATATACGAATGAATGTTTTCAGTTTGTATCAAAACAAATATTTTTTTGAGTTATATAATAATTTACTTGGCTCTAGATTTAACGAAATTAAGTATAAAACATAACAACTAGAGTAAACAAAAAATTTTCTGTTTTCTAGATTGTTTGTTCAAAAAACCCCTACAAAACGAGAATAAAAAATAATAAGTTAATTTAAATGAGTTTAACTCTGATATAAATAGTGTATCAAACGAAATACATTTTTATAACAATTAATTATCACTAATGTAACATCTTGGTAAAAATTGATGGTTTTGCCTTTAAGCAACTCAATTAAAGCCTATATGGAAACAATCAAACATAACCATATTTATGGGTTATAAAAAGAAATCATTAACTTGTCAGATTATTCTTCTTACAATAACTCAAAGCATTGTGAATTATGCAAAAAATTGAATAGTCTAATCAAGACACTGTTTAGATTTAAGAATATTTAATTTAAGCTTGCAAAATATTTTGAACCTTCTAGCCCTAGAGTGCTGATCTTTCGGTTTATATAAACAGTTAAGAAAAGCCTCACAGAGTCGATCAATCGCCACAAACTTTGATGTGTCACGTGAAAAACAATAACATTTTTTTAAATTAAAATTTTGTGGGTGTTATTGAGATGGTTTGATATACTTCCACTTCCATGTATTTTGTCACAACTAACCCAGTTTGGGTCGTTAGTGACAAAATACACATGCGGCCGAGGGTTTGCAAAATTGTGTTTACATAAATGTCCATTCAATAAGTTCTAAATGTATTGAAATTCCATCAAGCACCCTCAGTCGATGTCTTAAATAATTTTTTTATGTTTACTATTATATAATCGACTTTTATATGATAGATCAGTGCTCTGGGTCTAAAAGGATTAAAATCAAATTTAATCGGAAATTTATGAGTCAATCTCTGGTAAAAAAACTGTAATTTTAGAATAATAGAAACAATATCCATGTTTATAATTTCATGAATAAAGCAATGTTTGATGTGAGTATTATTAACTATGGTATTAAAAACCTAAATAGTTAGCAAATGATTAAAGAAAAGAATTGGTAAAATTATGCAATAGTGAATAGTTAGTGAATTAAGTTTAACTGTGCTTATGTATAACATTTATGTCGAAGATATTAACTGTCAGGAATCAGATGTATATTTTTTTTTTTTGATACACGCCAGCAAAATTAAATTTATTTATGAGTATTTCAAATTAACTAATTGATATTTATCCCAGATTTTGGAACAAAAAAAACATTTACGACATCTCAGCATGTTTCAACCTTTATATCAGTGTGCTGACTATTTTACATGCCTGTTGACGGATAAAACCTTTATCACATTTTGTTTCTGAGCGAGTATTACAGAAAATAATAACTCAATTTCCAATTTCAGGAAAAAATATTTTTCAATGGACTACGCTACTTTCGACAGTTATTTCTTACAGTGCAAAACAAGCAGTTTTTACAGCCTGATTAAAAAACTAATATGAGTGTATTTACAGAAAGTATTTGAACCAATTGAGGTAACTCCTACTAACTCCTTTTACAAAACAATGGAATAGTTGAATATGTTGAAAAAACTTTACTTAAAAAAGAATTTACAATTTTCATGAAAAACAGCATTCACTCCATTTTGTAAACTCTCGTTGTAGAAGTTATGTCAAGCAATCAATACTGTGATAATAAATGTTGTTAAGCCAAAATGCAAGTTGAATTAAATTAAGCCTTGTGCACTAATTATTCATGATAAATTAATATGCAGTGAAAGGTATGTTTGTAACTGTTGTATACTCAAAAAACGTGTAGGTATATAAAAAAGTTCCGTTTGAACTTGATGATCTCACATTGCGACAGTCTACCCATGAATATAAAGATGCTGACGATGGATAGAATGATGGTGAAGATATTGAGAGCGATTCCACCGGCGACAGAATAACTGATCAGGAACCACCCCAAGTAGTCATAGTACACCATTTGACCTTCAGAATGTGCCTGAAAACATATCCAATTTTAAAACTGATAATATTACTCTGTACTGAACTAGAAGAATAAGGTTTTATCGATTGTATTCTACAACAAATGGTTGAACTGGATACTTTACATAGGTTCATTAAATACTGTTGAATTCAACATGGATTGAGCTAATTTGAAGTCACACTCTGTTTTAATAGATCTTCATAAACATTAATAAAAAGATACTGAATACAAGTTGTAGAATCCAAAATGATACATTAAAAGTTAAACTAACAATTGCTACACTTATTTTGTAAACTAGTGTAGATTTTGTCAATAGCAGCTTTTATCAAGCCGATGTGATCTCTTATAATAATTCATAAAATGCCTTAAACGAAGTTCGCAGCTACTGATTATTATCATTATTCGTAAAACCGAAACAATCATAAAGACTTTTAAGGTGTTAACTGTCAATTCTTGGTGGAAAGACATTATATTTTAAAAAATAAAACACAATTCATTTGTACTACTTCCACATATTTATAATGATCAGGACCGGTTTCGCTCATCACGAGCATTATCGTGATGAGCGAAGCCGGAAGTAGTACAAATGAATTGTTTTATTTAAAAAAAAAAAATCATAAAGAACTGCTCTTATCTATGAAAGATACAATACATTATTTAAAATGGCAACTTATTCTTAAAAATCACATATCACTCTCACAAACCTCCATATTGGCAACTTCTGGTGCATGCCCCAGATTCTTTAGCAAAGCGAGGATATTGTCTCCGAGGTGCTGATGAGAGCCAGGTGAAATGTATTTTTCTGAATCGTATTTTGTGTGGTAGACATAACCATTGCGACCGAAGGCAAAGTCAAGACCTGATCAAATTACCATTTACGATATTAGTAAAATATGACAAAATATTTCGTAGTAGTGTAGAATATTCAAATAAATTGAATCAAAGAATTGACAAATAATATCAGAGTAAAAAGCACGATTACATACGAATAAGGAAGCAAACATAGAATCCAGCGTTATATTGTGTGCATAAATTTAAGTATAACCCCACAATTACTTATGTTTGAGAGCTTCAGAACATAGGGGGGCACACAATTTGCACAATTTTCAATAAATATTTTCCATTAATGTTGTTTTAAATTACAAGTTATAAACTATATTTATTATTAGAATGTATTTTCAGGTATCCGTCAATGTTTATTTGATAATTTTCATAATAAAACAAAAGAAAGGAACTTGCCAATTTTGCATTGTTAAGGCTCAATTCTTGTTTGCATGATTATTATAAATTAACAGTTTTCTATTTCAGAAATATGTACGCAGCCTAAGTATAGCATATACACGGCGGTTAGAGAATTAGTGGCACACTCGCAAAACATCACTGTCACATGTTGATTGTAAAATAAAAATCAGTTTTACATAAAACAAGTCTATAAGAAGAAATTATATGAATGTATAAGTTGGAAAGGGATGGAAACTTCACATGCATCAGAACCTTTGAATAAATCATTTCACAAATCAATGCTCAATAAACCGAAAATATTATGTTAACTTTAGACAACAATGTATTTACCTGGCATTTTTCCAAAATCTCTGAATATCCGGAAATCAGTATCGGATGGAATGGCTCCGCTCTGAAACAGCTCTTCTCCCAATATTTGAGCATGAGGGTGTGGAACATGACGTGCATAGTACTGTCAAAAAAATAATTTTAGTTCATATTAGATTATACATTGTACAAACTCAACTCAGACTATGAATTGTAATATTTATTGTATTTATTGTATTATTGTTTGTACTAATTCAACAATTTTATAAAATGATCAAGACCAACTCAATTCAGTTGAAAATGCTCGTGATGAGTGGAACTGGTCCCGATTATTTAATTAAATTGTGAAATCAGTACAAGCCCAAACTGTTGCCACCTTAAAAAGAATAACATTCATAGATGCCTGATTCCGATTATATTGAAAAACCATAATTTATGTACACAATAAGTGTTAAATATTATGCAATGAAAAACAGTTCAGTCTCTGTGAGCAATACAATGAAAAAATATGGTAGGTATTTAGGTGACAATATTTCTTTTCTAAAAAAAGTGATCAAAATAATATATAATTGTAACTGACGTACCTGGAAGAGCCAAGCGTTTTGTGGACCAGATTGAAATAAAATAGCACGCCCTCCCAAACCAGCGGCTTCCAAATTCAAAACCAGTCTTGCATCTTTCGCCCAACGATGCGATAAGAATAAATGACTGCCCTAAAACAGAAAAAAAATATAAACTCGAAAAACAGTTAACAACCAGACTGCTGTGATGGGCATATAGTAATAAAAAGCAACAAGCAATCGAATACACTAATCACTCATTTTGCTCTCAAATATTGAAATTGATCATTTCGGTCTGTTTGTATTTACTATATAACAGTGCTCAACAACAGCAGAAAACTAGTGCTATTTGTGTGGCGTCGCATTTCTTTTCAGACTAGAAAAAATCAAATCATTTGTCTATAACATCTAATGCATACTTCATAATTCTTTCATAAAGTATATTTATCAAATGAAAAAAACTTCTGTAATGCATCTTCTGTGTATATTTTATACTTGTAATGTGGTGCGGAAATCTGGGGAAAACTTTGGTCTGCCGCGGGAGACAGAAGGTTGCGGAGCACTACAAAGAAGACTAGCATAAATTACCTGTAAAGGTGTTTCTTCAGCTCCGTTAAAAAGAAAGATAATATTGTGGGTCAGTCTTGTGTCAGAGATAGAAAGAACTCGAATCAGCTCCAGCATCACTGCGCATGTTATGGCATCATCGGATGCCCCTGAAAAAGAATATTATAAGTTGATCTGAAAAGCTTTCCTCAAAGGGATATTTTTTACTCTGTCTGAATGATCTTACTATCACTGGTACAAAGTTATAAATAATTCTTACAATAATGACAACGATGAACGGTATTCCAGGTGCATTTGCAAATCCTTAAAACATTGTCTATATGCTCAAAGTTGGAGGCTTTTTTTAGGAGAGATTTGAAGGATATGGAATCAAAAATCTTTCCGGTAGCATTCGACAGCGTGTTTAGTTGCTTTTCCTTTTTGATGCAGGTTTATGTGTGTGGTTATGTAAGAAGTAGCTCAACGAAATAAACGATTCCATTTTCTAAAAATGATTACAATAATGGTCCTACACATTATTATCTTATTGTCCGAGTCACTTACCATCACTTGTAGGTACAGTGTCATAATGACAGTTGACTAAGATACTGTTGGAAGAGTTGCTTCCTTCTAACATAGCGACAACATTCTGGACATCGATATAAATATTTGTGAATGAAGGAGCAAACTGTAATTGATATGCTCCGCTGCCTTTTTGTTTCTAAAATCATAGAGGAATAAATTAGTAACATAATAATGAACAGTCAAATGATATAATCTATTGCTGTCATATTTAAGCAATCATAATACATTTTACTACACGAGATCCCTCACTATTTTAACGTTTTATTTGTTCTCGGTCAATTAATAATAAATATAGGATAAGCGTATATGACATTTCTAGAAAAAATGTCTCTACGTGATGGAAGAATACAAAAGCAATTATTTGATATTTTGACATTTACCTCATATTTAATGGATTGCGAAGGATGCGCGTTGATTTTGGCTGATTCTAGCTCCGCCATAATAATTGCAGGAGCAATGACATCGTTGGCCTCATCCCCCACAACTCGAGGTCCTAAAGCTGTTAACTTACGAAGGCTCAATCTTGATCTCTCTCCGCTAAATAGGTGGGGTGATCTCAACTGGAATGAATTAAATATATTTTTTACTAGATTCTACTAGATTTACTGGATGTAACAATTTTTTATTAGATACAACATAAAAGACTTCAATTTGTTAACTTCATTGTCTGCCTATGTTCATATTTGATCAAAATTTCAGTATGAATACAATAAAGAAAAATAAAAATGGGAAATGCTGTTGGGGCAATCTAATGTTCACTAGACAATTTATGGATTTTTATCCAAAGATATAGGTGTCTGTGATGTTTTTATAATAATATTATCTCTTGGATATTCTTTTACACCAAAACAAAGAAAATTATTACCCAATTCAAAAATACGATTAATTTTAGATAAATGTAAGTGATAAAATAACTTTTAACCAATTTTAATAAAATTTTACTACATAATGACTAATAATACTAATGAGAAGAGTTATAAAGATAAATAATCATTATTCAATGGATTTTCAAATGAAAACACACCTATAAATCTTAAATGATCAATTGGCTTAGTATTGTATAAATTTGTGTTATAAAGGTCAAACCATGGTATTGATATAGCAGGTAATAATATGTCAAGATGGTCATAGACAAGCCACAGTAAACAATTAAATTAAACAAATAACAGAGAATTTTTATCTGTCACATGCCTACTGATTTGACACTAGATATTTGTTTAAACAGTAAATCATTTCTAAACTTCTTCACATATATTTTTTACTGTATTATAATCGTAATGAAGATATTGAAATACATTTCAATTAAAGGACTAGTAGTCTTTCTACTACATAGTTTCATGCTATGGGCAGGGGAGGGGTATGAATATATGTGTTTTTAACCATGTTCGCTCCCAACGTGGAGCATATGGACACCTAATGAAATTTATCAGAACAGAAGTTTTCTATGAAAACTGCTTTTTACTCAGTTGCTCAACCTCTCTTTTTCAACGAGAGTAAAGATAGGATATGGCTGGACAGGACTGCTGATAATCTAATTGCTCTTGCTATACCCCATTTTTAGAATCGGACGCGTGGGAGGAAATTTTATACATCACAGACATCCATGCTTTTGAATAGAAATCCATAAATCGATTGAAAAATCAATTTATGAAACTGTCCATGTCAGGACTCTTGAACACCGAAACCGAAGACAACGGCATTGACCACTACACTACGGACCCGACATGTAGTAGTTGATTGTATACTGCCGTCTTTGAGGTTAGAAAACCTTCATAAGCACATAACACTTCCCAGTCATGTTGTGGGATGTTTTCAAAACACAAAACATGTCCATTTTATCCAATTTATTTCCACGTTTTAATTACAATAAAACCTCTATATAACGCTCTAATACAAGCAAGCAGGTGGCGCCCTGAAAAGCCAAAAGTAGGTTTTCTAAATGTGTATTAGTGAGAAAATAAACAGCACAAATTTATATACAAGTCTCACGATCTCGTTATCATCATATGCAGAATATTTTTCATGAGCTCTTGGATTTAATGTGTAACATGTATAACCATGACAAGATATTTTCTTCAATTCTCATAATTGACTGAAAATTTTTTCCATTACATTTGATGTTTGTTACAGCCCATTACAATTAAATTAATTCAGCTTATGTTTTAACGCTTTTGTTATTAATATTCATTCAGATTTTATATTACTTCAACAATAATATTGACAAACAAATATTTGGGAAGATATTTTACAACTACAATAAAGATACACTCAAAATGCTATAAAGATATGCAGGTTTATATTTAGTATTGACTAATGCTGACTTATTTATTGCATGCTCGTATAGATAAAGGTTTTTTGCCAGAAGGTTTCACAAAAAATATATAAAAATTCTATACAATATCAAAAGGTTATTCAAATAAAGAGAAGTTATATTACACTTGTGGGTACCGAAGAAAGAACAATCATCATGTTATTTAAATCAAAAAGTTGCCATCATAATGACAGCTAAAGAAAATATGATCGTTTTCAATAAAACAAACACCGTGATTTTAAGCAAAATAAAATTTTTTGTTGTGAGCTTTTGTTGAGTTTTTTGAAAAACTCACTGTTTTAGTGTGCCACTTGCGTCCTGTTCACCATATTCAATTACCAACAGAAAAATAGTATTTAAGTAATACTTTAATCATCTGAGACATTTTCAAATTTCTAGGGACCTGAATTTTATCAATTACACTATTTTGCATTGCTCTTCCTTAAATATTAATGAAATCACAGTCTTTTCCCACATGACAGAACGATTAACTGTGTGTTGAATTGGTCTCTAGAAGTAGAAACTCATTAAATTTTAAATTGACTATTAAATAATATTTTTTAATGAGAATTCCTTTATTTAATATATGTTTCATATTAAATTGGTAAGGATGTTGTCAGTGTAAGCACTGAACAATCATGGTAAGAAAATTTATAATTTATTGATAAAATTGTAATTTAATTTGTAAAACTCCATTGTTTTTATTTTTATTTGTAAGAGGTCTGTAACATTTTAATTGTAGGCAATGTAATATTTGATTTATGTATAATTTGTTTGCTAATCAGTATTTTCTTGTCTTAGTTCATGAACCATCAGTTTTATATACCTTCATTTTTACACTCAATTTTATGTAAATAAGCCTGTTATGTTTGTATTTTTATCAGTTGATAATGCTAGTGATGAGCGAAACTGGTCCTGATCATTATAAATATGTGGAAGCAGTACAAATGAATTGTGTCTTATTTTTTAAAATATAATGTCTTTCCACCAAGAATTGACAGTTAACACCTTAAAAGTGATCCATTGTTACTATTGAAAAATATGGCAACATAGTTATTTTATACAATAAAACAATAAAATGAATTTTTAATTTTTCTTAAATAAAAACATGTCAAGAAGATTTATGTTTATGTTTCACATAACTGAAGATATGGAAGCACTACATAGGAACCATAAATATTTATTATATTATGGTTGTTAGTTTTATTGCATATTGTATCTTTCTGTTTATGATCTTCAACTCGCTGAGCCTGAGTTAATTCTTAAGTCTTTGTCTTATTGTTATTAGTCTTTTTTTAAGACATAATCGTATTTATGATTAACTATATATATTTATATACTCGATTTGTTATATTATTTGAGTATATAGATCTTGTTGTATTAATGTTTTTATGAAGATAAATGTTATTGTATCGATGAAGCTTAAAGAATAGAAATAATTTTCGATGATTATTAAAGCATTTCACAGATCTGTCAAAAACATTTGTCCCTGTGAGTAGAAAAATAAGATAAAGAAGAGATTTAAAATTAGTTTCTCAAAGTCTTTCGCCCCAATGATAAAATCGATGAAAAATACTTTATAAAAATTATCTTACCAGATCTGATTCAGACGGAACTGTAGGCAGAGAATAGTCTAATAGATGGAGCCAGTAGTGCAGGAAACACCCTATTAGTAGTAATACTAAGGGCCACAACCATGACATGGAGTGTATACTGTATCTGACTCTCTTCGATGACTGCAATCTCAGGTATTCTTCGGGAGGCTGACTCGCTGTGTGATTGTTCTCCACAACATCCACTCGCATACTGTCATCATTCCTGGGATACTCACAACGGTCTGGCTCGTGCACCATTTTGCTTTACCTGGAATTATTTAATGAGAAAGTTTTATGCCATTTTTTTTTAACATACAAATCATGATACAGCCCCCCCCCCCCTACCCACCGACAAGGTTGACCCTTTTACAAACAGATTCTTGAAATATTTATACTCATAAATAAGTGATGCTATATATATCAAATAATGTTATTAATATAATCTCATTCAACCATGGATTTCGATAAATATTTTTTAAATTCAATCTGAGGATGATTGTATGAATTATTAATAGTGAAGCGATGATTTTTTAAATGCAATAAATTTAAGACAGAAAAAAGTTTGAATTCAACAAATCTGAACTGTTGAAAATAAACAAATGTGTGTTAAGAAAACGAAAAAAAATTGCAGTTCAGAAGGATGCGTATTCCTTGAGTGCGCTGATTTAAGACCTAAATATTCTGTCATGAGTTATAAAATAATTCATGTCAATAATGCAAAAGAAAGCGTTTAGCATGGATTTGATTTTACAATTGGAATTGGGAATATGGTGGACCCAAAAGCAATATTTAATTAAATTAAAATTGAACTAGAAACATAGAACTTTCTGACAACGATGTGATGCCGAAATAACCATCAGCTTTATTTTATTATTCTTGTGGAGTTAAATACTTGGCTATTTTCAAAACTTTTGTGGGCGTAATTTTTACACATATGAATTATTGCTTATACAAAAAAACCATGCTTTTACCATCCAGTTATTATGCGCAAATACAAAAATAATTTTGTGGATTATTAAAATTTCCTTTGCACTCAAGGCTGATGATATGTGACAACACTTAATAGCAGTTTTGAATCATTAATGTCTATTTTTGTACAAATCAATTTGATTTATAGATAACAATTACGCAATCATTTGAATAGAATAAGTGCTTTCTTATCTTTTAATTGTATCCATGGCAGTTCACATTTTTAATTGAATTTACTTTAAGATATAATTTTTGACCCTGTCATATTTGGAACAAAAGTTTGTTCCATGGTCGCTATAAAGGGGATTTTTACATTAAGGGGAGCATTATTAGTTTTCTGCTTCTGCTCACTTCATAGTATGATTGATATTGAATATTTATATTCAGTATCAATTAAATTCGTCAAACCTGTAGCCGAATGGGCAACGAATTCAAATTCCAGTGTGGATAGTTTAATTAGTTGATTTTTCACGGATCAATTTATAGATTTGAGTTCGAAGGCATGAATGTCTACCATGTCAAAATATCCTTCCGCCCATCCGATCAAAAAAGGGGCATAGCGAGAGCTATTAGCTAACCACTTGTCCTGTCCTAGATGTCTATCTATCCTTACTATCTCCAAAAAAGAGCTTGAGTTACTGAGTTACAAGCAGTTCTCATAGAACAACTTCTGTTTAGATATGCTCCATTACCAGTCCATATGCTCCACACTGGGAGCAAACATGATTAGAACAATATATATATATTAATATATCTAATCTTCCCATATATATATCTGTACCTCAGAGGCTAATAGTCTTTGTGTCCAATAATAGCGAAATTGAGCTATAAATATCGCATTATTTGGAATTTTAAGATCTATAGATGGATAAATAAAACTTTCGGGTATGTGCCCTGGTTACAGAAAACCCCTATCCAAAATCAGTCCTATATCACAACACATTTACGGGGTAAACATTCCTATGTCCATTACATCCTAAAAAAATCATGATTTCACCTGTAAATGACTCTCCAAGCCACTTATCTATCCAACTGAAAAAGAACGAAAACAATAAGAGAACAAATATGCTAATTGATAAATGAATAAAAACCGTTTTAGAAACGTTTTTGCTCCTACTGTAAAGTTGATAAAATGGACATAGCACTATTAGCATCTCAGGTACAGATATATATATATACATTGTATAAAATATACTGTAGACTCCTGAAAACATTGAAACCCCAGTTGATTTTGGGCATAAATTTGTAGAAATTACAATTTCTCGCCTTCCTCATCAGATTTACCTGTTTCAATATAATTAGTAATTGGAACACTCCCACAAAAAAGTTTCAAAAGAATATGTTTCAAATGTGGTGTTTACATTATTGGACTTTTCCTAACGATAGATTATGATTGCCGTATGTATCATATTTCGATATAAAACAGGTTTTTAATCTCCAAAATAGTTTGCACTTGAAGTGAAACCGTTATTTACCAAGGCCACTTGTCAAAAGTTACTGATAATGACGCAGCTTAGGGTTTTAGCAGATAATATCCAGTCGGAAATATTCAGGTCAAAAGTTTTTATGAAAAAAAATATTTTTTGTCGGAGTTGCAAGTATAAGTGCTGCCTTTTGAATGAAAGCTTGTTAATATTGATATCACCGAGAGCACAATGGACAATAAAAGTAATTTGGATATTCATTGATGCCAAATGTACTAGGTGTAAACTGACAATTCTTGGTGGAAAGACATTATATTTAGAAAAATAAAACACAACTTTTTGTAGCAATTCCATAATTAATATAGAATGAACGAAACCGATCCTGATCATTTGTGGAAATTCAATTATAATTTTATAGATATTTAGAGGTTTAGTTCTTCTTGAATGCAGCCTTTTTAGGTTACCGCTGACTTTATACAGCCTTCCAATAAGAAAAGCTTTCCTACCACTACTCTAAGCTGACAAAGTATTTTAATGGCTGCATAAAATTTCTATGAGAGCTCCATTTAAACTATATACATGCTTTTATACACACCCATTGCGACCGAAGGCAAAGTCGAGACCTCATCAAATTACCATTTACAGTATTAGTAAAACATGACAACTGTAATATTTTGTATCTCTGCAGAATATGCAAATAAATTGAACCAAAGAATTGAGAGAATGAATGAAATGCTTTTAATTTGACGAAACACAAAATGAAAATGTACATTGTACTTTATACTCGTTTTACTAACCAGGAAGAAGTGTATTGGATGATCTAAAATGTTACCAAACAGTGATATGGTGAAAAAATATGTTTAGATATACCGGTTTACAAAAATTTTCAACATTCCAGCAATTGAAAGATAATTTTAGTTAGGTTTACTTTTACAAAAAAATAGCATCTTGAAGGATACTGCTTATAAAAAATATAACTCGGCCCTTCCTGATACTATTACTTTTAACAGAAAAATGATAAAGTCAATTGATAATATATACTGTCTTGTTAAGTGCTACACATAATTTTCAGAAATATATACTTATATAAATAAACGTTACTGATAATATCAATAAAGGATGTTGTATTCAATTAAAAAGACATCAATTATTATGATAAGGAACAATTCTGGCATGGCATTAACACCATATGAGAGATCAGCAAACATTTGAAATAAAAGTATGCCTTAAGTGAATCAATATAAAACACTGAGTATTGAATAAATTTTACTGCTACTGAATATGGCAATGAAATTTGATCATGGTTATAACTAAAGTTAATGTCGTAACTACTGCAGTCATCATTATTGACATACTATTTTAAAACAATAAATATATTTTATGGTCATAATAGTATTACTTAATTTAATTAGTTCTTTTTTATATAAATATAACAGTACTGTCAGATCGAATTCTTCAGTGCTCTTTAATTCCTGAAAGTGACAAAAATTATTAAAGTCTACAAAATTTTAACAATTCAAATTTGGTATTGAAATTTGATCAAGCACCCTCAGTCAATATGATCAATAACTGTGTATAATTTTAATTTGTTAAAATTTTAACAACGCCAAATTTTTGTGTGAATAATACCATCAAATGAAAAAAATATTGGTTGTAAATTTGACACAAACATCAAAAAATAATTGTTCTCTATAAAATCAAACTTTAAGATATTGTTTATTCAAATGTAGCACGGGGGTGAGTACCTTTGTCTTATCAAATTTTTCAAATTCACTGGAACTTACAGCATGCAAAATGATATATTGTTTTAGTTTTGCTAAAATAGTTCTGCTAAGAATAATTCTGAAGCTTAATCCACAAGACGTGTATTAAGGTCTATTAAAATTTAATTCATGAAGCTTTCATTATCCATAGATGTGTAAATTAGTGATGGCAATAAGAAATACTAAACATGAACATCGCAAAGATTCTCTAAACAAAGACATAACTATTATACGTTTGTCTCTGCAGAAGTTATTAGTAATTATTTATTGTTATGTTAAGAATTTAATACATCACAACTGCTAAATTTTTAATCAAAATAGTTAACCTTCTATGGAGATACCCACGGCTGATATGTACGGAACCAAATGTTAAAGTAATACTATATAAACTAATTGAGTTAGAATTATTAATTTATTCGAGTAATTTGTTCATACCTTACTAATGATGCACTTGCAAAACCAAACCAGTTTACACTAAATTCAATATTGAAATAACCAGGTGAGCTTCATCTGATAATATATTATTTAATTTCTTTATCATAGGTTTGATAACATTACCACACTGGCAGATTGTGATTCCCAAACTTCTAACACATGTGATTTGTTTATTTTTAGAAAAATATAAATATCACCATAAGTGTGTCGTGTGATGTACTTGGTGGATAGTCAAACAAACTGTAAACTAGTAACAATTGACTATAGCAACATGTTTAACCAAACAGTTGGTGTGTTAGCTTTCAATAGTGCGAGTGGAAAGAGTGACGACTTAATCAGCCTATTGAAGCTGCATATCTTAGTCAAAGATTATATTTTCTTCTATCTCATACTGAAAATACTCAAATTGAATACATTAACATTTTGTAAGCGGGTAATTGTGAAACATTAAAAAGAGTGTTTTGTTAGACAGTTTAAGACTGTAATATCTGTTTTACGATTCAGTATGAACAGCAGAATCACAGTTCTCGAGTGATATGAAAGACAATGGAAGTAGCATTTTAATAAAAAAATTCGTTATTAAATTATTGTGATTAAACATGATTAACCCAAAGAGCCGTAACAGTCAAATTGATAGGTATGACAAATGCCCCATTACGAATTTAATCTTTTGAGTAGAGTGCTATTTTCTATGAAATCAAACTAAATAAATATACAATAAAATTGTATTTTATTATTATATTACTTATCCGGCACGATTTAACATATTTGGGCAAGTTCATCATCTCTGGCTTATTAAATATGAAAGGGTGTCTCAAGTTTTATTTGATAATTTATATGACTAAATTATGGCTTTTTGTAATTTGAAACATTAATACTTTTATTTGTTTCAGTATGAGTAATTAATTTAAAAGAAAAGCAATCTCTTATTTGGAAATCTTATTGGATTATAAAATATTTGGAATGTCCTTCTTTAGTTTGAAATTTATGGTTTTTTGAATCGAAAAATAATTTTTCACTGTTATGAAAACTGTAGCACATTTTCAGAATCTATGGGCGAGTCGAAAATAAATAATGATGTACAGTGCATAAAGTAATATACTATTAGTACAGTGTCACCTACTGCTCCCCTCTAAAGCTTGTATATTTAGTTTTATCTTTCATATTATATAAAGATATCGCTTTTAATATAATTTAACCATTTCCTATATATATAAATCATTCAACCTAAACCTCCCAAAAAAATAGTCATATCTTTTTTATTTCTTTGAAACCACTCACATTACATACTTAATAAGATACTCTTTTGATAATGACGGAAATGAAAAATCTATTTATATATTTTAAAAGAATACCAAACTTATTTAAACTTATATTGGTATAAATCGCTCAACAAACAGCAACATGTCATAGCCCACTAATAACAATTGGTGCGTTATGAAATATTGCTTTTTGTTGAACTAAATATTTCTTATAAAGTTTTCTTAATAAGATAAACTGTTTTAGTAAAATTATAATGTTGAGTATGCCATTTTGTTAAATATTGGGCATCACCTTTTCCACCAGTTCATTTACGTCGTAATTCGTCATACCTTTTTTGTATTAATTGTAGGATTGACAAAAAATTATCTTGTTTAAATATTATTGTAACAATTAGTTTAGGTATCTTCGAAGGTCATCTTTCAATTAAATTAAACATTACAGTTATAAGAAATACTCTAATTTATGTCAATGATTCATCTATTTTTATCTTTTCAAGAAAATACATTGTTCTTATGAAAATTAAATAACTCATCAATGGCTCAATTGACAATCAATATTGAGTTATTACTGAGAATACCTAAATTCCTATTAATAAAAAAGTCTTTTCACAGTTCAAGGTAAAACTATTGAATCATTAATGTAAGTGCGTTGTATGATTGATAAATAAAAAATATTCCATTTAAAACAAACAATGAGTAGACTAAATCATTTAATATGTAAATATCTTCACCATATAAAAATTCTTAGTGGTTATCCAAGTAGTACATTGACTAAGTTAAAATTTGCCATTTTTGATTAAAAATTTCAAAACCTACTTATTCTTTATTCAGTAAATTCGAAATTCTTCATCCCTGTAAACTAATTTTTAATTGATAAAGAAAAAAGGATAATGAAAAAATACCATGAACGAGACCAGTGGTGATACTACTTAAAGCTTTGTTCTCTATAAGTATCGACTGTCATATAATGTACTTGTAGGTATTTTGCGACATATTGTCATGGAAACTGCAATAGGTTGTAGGTATGTCGAGAAACCCCAAGGGTCCAGGAAACGAGAAAAACATTCTGAACATACAATCTTGAAAGCTGTGCATGTTCTTTGCTGCGGTGGACTTAAGTAATCATCGGAAATTTTACTTACATAATTTTTTTGTCTTACCCTTTGTTGACACTATTGAACTAAAAGCCTGGTAAAATAATACAAAATTTACAATTTTTTTTTAAATAAAGCACAATTTTTTTGTACTTCTTCCACATGTTTACAATGATCAGAACCGGTTTCGCTCATCACGAGCATTAGTTGATAATGATGCTAGTGATGAGCGAAACCGGTCCTGATCATTATAAACATGTGAAAGTAGTACAAATCAATTGTGTTTTATTTAAAAATATAATGCCTTTTCACCAAGAATTGACAGTTAACACCATAAAAGTGAAAATTTACAATGACAAACTTTACCTCGGTGAAATGCTCATTTATTCATACACTCTTGTTCACTAGTAAGAATGTGATAAATTATCTCAAGGGAATAAATTAACACAAGTGTAAAATAGTTTCATAACAGATGCTGGTGATGAAACTATGTAAAAAAATTAATATTTTTGGGATTACCCTTAAATGTATTGCATTGATCTCGAATTTAAAAAAAGAAGATATTGTAAAATTTTAATTCGGTTTCTAGCCATGCTGTACTTTCAGTGTATGCCTTTTTTTGTTATAATAGCTTACATTGATCCTCATACAATAGTTAATGCGAAATAATATACACACACATGGGGGTAATGATGCTTCATTCAATGACACCCACCCCTGACAACCTGAACCATTATGTACGAGACTGGTATAAATACCAGTCTTGTACATAATGTGTTAATATGTAGCGAAATTGTTAAACAAAAAAATAGTGAATGTTACATATGAAATTATTTTTTTTTTGTTTCCATGTCCGCTCCCAGCGTGGAGGATATGGTCTTCTAATGGAGGTATTTCAATAGAATTTTGTAGAATCGGATGGGTGGGTGAGGAGGGAGCTTTAGAAAACACAAACACTCCGACTATGAACAGAAATCCATGAATCGATTGAAAGATCAATTTATGAAAACCGTCCGCACCAGAAATTGAACATGAGGCATCCGTAACCGTAGCCAACGATGCTACCAACTGCGCCACGGACGCTCTATTGTATTGTTTATGAAATGGCCATTTCTTTAATTTTACCCACCTTACATTAAAAAGTCGGCGTCCGTGGCACAGTTGGTAGGGTCATTGGCTACAGTTACAGGTATCTCGGGTTCTATTCTCGGTGCGGATGGTTTTCATAAATTGATCTTTCAATCGATTTATGGATTTCTGTTCATAGTCTGAGTCCGTCCTCCCTTCCACCCATCCGATCCTCACGGGGCGTAGTGAGAGCGATTAGCTAACCACTAGTCCTGTCCTAGCCCTATCCTTCTATCCCTACTATCTTCGAAAAAAGAGAGGTTGAGCAACTAAGTAACAAGCAGTTCTCATAGAATAATTCTATTAAGATACCTCCATTAGGAAACCATATGCTCCACATTGGGAGCGGACACGGAAAAAATAATAAAAATATATGTTTTACAAATCACAGTACATTAAAGTGAACAGGCAGGGCTATTTGGGACACTTTAGTAGAGTTTTTGTAGTTGGAAGTAGCATGAATATAGCGCATTTCAAAATGACGCATTTAGTGAATTTACTTATGAAAAGTCCATTAAAAGATATTGAAATAAACGAAATAGTTTACATTCAAATAATATATATTTACATAGTATGTACACTAAATAAATACTTTACGTAAATATTGAGTATTTCACAAGATAAAATTTAAGCTTGTTTATCTACCAAGTTAAATATTTGACATATTTGTCGAGAATATTAAGTTATGATAAGTAAAGATTTGATTATTGGTTCCCAGCCCAATATATCAGGAGTTGTTACACCATTTGAAATGACGCTAAATTTTATATTATTTTGGCGATTGATTTTTTTATTCGTGTTAATTTTTTTAATTGTATAGGAGGCTTTTATACAAATAAATTACCGTAAAACGAGGTGATAGGAATGACGTGGTGAATAGGAACAGTTTCCAAGGTAAAGATTCTGAGTGCGACGATTGCCAAAATGTGACTGTTTACATTTCAGTATGTATTTGACAGATAATTTATTTAGGAAACCCCTGCGGACAGCGAAGTTGACCGTTGACCATCAGACGTGAAAAAGTTTGTTGCGACCCACATGTTTTGCATGTCCGATCAGCATTCAGACTGTAATTTTGGGAAAATGTCGATAACGAGTGAATAATAAGGGTTCACATTCATCAAACCATATTGCTGAATTGCAAACAAAACTTTTAGCAAGCAAATTTAGCTTCTCAGTCATCTTGCATTAGGTTTAAATTGAATTTGATATCTGATAATGTTCCTATTCACCCCGCTCTACGGTATCCAATTTTTTAGTTGTGTTTGATATATATATTAATAGAATATACATTTACTTAAAATTATATGTTTTTTCGAGCTTTACCTATGCTTTACATAGACAATAAATTCAATTTGATGTTGCATTGTTTGACAATTCTAATAAATACTATGCCGCTCCTGCAGCTGAGTGGTCAATGTCTTCCTTTTTAATGTGATATATTAATAATGAATTTCCACAAAGTTACCGCTGAATCTATCAGTCATTCTTCATAGCTGCGATGTCCACGAGTTTGAATCCCAGTGTGGACTCTTTCAGAAATTGGTTTTTCAATTGGTTTGTGAATTTCTATTCAAAGGCAACGATGCCTGTGATGTCCACTTTCCCTCCAATCCATGTGATACTAAAAACAATGCATAGCCAGAGCAATTTGCTAACTACTAGTGCTGTAGTAGCCCCATCCATAGGTACTTCAAATGAATCCCTCATCTTCATAAGGAGATTGAACACTGTTTTGTATTTGCAGATGCACAGCGAATAGCAAAGCTAAGAGAGACCTGTATGAATATTAACTTGTGAAGATAGAAATTGCCAACACCCCAAATATTTAAAGTTAAATAAAATAAACCTAAAACTGTTTTCTACATTACAGTTAGGCAAACAGCAAATGATAGCATTACTAAAACTGAGCAGACGATTCCTGATATAACCACCCTCGGGGGGTGAGCGGAAATATTTATTACAGATATCTATATTTCTCGCATTCATTGTTCTCCCGCATGTATCGTTATTTTTTTATGGCCCCGGTTAAACACCCATAAGAACAATGTTAAATAGCCCCGCATTCATCGTTCCCCAACCTACCGTTTTCCTCGATTTGTCAGTTAAATATTATGGTCCCGTCACAGATATTTTTGTATCTACTGTCCCGATTGATCTTTTTTGTCAAAAATTTGTCATCCCGCTCATAAGCACATGATTTACTGCAAGTCTGTAAGCATCGTCTTGTTGTTATGATGCCAGTTCATAATGTTTCCGCTAATGATAGTATTTCTCATTGTGAATTTTGCCTTACAACCAAAATGCCACCTATGAAGATGTCATAAAAATATCAATCTATTCAATTGGAAAATCCGAAAATTGACCACGTAACAGTTTATGATGAAATCCATTAAAAGTTACAACACGACTGCCTACTACGATTGTTTTCTGAATAAAACACATACCTATTATAAGTAATAAAAAATATATTATGCGGTGAGTGCTAACCCTAAATTCCATCACCAAATTGCCCTTCAATAGTTCATTCACTAACAATGCACTGTGCACAATACATTATTCATAATAATACATGCGATTTTCAGGAGTAGTTGACAATTAATTATTTACAGTAAGTAGGTTAGCTTTGCTATGCCAATAAAAAGTGAAATGTTCGAATGGTAACTATACTTTTACGTGCTAATTGTTATAGCATTGTAACCATTTAATGTCAATTTCCTTTACCTGAATGACACTGAAGTTATCATTTAAAAGGTGTATCTTGTTTATTTTATTTTTTGGTGATTTTCAATTGAAACAAAAAACTCCGTTATTCAAAATGCAATTCTCTATTATTATTGTCAAAATAACAGTTGTATAGTTCTCTATGATAACAGCTGATCATAGATAATATACTATACTGATCAAATTACTTAACTGTCAATTCTTGGTGGAAAGACATTATATTTTAAAAAATAAAACACAATTTGTGTGTACTACTTCCACATATTTTGTGTGATTTTGTGTGTTAAATATGTGGAAGTAGTACAAACAAATTGTGTTTTATTTTTTAAAATATACTAAAATCATTGCTCGAGATTGATAAATCACCGCCCGGTGTCACCACCATCAAGATTACATCTGGAGCCGCATCACCATTCACTGAGATGAAAACGATAAGCACAATAGCTGCATTCCTCTTATTAAATGGAAGATAAATTATCAATCATCAAACGGTTATAATACTGTAAACTATGTACATATATATTATCTATGGCTATGTATAACATTAAGACAACTGCCTAGTGAAATAAATTACAATCTGGCTACCTACCGATCTATCAATATTTGGAAAATGAAATTAATTTTAAAAATATATGCTTCCTTCTCATTTTAGGATGCATACATAGATAATATACTATAGATGCAAATTGTCTTTGAATTATTTTCTGTCATTGTGACATTCAATTCGTCTTTTTTAAATTGTTAAGAAAATATTAAATATATTATTCTATCTTAATTGATGACTGATGACAAAATGCATACATGTAGATTATGTCTCGCAAAAGATGCGAAGCATAATATCTTCAAACAAGGATCGAATGTATCCGACGAAATAATGTTTCATTGCAAGTTGCAGGTTATGTCTGTTTATTTATTATTATTCCATTATTTTTTTTTTTGACTTCTAAATTGTATAATGCATTATTGTTTTCAGGTCTATAAAAATGATGGGTTACCACATTACATGTGTAAAAAATGTTTTAAAAAACTAAACGGCATCTTGGAATTTATACAAAAATGTGAAGAGAGTGACAAAATTCTAAGGGCGAAACTGATCTTACCCGAAGTGAAAGTGGAAGTGAAAGATTTGAAATTGGAACCTGATCCGGAGCAATGCGATGATAGGTTAGCGGATTTGAACCACAGCAGCGATGACGACTATGAAGATGATGATAAACTCATCAAAGAATATATTCAACGCTCACTGTCATTTCCAAAAAATGATAATAAAAATTTAAGTAAAGACGAAAAGGTTATTTCTAAATTGGAAAACAGTACAAAAATTGAAGATAATGTTTTGAAGTTGAAAGAAGAAAAAAATGATTATATAAAATTTGCTGGTGTTAAAATATGTATTAATAAATCTGATCGACTTCCTGAAAAAGAAACAAGTGAATCGAAACCAAGTGAAGATAAAAGAAAGAACAGCGTAAACACAAGCCAGCTCTGTCCAGTCTGTGGGAAGTATTTCCCGAAGGCCAACTCCTTCCGCTCTCACATGAAAATACATGACGGCGATAGTTTTAAATGCGACGAATGCTCCAAGAGTTTTTCCACCAAAGTCTTGTTGAAGAATCACCAAAAGAGGCATTTGAATTTGCGAGGGTTTCTATGCAAAATTTGCGGAAAGACTTTTACTACTAACACAAGTTCCAAGCGCCACATGGAGGTTGTGCATCAAAAATTAAAACTAGTGCCGTGTAAATTGTGCAATAAGACTTTAAGTACACCGAGAGCTTTACGGGTAATTCCATAATTTTTTTATTTTGATCTAAAACTTACTAGTATTTCAAATGTGTTATGGATATGAGCCCATGAGCATGGAATACTTACATTCCTTCCCACCCACCTCCTATTTGCTACCAAACATAGAAGGGACATAGCGAGAGCAATTAGCAAACTAACTTTTGAACCCTTGATACTAGCTTGAGGCAGAGCATTTAAAACATAAAATAGTAATTTATTATCGGTATGGGTTAGCTATATCAGCGGGTGTCAACCTTTTATTAACTACCAGCTATGCAGTTACTCAATTTTGTAAAAGTGAAAAGTAATTTATAGAGGACGAAGAGTTCGTAAACAATGAATAAATTCATATTTCTAATTATTATACTGTATGAATAGATAGATAGATAATTTAAATTTAAAGAATTTTTCTGTCTAAAGAACTGATTCAATTCAAGAAAATGAGTAAATGTTAAAATGTAACGCTATAGTTTATCGAAATTATCTTCAACGTGTACTGCCCCTACCATAAAAGATATGCCTTTGCTACAGATCTCATCTCTTGCTTGCTCGTCTATGAGAACATTTCGAGAAGTGTCCGGAGAATTCAATATTCAAAAGTTATATTGGATAGAATCCAATATAACTTGCAAAACTTAAAAAGTCAAACTCGTGAAATAGTAAGCCATATATTTGATATAAAGGCGAATGAACAAAATTTGTTACAACAAACAAAAATTAGGCAAAAATATCAAAGTGTTCAGTTCTACAAGAATTATATGAATTGGTTGATAGCTATTTCAGCTTCACGCCATCGTTTATCTATATATACTAGTTTTGAAGAGATAGGCACTATATCAGATAGTCCATTTAAATTTTTTGGATGTTAGGGAAAGTAAGATCAACTAATTCATATAATTGTTGTAGAACTACATACTTTGATATTTTTTCCTTATTACAATGAATTTCTACCCAGTAAATACCAATGCAATCAATAAAACGAAAACCCTGAATGCTAGAATCGCTAACTAGTGGAGTTATATTAACAATATAATTTTGAAGAAATTACATTTTAAATCTTAGGAACACATCAAGATCCACACGGGTGTCAAAAACTATGAATGTCAAATATGCAACAAGAGGTTCACGTACAAGATCAGCCTCACTTTTCACACGAGAGTTCACACTGGAGAGAAGCCCTTCGCCTGCAAATTCTGTGACAGCAAATTTGCCGTGCAGAAAACCTTGAAAGACCACGAAAGACTTCATACAGGGGAAAAACCTTATGTATGTCCGGTTTGCAATAAAGGCTTCATGCAGGGATCCAACATGAAGAGCCACTTTCGAAACAATCATAAAGGGATGGAATTACCGAAGAAAAAAATCACATGAATAAATAATTACTCTGAATTATCTGACTGATTTATTTTATAATTTAAGACATCGACTGAGGGTGCTTGATGGAATTTCAATATCAAATTTGAACTATTGAGATTTTGTACACTTCCATGTATTTTGTCACTAACGACCCGGGTTTCGCCTTTCGGCATCTTCAGACATTTGAGCGCAGGAACGGACTTGAATTGACAGACAGTAAACAGTGTCTAACGTTTATATAGAAGATTCAAATACGGAAAATATTATTTACAAGGAATTTAACTGGGCTCTATTGATTTCCAAAATTTCTTGATAAAATAATTTATGATCTCCCATATTTGGATGCAACAATTTAACCCCATCATTCGTATTCAACGTATGGTTCTCCAATAACAAGTGAAAAGTTAAATTCCACTTAAATTCCTTGCCGATTCTGAACGAACAGCTGAATCTTCATTCCCCGTTGCTGTATCCTATACGTTGAATCACCTGACAGAAGTCACTAAATGTGGAATGATTGTATATATTTATACTTTTGTCGAATTGCATCCCATCGAAACCCACAATGCTATTATAATTATAATTTGAGACATCGACGGAGGGTGCATGATGGAATTTCAATATCAAATTTGGATTATTGGGATTTTGTACACTTCCATGTATTTTGTTACTAACGATCCGGGTTTCCCCTTTCGGCATCTTCAGGCATTTGAGCACACGAATGGACTCGAACTGACAGGACTGAACTCAGGGTCAGTTCGAGTCCATTCGTGTGCTCAAATGCCTGAAGATGCCGAAAGGCGAAGCCCGGGTCGTTAGTGACAAAATACATGGAAGTGTACAAAATCTCAATAATCCAAATTTGCTATTATAATTGTAAAATCACTGGTAATTCTAATATTAGTCGAAAAGCAATTTGCCACTCTGTTAATGCGTTGTTTACAAAATAAGGATTAAGGCGATTCTCAAAATATTAACTCAGGTATCAGTGTGGATCCTAGACTTATAATATTTTATCTCGTAAATAATATTTGTCGTATTTGTATCTTCTATATAAACGTTAGACACTGTTTACTGTTTGTCAATTCAAGTCCATTCCTGCGCTCAAATGCCTGAAGATGCCGAAAGGCGAAACCCGGGTCGCTGGTGACAAAATACATGGAAGTGTATAAAATCTCAATAATTCAAATTTGATTTATTTTACATTCGTTCTATGACTTTTTATCAATTATGTGAGTGTGGAATGACGCTGGATACTATCCCACTATTACATTCCAAACAATGTCCCCGATTCTTTATGAACTTTATCAACTTGTACAACAGGGTCCTGGAAGATCATCATGTATAACCAAAATCAAGATGTACACGGCAGAACCAAAGCATGCCTGTATGACTTAATAGAAAGCAAATTTTTGGATGACAAGAAACATGGGTGCACTATGTGGTGGCCGTATTCTCAATATGCATATAAAGCTCCTCATAACAAGACAAACTTAATTTTATAGTTAAAATTAGTTGACTATATTTATAACCTATCATTGATCACACCCGTTTCACAGACATTTTGCTCCATACCAACACTGTTTTGTTAAGAATATGTCCATAAGCATAATAATGCTAAATTTGTATTCAAAATTGTTTCAAGCTGACATTCTATGGAGATAACTGCATCTGCACTGACTATGTATGTTTTATTCGAAGGAAAAAAACCAATCGTTTCCATTTGACTTGATATTTTTACTGATCTATGTCCAAATTAACGGAGAAAGATTTTTCACCAATCGCCTTCATCCTGGCAACAGAATGAGAGGACATCATTTTTATCATTTGCTCAGAAAATTTTATTAAAACAAACCTTTGGAAGTATAGATTTATAAAATGGTATATTTCATAATAATGCAGAAATGTTGTCCACATGTAATCTAAGCATTCATTGTCTTAAAGATTTGTGTTTTTTTCTTTTTTCTTCTTTTTTCCAATTCAATGTGTGTTACGATTTTAGACAGACTAATTATTTAGTCTTGAGAACGAAATGATAAAAAATAAGGAAAAACCGAATCTAATTTTATTACATCACAACAAAGAATCAGCTGTCTCTTTAAATTTAGTTTGCATAATTTGATGAGTGAGAAGTAGTTATATTATTGAATAGTTTTTTGTATAAGAATATAGTTCTATTTAAGATTTTTTTACGAAATACAGTAGATTTTAAGCATGAAAGCGACATTAATTTTTTGTCATTCTTAGAACAGAAACTTATCCAAGATATTGTTTGATTATGCATGAGAAGAATCGGAATGTTTGAAAAGTTTTGGCAGGAAAATTAAGTATCGCCGTTATTTCGAAATAACATTCGTCATAAATTATTTTTGGTTGATACCAAAATAAATGCGCCAAACTGGCGTAATCTTAAAAGCCGCTGTAAGCACATCATAAGAGCTCGTTTTTATTATTATTTTTTTGAATTGTAATAAAATAAAAATATCTGGCATTGCAGCTGACAGCCAATGCGCCAAATGTTTTGAAAATTAGAAAATCATACGAGGTAAACTCAATGAGAATTTTAAGAAGTCATTCATGTCCAAGATCACAAGTTTAAATTGAAAAAATTTAAATTTAATATTGACCTTGCTGGGAATTGAACCAGAACCCACCTGATCGCTAGGGCAAACACTTACCACTAGACCACACAGGTCGACAAGAATTTTTCGAATGAATACTTAGTATACTATGCCTACTAATTTGATAATCTGAATTGTTGTTACCTACCTAACATATTTATTCAACTTTAGTGATTTATTTAACTGTTTCAATAAAAGGCAACAAATGAGTCTTTATGTTAATACAAAGATCTACTAATTATTGACTTCTAAATTTGCAATCTGAAATCGTATATACTATTTGATCGTGACTATTTTAACATTATTTTTGAGTTAAACAACTATTTGATTTTGTTACAACTTAAAAATAAGATGAATTATGTTTTTTTAATTTTTCTCATTATTTAAATATTGTGAAACATTTTTAATGTGACACTTTGCAAACCAGCGACCAGTGCGGAAAACATTTTTGCACGAGGTCGCAACTCTTCGCGTTGTTGTCAGTTTATTAATCTTGTATTGTCATTTATATACTTACCAATATTATATATCGCTTTACTTGATAATTCAATGTTATGTTTTGATTAAGCTTGAACTTTGACCAACATGCTTTCATTCTTTAAAAAGTTTTCATTAGACGTGCCAGAAAAGAACTCTGGCGCGATATCAAAAGCTAAAATGGAAAAGGCGAGCACGATTGCCGAGCTCGGTTATAAGGACACAAACGATTTGAAGGAAACAATTTACGGTCAGTTCAATTATACAATGCTTAGTATCGGATAACACATATGAAAGAAATGTTGAAATAATTTTAGTTTCTGCTCATTCAATGTTGTAAAATATTTCAGTTAATATGAAGTAATTCGTAGTTTGTACGCAATCGGGTTGGGTAATCTATTGCGTTTGACGTCTCCAACATTAAGACGTTGTTTACTTCCATATACAAAACAAATTAATTTAACACTGCTTAACTATCACTGCTGAGTTTTCAGGATAATTAAAAATATTCGTAGATTTGAAATAAAGACTGGAGTATGTGTTTGCTGACGTTTTCAAATGGCACACAACAATGAAATATATTTAACAGTTGTTTCTGCAAACGTTGTGCATGGTATTTATTACTTTATTACTTTCACATTAACTTAGAGCAAAAAATGTTATTTATGACATTAGCAGCTACAAAATGTCAGTGCATATTGGAGTGACTGCCTGTGACATCATAAAATAACAATCACAAAATTTCATAGTAAAATATCCATTTACCTGTTTCTTTATCCATATTTTAAAATGAAATAATCTCCACCATTAACAGACCTATCAATTTGAAACTGCTGACACTCAATGGTTGAACAGCTTTGAAAAACAATATTTTTCATTGATCGACAATCTTTTGATTCTTTAATGTTTGGCGGTATCATAAAGATTTAATTTTGTCATTGCGCAGACAACTAACGGACATTGGCTTACTCACACTAAAATACATACATAGACTAGAGATGCGTCAAACACAGTGTAATTATAAATCTTTACAAATGTGTACTGAGTCCCAAATCCCACCTCACTATGCCATGAGATAATATGTTGAAGAATCGAAAAGGAAGTTTCAATTACAAAATAAGATTGATAAATACATCATCCTTTCTTTAAGGATTTTGACTAAATACTTTCATTAACGGTTATTTAGTTGACCAACTGTCAAAATGATAAATTTGAATGTACAATTTCGTGAGGTGAATGATGAAAAAACTGCTGTTTGGTATTTACAAACAGACAGCATCATTCTGGGGGAAATGAGTTGGGATAATGGTCATATACAGAAAGGTCTGCCTTGTATTCTGATGAACATTGGATACTAAAAAATTTCCTTGGCCGATGAAGCCTCACAATACATTCAATCGCATTTTCGCAACCAGTTACTTACCGAACATCCTAAATCTGATTCCAAGCTTACTTTGATGTTATAAATTACCATTAACCAAACTTACCCTTAAAAGTTTTCAGAGACATTTCTTCAGAAGTGAAAACAGTTAGCTGATGTTATATTTAAAAAACCATATGAATTTCGGATTTTTCGTTAATAATTGACTTCATCCTAAAAATAATTATTTTACTACTGAATTATGTACAAGGAGCTATGGTTGAGGTTTTTTAGGAACGTGATTTATCCAATAACTGGGCCGCACGCTTTCGCGATACCACTTAACAGGAAAGAACCAATATTTTATCTAATTGAGGAATAATGCTTCCTTGATAGCAGTACTTGGCTGGAAACCCATGCCAAACGTCTGCAAATAAAACACCTGTTATTGAAATGTTCCATTGGGAATTCATATTATCCATTATGATAGACAGCTTAAAAATAGACAAACTAATGTACATATGTGGAATAATGCTTTGACGGACAATCATTGTGCCTGTTTGAAATCTTAAACTTTTAATTGCTTGTAGATTTCCTTAGGACAATACGAGATCCTGAAAAACCAGCTACCCTCGAAGATTTAAATGTTGTTTATATTGATGGAGTATTCGTTAAGGATCCCACTGCCGATAATGTTCAAGTGATAAGAGTTGAATTCAATCCGACGGTGCCGCATTGTTCCTTAGCCACTTTGATTGGACTTTGCATAAGAGTCAAAATCGAGAGATCAATACCCCATTTACTAAAATTAGACATTTATATTAAAAAGGGTGCCCACACGACGGAAGATGACAGTAAGAATAATTTCATTATTAAGTATTTATTTATACATATAGCCAACATATTTCGAGATTGCTGATCACCTTTAACAATTCCCTCATGTATTGTTCACAACACCTAAATAATGGTTTCAAAAGTCACTTTATGAGGATTTTTTGGCAAAATTGAGTTTATTGCTCTTATTTCGTAAAAACAAACATACTTAACATTAAATTTTAATTGGTAGCTTTGTAATTTCACTGGTTCTGTTACTAGCGACACATTTTTCATCATTTTTTTTTTATGTAGAAACTCCCATTGAGTAAATAGTCAAGACCTAAAAATAAATAGCTTAGAGTTCTTGAAAATTAATATAGGCCTTAATAGAAATCAATTATTAGTAAATAGCATTTTTAATAGGACAGGTGACTCCATCCTATTAAACTTATTTCAGATAGGATGATGGAATAAACTTACCTTTTATTTTTCAGTAAATAAGCAAATAAATGACAAAGAAAGAATAGCAGCTGCTATGGAGAATCCAAACCTTAGAGAGCTTGTTGAAAAGTGTATAAAGGATGAAGACTGATGTATAAAAATGGACTGAAGATTTACTAAAAAAAGAGTTATATTTTATTCCAACCAGTTATGTAGAATAGTAATTGATTGACATATATATTGTTTTTATACATTGCACTTATTTTATAATGGATTGTTAAAAGATTTAGGATTTATAAATATTATTGATCAAGGGATTTTCCTTTCATCGTGATCCTTTATTACAAAAATGTATTCATTGCAAAATCAAACCCAAATAAATAAAAAAAATCGGAATCTGACATCAGTGTAACTTAATTAACATGATAACCATTGCGATGGAACTATGGTTATAGATGAAGCCGTTAAATCAAAATTCATTTGAAAGTTTTATAGGCAAAATTTTAATTGATTGCCTTGTTATTTCACTGGTTGTGTTACTAGGTGTGACTTTGTGTGTCACACCTAGTAAAACAACCAGTGGAACAACAAAATTATAAATTTAAAATGACTTTCCACAAAGTTGCCGAATCCATCAAAAATAGTTTTAGTTTGAATATGACCACTTTTTCTTTTTGTCACCATGTCCGCTCCCAATGTGGAGCATATGGACTTGTAATGGAGGTATCTCAACAGAAGTTGTTGACTGAACAACTTCTGTTTTTCGGTGTCAACAACTGAAGAACTGCTTGTATCTCTGTTGCTCAACCTCTTTTTCGAATAGAGTAGGGATAGAAGAATAGGGCTAAGACAGGACTAGTGGTCAGCTTATCGCACTCGCTGAACCCCGCTTTTAGGATCAAATGGGTGGGAGGGAATTCTAGACATCCATGCCTACGAACAGAAATCCATAAATCAATTTATGAAACTGTCCGTACCGGAACTTGAACCCGAGATATCCGTAGCCGAAGCTAACGAGGTTGACCACTGCATCATAGACCCGACAACACTAGCTGAGCAAAACCTCATGCTTTTTAATATGAATTGTGTCTCGGCTTTGATTCCCGGTGGGGACGGTTTTCATAAATTGATCTTTCAATCGATTTATGGATTTCTGTTCGTAGTCTGAGTGTTTGTGATGTCTAACTCCCTCCCTCCCACCTATCCGATCCTCACGGGCCGTATCGAGAGCGATTAGTTAACCACTAGTCCTGTCCTAGCCCTATCCTTCTATCCCTACTCTCTTCGGGAAAGAGAGGTTGAGCAACTGAGTAACATGCATTTCTCATAGAAAAAATCTGTTGAGATATCTCCATTAGGAGACTATATGCTCCACATTGAGAGCGGACATCGAAAAAAAAATTGTTATAAACCCGTATCTGATATTTTGACGAAAATGACTTCATAAACCGTATCTCATTTATTTAAAAAAATTCAAAATATTTAAACTTTTTAATGATGTACATGTACCCTGACATACTATCCATTTAATGCTTAGAAGAAGAAAAAAGTCTAATATACACATTGACGTAAATATTCAGTTTTTTTAGCCTCCTGTAAAATTTGTAAAAAGTCACTTTCAGGATTATAACATTAGCCCATCAATATGCACTACGTGTTTTAAACACGGCTTGGTCTGTCAGTTTTGTAATTTCTATTAATTTAGATTTGTTTTTGTAATATACAATATAATATCCTTTCATAGGGGTAGTCGCAGGGACGGCTCTTGTAAAGGAGCAAAGGGTGCACTGCACTCCAATAAGGCCCATCAAAATATTCCATTAATAAACGATATTCAAATATAATAATTATACCAATTCACTAATTTTAAATTTTCCTCGTGTTTCCCATAGGAAAATATTGCAGGAAACGATGATCAATAAACACGACTAGCAAACGTATTCTGCGTCGATTCAGAATACGCATGAAAGTCGGTCGATGACGCGGTAGGAGCATAAATTCTTTTGCACTCCTTAGACGTCTGAAATGTTCTATGTATTTTGACATATTTGTGACGTTGCACCAGTATGAACTACGCGCCGGGTACATTTTGTATGGACTGTTTTTGCGGCCCCTTGAGCACTGATCCCCCTGGCGGAAATTCCCGAACGTACCCGAAAGCGATTTGACGTTTGAGTTACAAGCCTGTAACAGTCATTTGTAAGAATGAAAAAGAGCAGTGGAACAAGCGTAGTAAGCTCATTTAATTTCATAATTACTATACGCTCTTCAATAAGAATAATATTTACCTACCATTATAACTTTTGGAGTAATGAATACAATTTATAAAATTATAACTATGATCGTTCATAATACCGAGTAGATATAATTGAATATTTAAATAGGATAATTTCGAGTTTTTTACCTGGCTGGTCTTACCTATTCCATAATATTCAACTGTGTATGTGGTTCAGTTTCGTAATACACCTTCCTCTAATATTTTTTATATTCTTCAATATTGAATTCTACAAATTACTTTCCCCAAAAACTACTTATGCGAAAAATTTCCGGTTTAATACAGAATTATTCCAATTGCAGACATTAATACGGTAACGAATTTAAACTTAAATTGAACTAACTGGCTTATACAGCAGAGAAGATTTTTACGATGTCGTTGGAGCCCTGTCTATACTTCAACTCTTCACGAATAAAAAATACATGTAGTATTTAGCTAAACCGTTAAGCCATTACAAATAATTTATACAATATCGATGACTTCTGTCGAAAGTGAGTGTTACTTCTAAAATTTAAAAAGGATCAATTCATTTTGAGAAATACCACGACTAAAGACAGACAAGGTTTCCCAAACTATCATCCGCGACAACCTGGAATGGTTGTATATACTGCTAGGGCTGCAACAAATTTAGACATACTCAAATTCATATTGATATTACCTACCCAAAAGAAAAAAGGTGGTCTGTCGAAATTAATCCGCAGGAAAGGTTTGGAAAACCCTGATGAAGAGAAACAGTTGATATCGCCAATATCAGACTTATATTTTCGTATATGTCTGACAGTACTTTCAAAATCCAATATGTGGAGGATGGATTTCTTACATAAATATGTGAATCTTTTTTTGCACTCCCTAATATTCCTGTCACCGGCCGCCACTGGGTAGTTGTGTCCATAAATTTCACTTTGATTATTCTGTTCACCTTGACATGAATGATTTATACTGTGACATTGTGATGTGGAATCTATTCATATCTAATCTAAGCACACCATTATCATTTACCTCTATCTCACCTTGCTCTGTAAGTTTTATTAGTATCTCTGCCACATGGTAATAAAAGATGTATGGTTACATCTATGATTGGACTTAAATGTATAGGCCCATATTCAATAATTTTACAGTAATCATTATACCAGATACAAGTAAGCTTCGGTGGTATATTTAGTTTAATTGAAAGTGCTACAGAAATCCTAAAAAAGTAATATACCTTTACAGCTTCATACAATGTCATAACGGAATACATTTTGATGTGTTTGAGAGTATAAATAATCTCAACAACACAACCATCTTTTTGGTTTTATTAGAATAACTTGCATACACTATGTTAATTTTAATCTTTACTTTTGTACACCCGCTGGATCAGCGGCGCAGGGGTCAACGCCTCACAGCTTCGGTTAAAGGTTTCACGAGTTCAAATCCCAGTACAGTTTCATAAATTAATTTTGCATCCGATTTTTGGATTTCCATTTGAAGGCATGGATATTTGCGATGCCTAAAATTCCTTCCCACCCATCCGATTCTAAAAACAGGACTTGGCGAGAGCGATTAGCTAACCAGTAGCCTGTGTCTTCGCCCCTATCCTTCTGTCTATACTCTCTTCGAAAAAGAGAGGTTGAGTAACAAGTAGTTTTCATAGAAAAACTTCTGTTGAGATACCTCCTTTTTTTGGCCATATGCTCCACATTGAGCAGACACGGTTGAAAAAAATTAGCACACCTTTCACTCGCCTGTTAAATTTTCTTGAACACACTTATAATTCCTCCCATGAATTAAATACACTGTTTGCCAAACAGAATCATTGAAGTCAAGGGGCTACATCCTGTTTTTACTTTTAAGGTGTTAACTGTCAATTCTTGGTGGAGACATTATATTTTAAAAAATAAAACAATTCTTTTGTACTACTTCCACATGTGTATAATGATCAGGACCGGTTTCACTCATCACGAGCTTTATCAACTGATCAGTTGATAATGCTCGCGATGAACGAAACCGGTCCTGATCATTATAAACATGTGGACGTAGTACAAATGAATTGTTATTTTTTAAAATCCTGTTTTTACTAAAAAATTCAATATGAAACATCATTCATAATAAATATACCATCTGAACTAAAATATGCTGAAGATGGATATTGAGTACTACCAAACCTGTAGCAGGGGCACGTGCTGATTTTCACTATTTACTAATAAAACAGCCCCAATCGAGCATGTGTATGTACGATACAAAGAGCGGAAGATCTAGCTTGCTCCCTCACTTTATATATGAGCAAGTGAAAAAGATTCTTCTCACACGCCCAATTTAAAGTACGAGTCCCATGTCTGATAAAACGGTTTACAGTAGTGCGAGTGAATAGAAAGGTGGATAGGGACTGGTCACAATTAAAAAAAATGTATTTTCCTTATTTTTTATTAGAGATCTGAACATAAAATGAAATTAAATATATGTACAGTTCACATTACAACTAACTAAATTAGAGGTAAAGTTAATAGGTACACACGGTTTACTAAAATTCTGCACAATTTAAAAGAAAAACAATATACAGCATATTATCTTTACTACAATTTTCATACAAAATTTTCTTTGTTTATTATTCAATACACCGAATGCTGTGTAGTTATTTATTATACAAAAAATTATATATCTAAATTGATTAGAATAATCACGTGAAATTTATAAACGTCACTGTATTTTTTATACATAGCGCCATTGTTAAGTCTGCTTCCGAAAGCCATAAGGCATAATAATTAAAAATGTTGTACAACATTCACTTTGATATAAAAGAATATAACAATAAGAAAAAAAAAATTGATACATTAAAAAAGGTATCCATAGAAGGAACGGAGAATTTTAAAACAGTAAATTTCCCTACCTACATTCATGCAATATATCATAAACAATATATTTTTTTCTAAAATATTTATGCCTTTTCATCAAAAATTACATAATCACATTCATTAATGTTCATTAATGTGATTTTGTAATGAGCTAAAAACAAGTGAGCGACTTCCAAACAATCCATCGTAGAATACCTGTAATTATTTCCTTCTATCGGATACTTTTTCTAGGGTAAGCAATCTATTCGTAGTTAGGTAAATAAAAAAGGCGTTTTATAAGCGGAATTTTATATAATAGCATAATGGATAATTATATAAGTTGCATACCCCAAAAAAGCTTCAGTGCTTCACTTCTACAGTACATAAAAAATCTAACTATGTGGAAATATTATTCATACAGAAATGAGTATAAATTTAAATATACAATTAGGAATAAAGTGTTTCTATGAGCCATAAATAAACATTACAATATTATCAGGGATTAATGACTATTGATATAAAAAACATTTATCTAAAGACAGTAGCACTAGGACAAAAAAAAAACTATATTGTGTAAATATCCGCTGCCAGGACACCGATATATCGGAAAAATAATACATTATTTATTCCAAATACAAATTATATTGCGTATGTTCTTCTATGCACAACTTGCTACAATCGCATTGCTTGAAATCATCCAACTCTTTCGGTGGCAGATGACATAATAAATTTTATTAAATTTACTATTGTTGCTAGGAATATGATAATAATGAGGATTTCAGTTTTACCTTTTAGAGTGTGAATTTTAAATGAAGTTAATATTGTGATGTAAATTTATAAATTCAACAATCTGAAATACCGCATTCATGTGAAAAATTTCATACCAACTGAAGCATTTGTTGCAGTAACGATTTGGAAATAATATCGATATTTGCCGTGGAAGAACTTACCACTGCAAACAAATGTAAAATTGACACAAGTCGTTCATATTGAGCAAAAATATGCTATTATACTCAAGAGTAAACACGAAAAAAACTATAGACCGAGCGGTGTACTTTCGGTCCGGTATCAACCGACAGCAAAATTACCAAATAGGTTTAAGTTTAAAAAAAAAGAAAAACTATTTTGTTAAAATCGAGAATATGAAATAATTATGACAGCATTATGTAAATTTTCTGCATGAAGACTGGCTGGAATATTAGATTATTCGTGCCCCACTCAAAAATTGTTAATTGCCTCTCAAAATTCAAATCTTTTTTCTGTATCTAACCGCAAACTGAGCGGATAACAGTTTTCAAAGGGAGACCAGTTTATTTTATTTACTTGGCAACACACTAACTATCAAAAATTTATCAGTCAGTATTTTAAAATATAAAACATTTTTTTAATAATTAATATAAATAACATGTCTTATTTTTTTTTTTGGAATAAAATGTCATAGAATAACTTGTAATGTTCACATAATTTCTTACATTAACACAAAAAGGATACAAATGCCGTGAAGAAGCCAGTTCGATTCAAAGAAGTCAATAATTAACATCGCAATAGGAAAGACTAAAAACTTTTTTATTCATACCATGAAATACTCAACTAAGGCACTCCTTTACAAATTTAAAACAAAAAATCAGTCGAATTTACCAGTATATTAAAAAGCTATGCATCTATTTAAAAGAGTGCATTAGATTGAAAAATCTTCTTGATATATTGATTTTATTCAATAGAAAAAAAAGCGACAATTAAATTAAAAAAAAGACTGCTTATTAATTTGCCAGTAAGGACATTTATAAGCATATCGAAACATTGATAAAGCGATCGGAGAAAGATCTCATTTATATTTTGCTACGGCGGCTTCTGTGTAATCTCAAATCTGCCACATTATTTCCACAGCTGTCGCGACAAATAGTCGGGCAACGATTGCAAACTGAAAATGTTTTTGGTCAATAGCCAATTTAAAAGTACTGTGATTTTGGGCGCACAAGTAGAGTGAAATAAGGAAAGCCAATAACTCTGATGGAAAGTATACATTATAATGCAGTGGCATGGTATGTACTGATGTAGTGCTTAAATGGAGAATGGCGTCACGTAAGTCTAGCATTGGGGATCACTGACCGCCGGGACCGTGCTCCTCGGTGCATTCGTATTATTTGGAACAGCTGGAAAAGAAACAAATATTATAAACCATGTCGCGTAAGCTGAACACTCGCGCTCACTCACAGATAAATAAATCTTTACATTCTGTTTGACAGAAGCAGTTACATTGTTTTAATTTCTTTGTGCACTCAGTCGGTGCAGGCAAAGACCAACGATTGTGTGAATGATAATATATTATTAGAAATCAATATCACTTCTAAAGGTCTATTCTCACATCTTAAATGTAGCTAGTAGTCAGTATGTCAGGATAAGTTAAATCCCATCATGCCAAACATAATGGTCAAAAACTGCTCAGACATAATAAAAGGTAATTTTTTACTTAAAAAAATTGATCTAGCATTACAGCCAACAGCCAATGCGTCAAACATTTTGAAGTTGGAAAATTATACGAGATAAACTTGGCGAGAAGACACAGCACCCATGTCCATGATCACAAATTTAAAGATTTCAATTTAATATTGACCATGCTGGGACTTGAAACCAGACCCACCTGATCATTAAGGCAAAGCTCTTACGACTAGACCACAGAGACCGACAAAACAAAACGGATCCAAAAGTAAAAGATGCAGAAATTTGTTTGAGTAACTCGAGTATGGTTTGGTTACGATGAGCGTCAATTCTTTGTTGCTTCTGAATTGAACTCTGACTTAGCAATCAGGTGGGTCTGGGTGCAAGCCCCGGTAAGTTCAATATCAAATTAATTAGATTAAAGAATTATTAAAATTTCTTTATTTGTAATCTTGGAAATGAATGTGTCAAACGTAGCTGTCCGGTTATTTTGTGATGTTTAATATATGAGGATGAGCACTGGAGTAAATTACACCAAACTTCAAATTGACCAGGTTCTACTGTAAACAAAAAATGACATAAGTTACCTTTGGAATCGACAATGGCGGGTTTAACTTTAACGGGTGATCCGGAACTAGTGGTGTCAGGAGTGGTCGTACCGCTTTGCTCTTGAGAGAGAACTCCACTCACTCCACCTGAAGACGGAGCGCCGCCACCTGGTAATTCTTCATCTCCATTTGCAGATTTGTTAGCTACACCATTCTATAACAATTAAATATGGATATAATTGAATTGTTACATAAATTGGAATATATTTTTGGATCGAAGCAGACATTCAAACCAGTATATGAAAGATAATTAGACTAAATTTTCATCAATTAAGCTTATAGTAATACTAATAAAACGAGTCATGTTGACAAACATACCTTGACAGTCTTTATTCTAGGGGCCCTAGGTTTTGGTCCTTTGGACTCTTTGGCGGGATCGTAATGGCAGTCCAAAATCTCTATCAATTCTGTCGACTGTTCCTCTGTTAATGGTAGATCCTTCAGTTCTTTCACCAAACCTAAAATAAATCACGAATAAACTATTCAAATCGTGACATTAAAAATGTTGACAAGCCACTATTCATACTCCAGTATATGAACTCCTAATAGGACACTCAACTTCTCTTTTTTTCTAGAGATAAGGCGGGAAAGATGAAACCAGGACAAGACAAATAGTTAGCTAACCGTTCTCATTGTGCCTCGTTTTTAATTTAGTTAATTCACACTTATATTTGAGTCCAAACAAGGTCAAATAATTTTTAACGCACTTCTAGCCTTTCTAAAAAGACAAGGTTGATAGATTCAATAATAACTAATTTGTGAGTAGGCATCCAATGAGGAAACGCAAAATTGATAATATTAAAAGAAAGCAATATAGTTTATATGCTTTAGAAAAAAATGAATTAACATGCACGGATTTTATTGACAACATAAATGAACACATGGCATGCTGTGAAGCAATATCTGTTAGTTGGACCCAGCCGGCCATAGAAAATAGATTCACTCACCATCTGATTTACCAGCTTCCCACAAGTCTTTCAGCTGTTCATAATTGAATCCTCCCTCGGCGAGGATTCTACGGAGTGTAGCTGCACGGAGTCTTTCTTCGCGCGATGTCCGGATCAATAGTGGTCCAAACACAGGCCTAAAAAAAGGTTTGACATTTAGCATATTGATTTTTTTAAATAAGCACAAAGCGAATCAGCATCATTTCATATATTTAAATAGAAGCCATATTCGCTTGAAAAACCATCACATTTTGGGGGAAAAGCGTTAATGGCATTCGAAAAAATGAAATCATTTTTCTATTCCAAAGATATAGGTAGTTAGAAAAGTACGCAAGTATGAGATGCTTTGTTAAAATTAAAAACGTAACTGCTAAGAGGCAACATAATATTAAAGACTTTTTAAAGAATTGAATGTTTTATAATAAATACTTAATTTTTAATAAAAATTTGTCATTATATTTTATTTAAAGCTTTCCCGCATTTGTCGTTTTTTTCAGTTGATAGAAAAATGTAAAATCGGGGTTTTACTGCAATTGTTTTTAATCACATGTCTGAATTACCAAATCTATCATTTATTCTTTACCTGAAGGTGTTTTGTCGGTCAAGTAGACTTTTGAGTTGGATAAGGTCTGCCAATTCTTTTTCTGTGGATCGGGCATACCCTCGAACCAGCTCGCACATATTTTTCAGGGTCGCTTCTGATACTGCATCAGATACCAAATCTTGCTGCTCTCCTGTTGAAACCATTTAAATATGATGAAAATGAAAGAAAAATACATACATTAGAATAATTCCTTTGCAAAATGAGAAATTACAACTTTGTTGCACAGATGGAACAAAAAAATAATTAAATGGAAAACAAAATGACATCAAAAACAATTTCATAGTAACTGTTTTTTTCAATCCATAACACAAGTCAATCAGCGGAAAGTTTGTCTTCTTTCTTTGACCACGTCAAACAGTATCCAACGATCGTCAAGACAGCGGAACAAGATGCAAGCAGGTTTGAAACTCTGAATGAGGTCGACGACCACAGAACGTAACTCAATCGGTTTCAAAGAGAGCAGTCTCGTCTGTTGCTTAACCTTTCCCTTACTATGTAAAATAAATGGAGTGTATTCATTACACATCATGCATTTATGACTGATTATAAGTGATAGCCGGAAAAATAAGAATATTCAGACATCGCTTAAATTTATTAAAGTTGAAGATGACATAGTCGACATGAAGTAATAATTAAAATTGTATCCCTGAAAACATGAAAAAACATCGGCCGATGACAAACGGCTTAGCAGACTACCTCAAATGTAGGCTCGAAAGCTACCGGCTTGCGTTCGACACTTTTCGTCTCGCGCAATCTTGAAAGAAACGACGCGACTGGGCCTCTCTGTCTCGCACATTGTCATTCATATGTAAGCTAATGTGAAAAATGTTCGGTGTTCCTCACTGGCTGTTGTATCCACTTGCACAACTCAGAATATGTAGATAACACACTCGCACACGTATGATTGTATTAATAAATTTATCCCGGATTTTTGACAAAATATTCCCGCTGCGCCCAATGACATGTTATTCTTATTACTATTATTATGTTATTAAATGCGTAAATGTACAACGGAGGAATACCTAAAATCTCAACGCAGTATTTATTATAGTATATGTAGATATATTTTAATTATTAGAAGCTATGTGCACTAAATACACATAACAGAAAAATTAAATCTCTTGAGTTCTTATCAAACTCAAACCACTGCAACCCCAATATCAGACGCAAGTATCTATTCTCAAAGCCAATAACAGAGTTTGTCTAAGTATTTGTCAAGTCCCATGATTCATTACTATAAAGCAGCACACCAGTGCTCTTTATGCATTCTACCAAGAATGCATGTTTTTAGACTGCGGATTGACTCTTTGTATCCCGGAATACATTCAATGCAATGAATAAATAAAATCTGTAATGATTTAAATATTGAAACCAACATACAATTTAGCCAAATGAAATATTTATTGATACAAAATAAGTAGATTTAATTTAAAACCTATTTACCCTGGGAGAGATGCTGTGCAACTTTGTAAGCGGCGGCAGCTCTATCGACGGCGCTGTCAAGAGTGCATTCAGTGTCCAGAAGTACTTTGGCCATCACTCTCAAGCCGAAGGATTTTACGGTCGCTCTGCATTTGTCAGTGGCCAGAGCTTGTCCGTCCGCAAATCCAGCTACTACTTTCTTGAATCTATCTGTCAGCTGATACCTATGATGAAGACAATGAATATGATTGTATTAATTGAATTAAAAACGAAAATAAGGATTTTATTACAGGGATAATTATGGCAAAATTCATCTTATGTTCAGTGGAACACCAATTCATTGTTTTTTTTAAGTCCCGTCATAAAAACAACAATGCATGCAGGAAATTTTCAAAACCAACAGAAATTGTTGTACGAGAACTGCTTGTCGATAAGTCACGCAACCTTTCATTTTCAGGGTAAGTTGAGATAGAAGGATAGGGAATAAGACAGTTACTAACTATTGTCGCTACGCCGGTTTTTTTAAATGTGTACTTTCATTTACTACGTTAGCAAGATAAATTCAATATTTTTCATCATCTAAATTCTTCATAACTAAAATATTTCAATCATTTTTAAGGTGTTAACTGTCAATGTCTTGGCGGAAAGGTATTATTAAAGGTATATATATATAAAAAAAACCTGGTTTCTTAATGGTTCCTTGATTGTAATCTAATTGTTAGTGATAACGCTACATTTCTGTTTACTACTAACTTTTTTTTAAAATCCATGTCCGCTCCCAATGTGGAGCATATGGTCTCTTAATGGAGGTGTCTTAACAGATTTTTTCTTTATGAGAACTGCTTGTTACTCAGTTGCTACACCTCTCTTTTTTTTTTAGTTATTATTATTTAAGGATGCTGCAGTTGTATTTGAAAGTATTCCTGCACTCATGATTATTGTTGAAATTCATTGTATTGATGAAAAATTGATAAGAATTTAAAATACATCCATACTCACTTGCGCAGGGCCTCTAAAAGCATTGGGGACGTAACTTTTCTCGGTTCGTGGAAAATAAGAATGACTCCATCCGACGACTCTCCTTTTTGAGCTTCCAACCATTCCAAGAATTCTGTCAGCGCTGATATTTCTGATTTTGTTTTCAGTACCTGAAGAAAGAGATAAAATCAATGTGACATTTTCAGCACAATCATTATGAATCTTCACAAGATTTCTAAGAATAAGTGATATATTGCAAACACCATCTCAACCATCTGTTGGAATAAGTTAGTTTTAATCATCGGTTATCAGTTACACTGAACATATACAATCCTTGGTCTAAATGGTTATTCCATTGTTTTATCATCCCTGTCAAAGTAATTTATTTATTTTGTAAATTTTAAAAATTAAAATGCATGGCATTACAGCTGACGCCAACGCGCCATGCATTTACACAAACATAACAATAGTACAATAATAAAAACAATAATGAAAATAAAAACATTTTTAAAATTATAAAATACAAAGAGAACAAGACATTAGTTTACAAGGAAAAAATATTTGGCGAACAATACCGAGAGTTTGGCGAACAATGCTGAAAATATCCAACTCTCTAGGCAACGTATTGATCAGCCAAACAGCCCTTGCAACTGGTGACACAAATGACCGACGCGAAGAACAAGTCTTAAGAATAAAAAATGCTTGGTTATGGTTTCGGCAATGTAGATAAAAATTGGGAGCATGTAAGTTAAAAATCATAAGAATTTCAGGATTATAAACTCGTCCCGGAAGAAGAAGGGAGAAATGCTTTAGAATCAAAAACGATCTTCGTACTTCAAGAGAGTGAAAAGATAGCATTCCTAAAAGAAATTTGGTTGGGTAGTACTCTTTGTAGGAACTATTAAAGAGGAAATATTAAAATTTTTTGAAATACAAATTTCTTATAAATTCGCTCCAATTTCAACTTGTAGGAATTTTCATATGGACTCTAGATAATAGATTCATATTCAAGCAAACTGAGAACCAAGGAAATGTATAGAGTACAAAACACAGTTGGGTTTTCGAATGGTTATTATGGTTTACCCTGTCATATCTAACTGTTTATGACTACTGAAGAAGACTGACTATTCATACGGAGATTTTGAAGCCCTAGAAGTATCAAAGTTTTCAGTTCAAATGTATCATTAAATAAAAATTCTGCAGTGTTCTCATAAGATAGAGAAAAAAATATAATTGAACTGCGTTCATAATTCAAAATAATCAAATTCAGAATTTACTACTTTAGGTCCGCGATTTGTTATCATAAAGTGATATCACGATTTCCTATCTATACTTTTTTTTTTTTTTCCATGGCATAATTATGTTTTATCTGATTTTTCGTGGCAACCCTGCCCAATCAGAAAACATATATTTATGATAGTAAATTAATGATAAAAACTGTTTGCAAAAAATCCTACAAGTTTACTAATGTATACCGGCAATGATTTATTGTCGTTATATTTAAGTAGACAGCTAAATGAGTTTTTGGATAAACAAAAAACAAATAATGAAACATGGAAATGAAATGCCATTGGATTGGGTAATCTTGCAGTAAAATAGTGTATCAATTTTGTTAATCAATAAACTCCCGTGTGAATCGCGCCATGGACACAGTAGTCATATTCTCAAGGTTTTATGTTGTCTATAAGCGAACATTCTACAGCGTGTTTGTATTATTGAAGTCTTTGCAACATAGAACAATGTCAGTTTACAGCACATTTCAAGGTGAACGCGGGTAATTCCAAAAATCAAAAAATGTTCTCCAAATCTCATTTATCTTTAGTAAGGCGGTTTATTTTTTTTTTCCATGTCCGCTCCCAATGTGGAGCATATGGTCTCCTAATGAAGGTATCTTAACAGAGTTTCTCTACGAGAACTGCTTGTTACTCAGTTGCTCAACCTTTCTTTTTTCGAAGAGAGTAGGGATAGAAGGATAGGGCTAGGACAGGATTAGTGGTTAGCTAATCGCTCTCGCTACTCTCCGTTGGGATGGGATGGACTACGAACAGAAATCCATAAATCGATTGAAAGATCAATCTATGAAAACCATTAGCACCGGTAATTGAGCCCGAGACGACAGTAACCGTAGCCAGCGATGCTACCAACTGTGCCACAGACGCCGACAGGTGGTTTATTATTTCCTTAAAAATGATTTCAAGTAATGGTCCAAATAACATTGCTTCACCTATTCCGTAAACGGGATTCTGCTCTATATGCAGATATTTAAATTTCAGAATAGCAATATCTAATAATAAAAAAAGCATGTATAATCTTCTACAATTAGGTAGGAAAATTATATACTGAAAAACAACAAATTGAGCTTCGGAGAGGACCATAACAAAATTACACATTTTCGCAAGCATTTTCAAGCAATGAATGATACCGGACCTGATCATTTGATAAAATTGCGTCTTCAGTACAAACATTGTGTTTAATTTATAAAACTTTCCACCAAAAAAACTGAGTCATTAAATATGCATCTAAACCTCTGCATAATAAACGTAGGTGACAATACTTACTATATATCCCCTATTGACAGCATGCCTTAAAATGAAATTCAACATACTGGAGAACCACTCCCAAACGTTTTTAATCCTCAACATACTTATTGTCACTAAATAAATGAAAAAAGAACTCGAGGAGTGAATACAAAGAATAAACATGAGAAATAACAAACCTTATTTGATGTGTTATCCTTAAGCATTCTATAGCGTCCGATGGTGACGACTCTGATATTGTGTCGCCGCCTCGCACCGGGGTTTAAATTTCCATGAGGCATAATATATTGGGAGAATGGTACTGTTGGAGTGTACGCTCCGATTTGGCATATCTAGAAAAAAATAAAACATAATCATATTAATAACAAGAGTCGAAGATTTCACAAGAACATTACCTTTGATGTAGATCAATCATGATAGCGATTTTGAATGTTGCTTTTCTTAAAAAAAATATACATATATATGTAAGATATGTTAATTCTTCAACGCATCTGAATTGAACCTATACCCAGTTCGGTAAATTCAAAAAAACTGTCAAAAATATTACATCTTTTCCGTTTAGAGCTGCTTTGGTAAGTGTTTCGATCTTGAATTTCAAGCAATTAATTGTTCTTGATCAGTCAAATTTGATTGTTAAATATAAATCTGTAAAATACAACACAACACTGGGCTTGGGCACAATGCACAGCCACCTGGTGTATGATATTACTCGTGGTTATTATAGCCTATTGAACTAATATTTATATATTATAAATATATTAATTAAATATCTACTATTACCGTTAGGAATTTAGCAAACTGATTAAAAGAGTGCATTTTATTGTGAACCATTAAACATGTTTAAAGCGAATACAATGAATAGTATTTTCTGCATGAACATATTGAAACCAACTGTGTTTTGAAGTCAAATGAGATTAATCCCCCATATACTTTTCTCTGATTAAAGGAGAAAACATTTAAGATATTTGAAGGAGAAATAAGTGTGGCATTTTTCCATCAATTGTACATATAAAAGGTAATTTTATATTTAATAGATAAGTTTACTGAATAACAATATTTTTTATGAGTCATGTCCATATTCGAATTGTAATCTTTAATTGCAAATACCATTCATGGATTTTAATAAGGCTGGCATTGAAAGACATAAAATAATGTAATGATTTACATTTTTATGCACTCAGAAAAGTATATAGTTGAAATAAAAAAATCCCCAAAATGTACTTAGTTACAAAAACTACGAAACACTTAAAAATAGATTCATCAATAATAACCTCGTCGATAAGTCTTCTTCCCGTGGTGTCCATGTCCCATCCGACTAGAGTGTAATTGCCGGCTGGGAGACCTTCAGGGGGTGATGCATTTCCTGGGCTAGTTGCGCCCACTGCGCTCGCACTGCCCTCTTCCACCTTTACTGCTGTAGACACCATTCTAAAAAATACAGAAAAAACAGGATTTTTTTTATTATTATTGAAATCAGAGTACACATAATTTGTAAAAACAATGAAACGAAGACATAAAAAGATATGACGAGGGCCAAAAGAGAGAAATCATTGTCATAAATTAAGTTCCGAGATTAAGTGAAAAACCTTAACGTATTTGCTATTCAATTTATTTACAGTATGCCAGTTTAATATTTAACAATCACAATTCATTCTAGTTATAAAGCATACGTAGTTTTGGAAAAGAAGAACAAAAGTAAACTAAAAAAGACAGTGTAATAAAAACTTTCTTTCTTTCATTTCAATTTCAATGATTTCTTTTTAGGTTCGGTACTTAGACAGCGATTTTTATTATTTTTGCCAAGTATGCTATCTTGGCATTGTTAACTCATTTTGTGATTCAGCCGTGGAAGCATTATATGAAAACTTTTATATTTATTAATGTAATGGATTCAATAACATTAAGTTGTCTTGCGAATGGCATTAGAAGTACTTGGAACTGTTTGCGAGTAAAAAACACACGTGGGAGTGATAAGAATTTATCTTAGTTTGAATAAAATGGCAGAAAGCTCAGCTTAAAGCAGATACGAGGTTCTGAGACACTTTATTGAATTTATTTCAATCAGACCTTCATAAGTTTTATTTGTGCCAATGTTTTCATCGATTGAGATATTAAAATTTAAAAATAATTAAGACTCATATTGGTTGTGTCAAGTTAGCCAGTAAGTCTAAAATACTTTAAAAACATTATTGGTCACTAAAAAAATAAGATAATGTTTATTTACTTTTAAACACTGCAATAAAATAATTAATTTTATTAATAAATTATCAGACGAAGAATACTTACGGAATGGTTTGTGCAAGAATATTTGAGGATCTCAATATTGACGCATGTAAATAATACTTACAGTAAGCTTATGACTTGCAGGTTAAGACTTCTTGCTACTGGCCATATAAATTAGGGAAGCCATAATGAGTACATAATGAAACCATAGATGTATTCCATCAAATTGGAAATTGTATCCACAAGAGTAATCAAATCTACGAACATCGCACGAATAGCATGATTTGTTGATGGTCCTCTTTATACCAATAAGGCAAACATTTTCAATAAGTGAATGGACATAACCTTAAAAATGGATCGAAGATAATCAATATGGTTTAGTTTGTCAGCTGAGCAAATAATTTCTAAACCAGTAAAAATAGCTTAAAACTCCATACAAATGATTTGAATGACATTGTAAATAGAAAAATCCAATAGTTTATGGCAATCGCCGGTCAATATTAAATGCCGCTGCCTCCGACAATTTTATTGGGGAACTGTCAAAATACAGAAGTCACCGACTAAAAAGTTCAAGTAAATGGTCATTTTCATAACCATTGTCAGAAAGAGGATATTATCTAGCAAATACGTTCTAAATCTAACAATTTGGGACTAAATTGCGGCGATAAATGACACGTGGCGGCGAATTTCTGATATTATATTTTCCAGCCCCGCCCCTTGCACATAACTTCCAGACAAATATAGTGTACTTACATCTAATTAGTGTAGTAAAAATTCAGCACGAAGTGTCGGTTAACTTTTATAAACTATTATTGTTGCAGTTGTAGATTTCACCTTATACCCTACAACAATTTGCGTCACCGCAATTTCAACAAAATTAGCACGTGTGTACTGGTAGGACAACCTAAAATTTTGGTTGGTTATGTGGCTGCGTTCACTTCTGATTATGCTTTCATGCGCTGTTGCAAAGCGAACGCTGCGCTCATCGCTAAGTTCATGCCTATTTACCACCGCGAATACTCAAAATACTATTGTTATTTTTGTATAAATTAAATAATCACAAAATTAATGTTAGAAAAGACAATCAAGCAATTACTATTGTAATTAACATTCATTAAATGTGTTTAATGTCAAACTATTTCTTCATTTAAGTAATACGGGTATTTTAATGATGTTGCTCATTACGTACTCTTTTTTTTTAATAAATTGAATCGAAGTCTACTTTAGCCTACATTCTATTATTCAGTTAATTTGAAGGTATTGTAGCGTATATTGGGAAAAGTATGATTGAAGAAATACAGATTTTTATTTGAATACATATTTATTTATATAGCATTACATTAAAAACACAACAATGTTTTATAAATTAATAAAAACATGTCATCGGAAGTAACTAAAATACATAGTGCAAAATCTATTCGTATCCTGATACAAAAAATGTACTTTGAGGTATGATAAACCAGTGTTTTCTTTCATAATTTTTGCAACGACAAAATGAAAATAATGTAATGGTGTTTTGTAAATGCCAATTCAAACGATAAAATAATGAAATTGAAAGTCAAAGGCAGAAAAAATTGCATCTTTTCAAACATGTTAAGTAAGTGCAAAAAATACAAGGCATTTCTTATTGCATTAGCATTGGAGTGGAGCTCGGAGCAGAAGCTCTGGACAGTGGAGCAATGAGATTTTATATCCAGATGCTTCAGCAGGGAAAATTTTACAAATGTTTTCTATCCTTCGTATGTTGAAAACAGGCCAAAGAGAGAAAAATCAACTAACTCTCCTAACCTCATCTTTGTGTCTTTTACCTTCTTTAAGAGATATTAAGCGACTGACTTACACTATTTCTTGTTTAACAACTACTATACGCTCCACATTGCGAGTGAACATAGTATAAAGATTATTAAGAAAACGAATCCAGCACAACTTATTAAAACATCCAACATCTAAGATAATATTATTAAGATTCTCCTTTCACATCTTCTCGTTCATGAACAGCCATGTGTCTTTGCAGAGAACATTTTTCGATAAAAGCTTTATTACAAACGTTGCAGATATGCTTCTTGTCTCCAGTGTGTATCTTCATGTGCTTGGTCAGGTTATATTTTCTTTGTAGACTTTTCCCGCACAGATTGCAGGTGAAGTTTTTCTCTCCGGTATGTTTCAGCATGTGCTGATGCAGGCAAGTATTTGAGAAGAACGATTTGCCACAGGTTTGGCATGTGCAATTTCTTTCGTTGAGATGTAGCTTGCGAACGTGCAAAGATCGCGAACCGGAGGTTATGAAAAATAGGTCACACAGTTTGCATTTGTATTTGCGAGCTTCTTCTGTTTTTCCATGCACAGTTACCAAATGTTTGCGTCTGTGGTCATAACTGATGAAGCGGTCGTTGCAGTACGGACATCTGAGGATGAAGAAACAAAACATCATCCACAAGGTACACAAAGAAAAGCAGTAAAGCAGAATGCTGAAGAAAACTTGATTAATAGCTTTAGCTCAAAATTAGCATTGATGTCCGTCGGGTACATCAATATGTATTCGGCGGAGCTGAGGGATAAAGAAAAATCTACAAAATGTATGGTATTTGCTGATAATACATACTTCAACCTGGTTGGGAGTCAGTGGGTAGACCAGAGAAATAGCTCATATTACATTTTTACTACGCATCCATCCTGATATATGAACTAGGGTAATTGTTACTAAAGTCAGCCGTCGCCAGTAGTCGGCCTTTTGATCTTAAAACTTAAATAAAAGTGGATATATTTAAAAAAACAGAATTTTTTAAATTCGTGTAGGTAGTCTTGCTACTTGTCAATGTATATCTGCACTATACTGACCTATATGATGCAATACGCAATTTAAAAAAAGCTTATTTTTACTTAGAAAGTTTCGACAAATTCATATTGTATGGGAATCGCTAACAAAACATACTTTATATTGTCATGCTTTGCATCATTTTGTTTTTTATTGTTCTGTCTACTATCAGTAAATTATTTCGCGATATTCATGAAGTTTCATAGTGATGGCAAAACACTGGGCAACGAATGACCGACCATTGGATTTTGGGGACCGACCACTGAGAGAATTGGCATTTTTTTTGTAATATTCTATTATTTTATGCTTGGTACAATATTAACCATTTTATTTTTAATTGGTTACATTACTTTATCCCTGTTTAATGGAATAACAGCGAAAAAAAAATATGTATTTATCATTCCTTGAATCAAAATCCCTTTTGAAAGTACACCTGTTGCTTAACTGGCCGAGCACTGGCGAAACGACCCTACCGTGAATAAAAAAACAACAAACCTATTAATATTAGGGTTATCTGAATGCTTTCTTCTCATATGTGTGGATCTGGAGTCTGTGCTTTTGAATAACTTTCCGGGACATTTAGGGCACTCATATCTTTCAGTCGAATGTACAATCATATGTTTCTTAAACTGGCCGAGATTGGCGAATCCTCGTCCACAATGTTCACATGTGAAGTTGGGAAAGTGGCCAGGCATATGTATCTGGAGACTTTTGTGAGTTGCGAACGATTCATTGCAAATCCTACAAGCACAAAGGGCAAACATGGATTTAATTAAAATGTATATCATAACAATTTAGTCAATAAATCAATTCTCTACACTGATATTAAAATACCAAACTATAAATTATTACCAGGAGACAGTACCCCCTGTCAGCATTGATTGGAACGATGCACAGAAAGAGAGAGCATGTGAATTTGAACCCATAATACTTTTTGATAATTGTTATCTAAGCGAATGAAACTCTCTTTAAGCTCGAAGAACGTTTTCGATTTTCTAGCATTATTTTTCTTCTCCTAGTGGCCGAGTTTAAAAATGTTGTAGTTCTAAGGACTATAAACTTACATACCCCCGATTTTTATACACATAGCCGAAATCATAAATATAGTATTTTTTTCAACCAATCCACCATAGTCCATGAGGCGGTTGAATTGCAACATTTCAGTGAATTCTAATATAAAACGCTACTATTTCTATCTTTTATAGAATTTTTGATTGAGTTACTTACTTGCACTCCAGTTGAAACTTGTCTAATACGTAGGGTAGTTCATGGTACTTGATTGTGGTTGTTAAAACAGGACGAACCTTTTCTTTTTTTAAAGCAGTCTGTTGTATTTCACTCACTTTTTCTTTTGGAAGTGCTGCCTTTTTTCTATAAAACGTATCAACCTTTTAGTAATATATTTATGCAGAGTAAATCTCAACCATTGAGTGTCTGAATACTATAAAATGTAAAACCAAAATATTTGCCAATAGTTGATAACAAAGTTAATTACAGACACAAACCCTGAATCTTTGGATAACATCAATGTGTTAAATTTTACACAAAAGAGGATCAAGCCTCGAGAATTAAATCCTTCAGTTTTATTACTGGATTCTGTATTTGTAAGCTAGAGCCAATTATTCCTTCACTCATTACAATATTGCAATAAATTGATATTGATATAAATTATATTCTTGTAAACTCACTTTGACGTCTTTACAACCTGCAGAGTCTTGCTATTTGAAAAACTATCTTTTTTGATAGTCTTTATTGTTTTAGTTGTTGACTCTTTAGAGTTTTTTCTGAAATTTTAAGTAAAATATTACAACAATCAATTATTAACTGTTTCTCATTTCCCCTCCATAAAGTACAAATTTTTTTCATTTTTTTCTGACAAAACATCCACTTTCTATGTGAACCATGAATCATGGCCACTGCACAGCTCCTCCAGGACAATTTAAATTAACATCATTCTACAGGTTCCACAATAAGTTTGACAACCTCATTTTTCCTTCCCCTGAGATTTCTGTGATTTAGAAAATATTAAATACTACATATCATCGTTTCCATTGCAAAATTAAATATCTGCATATGGGTTTTTGACCTTTTCTATTATTAATACTACAAAAATTTCCTTTTAGTATAAGCAAAATAACACAATTGACAAAATTTATGGTTAAATATTTATTTTTTTCCATGTCCGCTCCCAATGTGGAGCATATGGTCTCTTAATGGAGGTATCTTAACAGAATTTTTCTACGAGAACTGCTTGTTACTCAGCTACTCAACCTCTCTTTATTTTTTTAAGAGAGTAGGAATAAGGATAGGGCTAGGACAGGACTAGTGGTTGGCTAATCGCTCTCGCTACGCCCCATGAGGATAGGATGGAGAGGAGGGAGTTTTAGACATCACAAACACTCACAGATTACAAACAGAAATCCATAAATCGATTGAAAGATCAATTTATGAAAACCCTCCGCATCGGGAATTGTACCCGAGACATCCGTAACTGTAGTCAACGACGCTACCAACTGCGCCATGGACGTCGACAAATTTTTAAAAGATGTATATATTTAATATTAATCACGTGTTTTTTATTTTTGTTTAAATTCTATTTAATATTTTTAAAACTGTTTTTATGCTCCTTTGAAAAATTGAGATTTTGCAATGGAAATGAGGATATGGGATACATATTTGGCAAAAATAAGAAATGCTGGCAGAATCTAGCGAAAATAAATGCAATTGATGGGTATTCTGGATACTCCATATTCTTTCCATAGAATTTGCATTCAAAAAATACTTTAAAAACAGCCGAATGAGTAATGCAAAATCAATTTCTGTTTTAAAATAAAGCGAAATAATTTTTTTTGAATGATTTGTAGTTGAATACGTTGCACTGAGAGCAAACAGGTGTATGTTCATAAAATTTTAACTGGTACATTGATTTGCTTAGAATCCAAATACCTTCTCCCTCTTGTTTTACGAATTTTTTCCACTTTATTCGGCAGTCTTTTAACAATTGATTCTTTGATTGAACTCAGTTCATTCTCGACTAGAAATAAAATTGATTCTTTTTCTTCGATTCCTGATAGGTTGTCGTCGCTACTTTCCGCTTTCAAGTCAAAGGAAGATAAGTCCAGAGTAGCAGATGTTGTTTTCATTTTTTCTTTAATTGTAAAATAACAAAAAGATATTAATTTACTTAACATGCTATAAAATTATCAATATTAAAGGATATGTATACAAATATTTCTCATGCATTTTCAATCAAGTTTTTAACTTCAACTTACGCTCAACTAAAACAATGACAATATTCAAACAATAATGAAACATAGGCTCGAGTATAAATAGTTTTCTGATTGATTTTCAACATTTCCATTTATATACAATGCAAAGCGAATCCTACATAGATATTATCAAAAATAATTAATACTTACTAAGTCTTTTCTTAATATTTTTCTGAGCATCTTCCACTTGTTTTCTGAACTGTGCCACATCTCTTAGTCTTTTGATGCAAGCCTCGCATATTAAATACACATTCTCAGATCTCTCTCTTTGATTTTCTCCCAACTACAAACAAAATATCTATACAGTTGTTTAACTGTTTAAAAACTATCAAAAATCATGGATTAATTACGCATTTGGTCACAATAGATGATTACCTGCAACGAAAAGCTGTAGTGCAGTATTTCTGAATATATTTCAGCAACGCCGTTATAAACGTTTGCCTGCATCATATCTTTCATGTGTCTTTCATTAGTTTTGTTTGCCAAACAGGTTTGACAATATTTTGAAGAACTTTCAAGCTCTGTTTCATAATTTAAATTATCCACCGATTCCATTTTTATGAGCATATGTGCTAGCGACACATCTTCTGGATCCATAATGAGTATCTGTTTAAAATTTTTGAATATGAAGCTTCAAGATTTTGAAACCCTACATAGGCTGCTACCGCAGTATTCTCTGTATCCTGTTTTGGTAAACATACTTTACGACATGCTACTCTTTATCTGCCTAAAAACACTTAATGCTGCTAAAAACAACGCCATTCTCTAGGGAATTTGCTAAATATGCTTAACAACTTGCTATTCTTTTTATTTCCGAAAATTCACTAAATACCGCTAATAACAATGTAGTTATATAGATAATTTTGATTACAATACGTAAATGCAAAATTATTATAGATATGAATCAAGGAACCGATAATTTCCGCGAAATACGAATCCGTATGAAAAAGAACTTCTTAGAACAAACCATAGAGCAAATTAGACATTTGGTGATAGATTTTTGAAATAAGATTTTGTATTTCGCATAATGTATTGGGTTTTTTGATTATAATGATTGATTCTTTGTCAATTCCCTATCTACAATGAAATTATCTAGAGAAGGGCATTGTTTATAGCAGCACTAAGTATTTTTTCAGGCAGAGAAAGAGTTGCATGTTTACCTTATTAACGGCGTTTAGTAAATTTTCGGGAAGAAAAAGACTAGCAAGTTGTAAAGCATATTTAACCCTACTTTTTCGGTGAAACAAAAACTGGAATCGGTTGTATGTAACTTATAATCGCAGGAATTGGTAAACACAGATTGTTTATAATTATTTAGAATTAAAATATAAAAGTTGACACTGACAGTTATGCATTATACTTTTTTGGTATTTGTGGCTATATAGTGTATATAATAGCATATTACTTTATGGTGTATATAGTGAAAATAATTTAATTGGCATTTATACTTTATTATGCAAATAAAAAAAACTCGTGCATTTCAATCTACTATAGCCATGTCTTGATATATGTATCACACAGCACAACACAATTATACCTTATAATCGATACCTATTAAGGTATGACGCCACTTTCTTTTTTAAGTTATTTTATATAGATTTGCCTTAAATCCATTTACACAAAGTTTTCACAACAGCGTGATGCTGAAACAGTTATCAATCATACCTTTAAATTCTTAGAATAACATACCTATTGCTATTTTTATTTTATTATGATAAGTTCTATCAAGAAAATCCGAACCCAATTAATAAATTTGTTATATAATTTAATATAATTTAAGACATCGACTGAGGGTGCTTGATGGAATTTCAATATCAAATTTGGATTATTGAGATTTTGTACACTTCCATGTATTTTGTCACTAACGACCCGGGTTTCGCCTTTCGGCATCGTCAGGCATTCGAGCACACGAATGGACTCGAACTGAGAGACAGTAAACAGTGTCTAACGTTTATATAGAAGATACAAATGCGACAAATATTATTTACGAGGTAAGATATTATACGTCTGAGAGCCACACTGATACTTGAGTTAAAATTTCGGTAATCGCCCTAATCCTTATTTTGTAAACACCATATTAACAGAGTGGCGAATTGCCGCTTTTGTATCTTCTATATAAACGTTAGACACTGTTTACTGTCTCTCAGTTCGAGTCCATTCGTGTGCTCGAATGCCTGAAGATGCCGAAAGGAGAAACCCGGGTCGTTAGTGACAAAATACATGGAAGTGTACAAAATCTCAATAATCCAAATTTAATAAATTTATTGTTTTAAAAGTACTTCTGATGATTAATGGCGTGATGCCGAAACAGCTATTTAATATATGATTAATAATTCTTCTGGAACTGTATACTAAGCTATTTTTCCTCATTACTATACATTCTATTTTAGGCAAATTTGTTCTTATTTTCCAATAATATAGTTATATTATTTTGTGCACAACTTCTTGTCATCATTCACATAACAACACGCTTTTGTATGTTTGGGGCATCCATATATGACGTCACACGATTTTGACTATTTTTTAACCCCCCATTGTCACATTTCTTCATAAAGCCTTTATCAAAAAATCACCAATTTTCAAATTATATCCCCCCTTGGAGCGTGACGTCATATATTGGCGGCCCCTAAGAGATAAGTAAGTAGGTACTTCAGTATATTCCCTTTTCAAAAACTTATACTTAAAATCAACTAAGAAATTCTAAAGAACATTCTTTTTAAGCAAGTATCATCTATATATTGTTATAATGTGTAAATGAGACAAACATTACTTTTGATAAATATATTATTTATTACACCTTATTAAACTAGTACAAATAGATGCTAATACAATGAAATAAAAGAATAATAAAATTTATGGTATGTATAATATTTGTGAAAATCATATTTTAATGAAGTCAAAACCATGTGTCCTTTTTTAGAGTGGATATTATTCAATAAGCACATTGTAGGGTAATTTGAATGATAAAAAAAGTCAGTTCAATGGTAATCTGATTCAATCAATGGGTTAGAAAATATTTTTTCAAAAAATGATTAATTTTTTTTATTGAAACAACTTTAAATTCCATTAAAAATTGATTACACACAACATAAAATAATTACATTCACAACAAATATACCCAATCAACTATTTATCACTCATTTAACAAAAGATTGAATTCATAATGAATGTAATACACAGTCAAAAATAATAATAACCATCATATTTGAGAATAAAAGAAGGCAGGTCGTCATATTATGAGGATGCCAGACAAATGTTTTTTCATCAATATTGAAACATATGCACAAGCAGTTTATCGAGGAACAACACAATGCGGAGGCCGGCGCCAGACTTCTTCCAAACTAGGCTGCACTGTTTTTTTACACCCTCGTAATAAACGTTAAAAACTGATTTGTTGAATGTAAACCACATAAGAGCCACAAGCGCATCTTTTTTCGATCTGCCCGGTACTGACATGTGGATGTGCTATGTGCCTTTGAGTCTTCACAAAATTTTACAAATTAATTTTTTAGCCAAACTGAGTCTAAATCAGTGGTTTTTAACCTTTTCAAAGTCACAGGACACTTTTCATAATAAGAAAAATTTGCAGAGCACCAAAATGACCAAGGTCAGAAAACTAGGCAATGAAGTATAACTAACATTCCTCTTATTTAAAATTATAAAAATTACATAACAGAAAAACTTATGGCATTAACACGTTCACAACGGGAGAAATATGACCAAAATACGCGCAGTGACGGGGCAGATTTGCACGGAATTGATAACAGATCATGGTTGTATTTAAATCATCATAACTTTTACTTTAGCGGGAAATTTTTGTAGAAAATTGCCTCAAATCTTCAAATTCTCAATCTAATCGAACAATCTTGTGAATAAGGTTATAAACATGGCCCTTCTAAATAAATTTTATTTGCGATAATAAAGAAACTCCCGAAACAACCTTTCAATTGTTTAAACCCTGATGTTATGGATTATTATGTATCCTTTTAAGACATCGACTGAGGGTGCTTGATGGAATTTCAATATCAAATTTGAATTATTGAGATTTTGTACACTTCCATGTATTTTTTTCACTAACGACCCGGGTTTCGCCTTTCTGCATCTTCAGGCATTCGAGCACTGACACTGTTTACTGTCTGTCAATTCGAGTCCATTCGTGCGCTCAAATGCCTGAAGATGCCGAAAGGCGAAGCCCAGGTCGTTAGTGACAAAATACATGGAAGTGTACAAAATCTCAATAATTCAAATTTATCCCTTAATAAATCAGTGGTTCTAAATTTTTTTAATGAAAATAAATTTAATAACTCACCAAGTAATATCGTCTGGCAGTTGGCATGTGTAGTGCATTAAACTATATAGTTTTTCCAAAACATATTTCAAGTATTTGTCTCAAGTCAAGTAAAACTAAACGCAATGTTATTTATATATTAAGCAAAATATGTGTCATTTATTATGTAAGCTAATGTTTTTTTTTTGAGTGATAGTGTAGAAAATTTTCTAAATGTAGTGGAACTTTGCAATGGTGATAAATATAGGAAGTTTCTTTTCCAATATTCTGCTTTGCATAAACACGAAATCTTCTAAGAATTTCACCATCTTTTTATTTTTAACAGAATAGTAATCTTTCAAAGATTTTAAAAGGTAGATCAAAATGTAGAGGATGTGTTGTCATCTGTCCTTTTAAATTTCATCTATAAACGTATCTTCATCCATATTTAGGAATTGATTTTTAAAAAGAATAGGATGAAACTGACCAACCGACAATTACGTGAAAAGGTGTTCCGTAATAAGCTGATCAACTTTTTTCAATAATATTATGAATTTCAAATAGTTGTTCAATATTACTTTGGAACTGTCCTGGTTGATTCAACAGATAAGACTGCTCAACAGCTAGATTATAGCATACCATTGTGATATGTTTTGTTATCATTGGTTTTGAGATAAACTATAAAACATGACATAGTTAAATGGCTTTATTTCATAATTGCCGACATTTCAATCCATAAAGAAATTAGAATATCATTAATGCATGTCTTGCAAACAATTAATGTTAAGAAAATGAAACATCATTTAAAGAGTTATGAGCGATTAATGTCGCTTTTATCGAACAAACGGTGGATGCTGCAGAAAATACGTTCCCTGAGCAACACGTAAATAAAAAAAAACTGTATATTTGTAAAAACTGTAACTAAAATATCTTTGGTTCAAAAATCAAGCAATGCGATATCTGAGCTCCAATTTTTTAATTATAAGCTGTGGACAAGATCAGCGATTATTCTTCTTGAAATAAACATTAACAACTCGATGTACTCACAGTTCTAAATAAATTTCGTTTCCATTAACAAAATTTGTTCAAATGAATTTTCCTGTCAAATACGAGGCTCTCATAATTTTACGGAGCACCTGTTAAGAGCCACTGTTTTAAAAGTTTGAAAAAATATTTGAGCTGTCACATTTAGGAAAGTTTAAGTGCGTTTTTGTGGAACTACGTCCAAGTATAAGGCAGCTTTCATTCTCACGATTGATTTCTATTATTCGCCCTTGATAACATCTCTCTCGTGGACAATCATGTGCCCTTTCAAAGAACATTTTTGCGTAAACGCTTTACCACATACATTGCAAATATGCTTCTTATCACCGGTGTGAATTTTCATATGCTCGGTGAGAGTGTACTTCCTTTGGAAGCCTTTTCCGCAAACCGTACAAGCAAAATCTTTCACCCCGGTATGGCTCAGCATGTGCTGACGCAGATACGCTTTGGAGTAGTACGATTTACCGCAAGTCTTGCACATGTTGTTACGTTCATTGAGATGAGATTTCCGAATGTGTATGGAACGGCGGCCTGATGACGTGAAGTATTTATCACACATTTTACATTTGTACTTGCACGCCTCTTCTGTCTTGCCATGCACATTTACCAAGTGCTTGCGCCGGTGGTCGTAGCTGGCGAAACGCTCACTGCAGTGTGGACATCTAATGAAAATGAGAGAAACAAAACAATCTTTCATTGCGTTCAATTTAATATTTTTTACTATTAACCATATACAGAAAAATTTGTTCATATTGTTACATTAAAAATATTCTGTTTCTCCTCATTGGGCCAATCACGTCACCGATGAAGAGTATGTTAGAAGGGCCAACAAGCAGCCCTTATAGCCATCGAACACAGAAAAAAATTAAGATATTTTTAGGTATACTAAATAACAAATTCTATCTAATAGCATTTATTGAATAAACAACCTGTGAACATTAGGATTATCAGAGTGTTTTCTTTTCATATGTGACCATCTGGAGTCGACTGTCTTGAAAATCTTTCCGGGACATTTAGGACACTCGTATCGCTCTGTCGAATGGACATTGCTATGCCTTTTAAACTGGACAATGTTTGCAAACCCTCGGCCGCAATGTTCGCAAGTGAAATTGGGAAAATGGGATGGCATATGTATACGCAGGCCTATGTGATTTTCGAATGTTTCATTGCACAAACTGAAAGAAAAAAAAACCATCATTAGAGATATAAATAATATTGTCACCATTCTGACAAAAAACAAAAATTTAGTTTATTAGCCAGCTTCGCCAAGGATATAGTGGAAGTTCAATATATCACCGTGAACCATACTTCATATAACACCCACAAAATATAGCCCATCAATTAATATTAATGTTAAAAGTTCAAAATAGCACAGTTGACCTAGGTATGGCAGCCAGAATGGTATGTGCAAATTTCATGTCGCTACTGTATACCGTTTGGGAGGAGTTCTTGTAACAGGCAGATTTATACATATATTTTCTGCTGTTTAGTAGAGATATTTAAATTGTACAAATGTAGTTTTTTATTTAACTTTAAGTCCTTTATAGTTACTTACTGGCATTCCACTTGTGAACTGTCCAGAGTATATGGTAATTTATTATAATTGTATGTACTTTTTACAAACGGTTTTTTCTCAACCAGTTCTGCTTTTGGCGTTTCTTGTGTTTCATTCGTACTGTCTATTGTTTGTTCTGTTTTTGCTCTGAAAATAAAAAATCGCAAATTAACATTGCCGACAGATATTCAAGGCAAAAATACAGATCATAATATTAAAACAACACTATTAGTATTTTCATATACATATATTATATTCATAACAGTTTGGGATATGCACGATTTTTTACAGCATCTGGTAACAAAAATTGACACATTTGTATCATAATCCATGCGCCATGGTAATAAATTTAAAACATAATTATTTACATAAGTCTTAAAATCTTGAAATTGTTGACTATTTTTAATTTAACCTTTTTACTTAATTGTATATTTTTAATTTGTTCAATTCTGCTTGATGGTTAAATTATAAAGTTTATGTTCTGAAAAATTTGCCAGAGTGGTCGATATACAATGACATATTATTAAAGGTAAAATCACGAGTTTTATTTTGCAAAATTCAATTTAGTCGAAAATAGTCGAGGATATCATTTGATATTATAAAATAGACATCTTAAAACAGTAGAGAAAAAATATACGCATGCAAGAAAAAGTATTACATAGATCTTTATAAACTACCATTGATGCGAGCAAACATATTGTAAATATTTGAGAATACCAAAGAACTTTCTTCAAATAGTAATATAGAGATATTTCATACTCACTGTAATGAGGGTTCCAAGATATTTTGTGCATTAGTAGATGATTTGGGTGTTCGCAGCACAACCTTAAGGCTATTTGATCTGTGAACTGGCATTTTTGTAAAGAATCGTCTGCAAAAGAAAATCAAATTATAAAAAATCTCAGCCATACTTATATCGCTTGCTTACTGCAAAAGGACCAGTTTGAAGATGATCCGGTTCGAAAAGAATATTTATTTTTCAAAATACGAATTAATTATCAAATAAATCAATAACATTATCTAAGACATCGACTGAGGGTGCTTGATGGAATTTCAATATCAAATTTGGATTATTGAGATTTTGTACACTTCCATGTATTTTGTCACTAACGACCCGGGTTTCGCCTTTCGGCATCTTCAGGCATTCGAGCACACGAATGGCCAGTTCGAGTCCATTCGTGTGCTCGAATGCCTGAAGATGCCGAAAGGCGAAACCCGGGTCGTTAGTGACAAAATACATGGAAGTGTACAAAATCTCAATAATCCAAATTTAATAACATTATCATTTTTCAATTTAATTTGTGTAAGCTTTCAGTTAAACATTATAAAACCATTGCTGCAAATAATTAATAAATAACGTAAAAAAAATACATAAATATTTTGGAAAATTTGTTAAAAAATTTGCAGCCATCTAATATTGAGAGTAAAGGTGCATTTCTATTTGATTCTGTTCCTGGAATTAATGTCAATAGTACCAGATGCCCACAGATGAACTCAATAAGGATCTAAGTCTTTGAAAATTATTTCATTACTTACTTGAGATTTTTACTATGCATTTTAAAATTCCGAAATTTTATATTGAAAACAAGGACGTTGACCATTCGGCTACTGGCCCAACAGTCAATAAAATAATTCAGATGTCTTTTTCTGTATATCTAATGGCATTTTAAGAATAAGAGTTTTTCTCTTTTTCAAAGCAGGTATTTTAACACAGTTAGTAAACATTGAACATAATTGGATAATAATAATGACTGTTTTAATGATAATATTACTTGTGGTCAAATTTAAAGTAAATAACAATATATGATGGGAGAAAAAAACCAATGAGATATGAGCTTACTTTCCATCTTTGTGATCCGTGTTGGCTTTCAAAATTTCCTTTTTTATGGGAAGTTTCTTGACCACTTTCTTGATTTCTTTTTTTAATACTTTTTTCGGTACAACAGGCTTTTTACTAGTTAGCAGTCGAATAAATTCATCATCGTTGTCATCAGAGCGATTACCGTCGCTACTATCAAAGCTGGGCTCATGGAATGTAGATAAATCAAGATATGAAGTTGACGGTGCTTTTTTTGAAACTGTAATAAAGTGATGATAAAATAAATATATACAACTTACGAATACTTTGATAATGATTTTAATTTATACTTGCTTCTCACTACAAAACTTTAATCGTGAGAATCGTAAATATAATTGAATTTAATTTTTACTTTTCTACAACCAATAGAGCACCGAGGCGAGGGCAAGAGTTATTATAATAAATCAATTATAAGTTGATTGCAACTTCAAAATAATTATGAATACTACAGTGAGATAATTTTTCATTTCCATATTTCTCATGTTGAATTTAATTGGTAAATATAACGTACATGTATATATTATTATTTTGATATTTTAATCCTTACCACGTCTTTGCCTAATGGATTTCTGTGATGTTTCTACTTGTTTTTTAAAAGCCGCAACATCTCTTAGTTTTTTTATACATACGTCACAAATGAGATAAATGTTTCGTAATCTTTCTTCTCGATTTCTTCCCATCTGAAATCAACGAATAAAATAGCAGTCGATAAATTCCCATAAATTTATGTGCAGGATAATTATATAGCCTCAAGCTTAACCTGTGCTATATACTTTAACTGGTAAAAGATTATCAATATTGACTCACCTGCATTGAAAAGCAATAATCTATCATTTCGGAATACACCTCCGATCTACCGTGATGGGAATAAGGCTGCATCATATCTTTAAGATTATTAGAGTTTCTTAAGCAACCCTGACAAAACTTCGAAGGATCTGCATCGTATTCTGATATATCCTCGTTTTCCAACTTGATAAAGAGACTATCTAATGGAATATCATCTTGGTCTATCATTTCCATAGTAGTTATATTACTTTTTTAAAGTTTATTAAATAAGATTTGATAAATAAGTGGTTCAAATTAACATATTTTCATTCCAAATGCTTAAATACTTATGGAAATTAACTTTAACCGATTGATGAAGCAATTCCTCGAACTTCAATAATTAATCAATTTAGTTAAACTGTCATAAAAGCGAAAGCCAAATACATTGTATTTATTTTTGACAGCTTTGTTGTTTTAGCTTTTTATGAGATGTTCACCACTTATGGCCAAAGGGTGAATATGTAGTAAGATTGCTATTTTTTATTTTCTGTTTTATTTTTCAACTCGATAATTTTATGAAATTTCTGAACTATACAACTTAGTACTTTTAACTATTTTCCTTTTTGCACAACAATTTTTAATTGAAATATTAGTTGCTCAGAATTTTTGCCTTGTTATCGGTCATCAACAACTTGCTTTAAAAAACCGCATCTATTTTACTTATTGTAAAGCTGTCATAAAAATATGATGGTAGGTAATGCTTTGCTGACAGCGTGACAAGATTTTCAAAAGTAGCAATCATTTAATATAATTAAGTCGGCACCAACTTAATATATCGTTTCACAAACAGCAATATTTATGCCGTATCCCAAAACTAAAACGTGGGTTACGACCTACGAGATGTTGATGTTTGTCGAGCAATGTTTGTCCATCTGTATATTATCTATGGTTCACCTGCCTCATCTGTCAACTGTCAGAAGCAATAACATTCTATAATATCTTTTAGAATTTGAATGCTGTGTGGATCGTATTTCTAAAATATATTATTCCATTGGATTCAAATATTTGAGTCACGCTGATTAAGTACTTGGGATTTTTACGTTTAATACATAAATTTAAAATATAAGTTTGTAACCTGCAACGCCGGCGAATTTATTGCTGTAGCTGAATAATCCATGGAAATAATGGAAGACGACGAGAATTCACTAGGAAAAGAAAGCTTTCGTTCGGAAATGGAATTTGAAACAAAGAAAGATGTTAATTCCTACAACTCTCTCAAACTTTGCCAAACATGCGTGATAAATGACAGCTGCGATAACCTAAAAGATATGATGCAAACTCATATTTATCAGGGAAGAATCGAAGTGTATTCAGACATGCTAGAGTATTGCTTTAATTTACAGGTAAACAATAAAAATTTCTAATTTTGGAAGTCTACCAGTTAGTTCATTTATAAAAATCATTACATTTGGCACAATATAGAAAATAATCATAATTTTACTGATAAATTGTAGTTGTTATACTTCTGTTTATCTGGAATAGATGGAAAAAGTTCTAAATCGATTTATGCAAATGGCCAAGCAGCCAAAGAGGGCAAATGCCCAAGAGCTTCGACCACACGTCTATTGGTCTGGCAATCATCTAAAGTTTTGAAACCATTGCATGATTCATTCTCATCCACTGTATGTTAAATGAGAAAATAATGATCGATAAATGGGGGTAAAAATACGGTGTTCTTACAATAATTTACAAACTGAGTAAGCTTTAAAAGTAAGATCATCGTTTTTCTTTTGGCTACTTTTATAATAAACTGTTAAAAATATTTAGAAAAACCGGATAGTACCTATTCCATCAGCTAGAAGAAAAAATGTTCAAAATACATATCTTGAAATGTTAAAAAGCTTGATATTATCACAAATAGCTCGGAATAATGCAAAATTTCTTACAGGTCTCAATCAATCAATATTGCAATTCGTTCTTAAACGGTTCTTACATGTAGACTCATTAATTGAAAAATATTGTCAGCAACTTGAATTGATTGTAGGTATTTATATAGAAATACTTGAGTAAATAGTAAAGGATTGGAAATGAATAGCTTAGAATTCCTATAAATGCATTAAAACATTCAAAAAATCAAATATCAATAATTTTATTTCTGATGAGATTTTCTCTTACTTTTTCTTTTTTCGATTTCTGTACTTAGTACTATTGTTTGTATCTAACCCCTCCCCCCAGTAAAAGAAAAAATATCCCACTCTTAATCTATCATAAGAACCTATGTCTATGTGATAATTTTTTTTTTATAGAATGATAGTTAGTCTGAAGATGTTTCTCAAAGAGGTGAAACACGTGTGACAAATAGTACAACCAGTGAAATAAAAATGTGTCAATTTTATTTTTGTTTTAAAGATTTAATTTGATTTGTAAGATGGCAGGCGATCAAAGAGAGAGATTGGAAAACAGCTACATGATCTGCGATGTATGCATTGATAAGCTGAGAGTTATTGTCAGCTTTAGAAACCAGGTTGAAGCTGCTCAGAAAAACATTCACAGCAAAATCTTGAAGGCATCAATAAGAAAAACCGCTTCCCTGGATGAAACAGACACTGAAGATGATGTCAAATCTGATGAAGATATAGACAATTTTCTCTCCGATCTCAATGAGGATAATACCACTTCAGAATCGGCCCAAATCGATTCTCGAAAGAAACCGTATAGTAAAGCTGACATCGATCATCCAAAAGAAAGGTACGATAATGTATTCTATTTCGACTGATGTGGCGAGTGTCAAATTTAATTTATAGCTGTCGAAAAGTGTTGGTTTGGAAAATGTGCACTCGAACATTATATTTCATAATGAAAAGCAGTAACCTGCGAAATGCATTAATTATGTATAATAGTACCAGGGCTGTGTACAGTATCTAAAAATCTACAGACTAACTTTACCTTCAACTCCAACTCCGGTTTTAATCCTTTCCCTCCCCAGTTACCTAACTCGATTTATCCGAAGTTATTAACAGAAGTTGTTTTGGAATTGGGCTGGACATGGGTAAAATAAATATACTAGTTAGTAATAAACAACAGAGGAACTTGTTGATAATGTTGCCTCATACACTATGAATTTCTTTAATTTCATTTTGTAGATAATATAAATATGATCTCTTTTTTTTTAACGAGAGATAATATCAAAGAAGCAGAATTCATATAAAATGTTCAACCTTTTTACATTCACAGCAAAAAGATAATTGTTCAAAAAAAAGGCGAGAAGTTGACGTCAAAGTTTCTCAAAAAATACATCAAGCAAAATCCAATGCCTGGTGACAAGAGGAGCTTACGAGGAAATGAAATTCCATTTGTTTTGAAAAGCGGTCAAAAACAGTGCAAGTAAGCTCATTCTCATTCTCATTCATATGTTACATAGAATTATATATGCATATTACGTGGACCAGTGGCTGATTAAGCATTACGGAAGCCTCAGGCGCAATATAATTTGGACGCCTTGTTTTTTGGGGTCAACATAAAAGGGTCACAAAATTCAAAGAAATCAAAAATAAATATTGACTACCGAATTAATAATATATGAGTTATGGATTATATAAATTATTTTTGAGCCCCTATGATTTGGAGGCGCTAAGTGCACGCCTCCTGTGCTTATGGGTAATCCGCCACTGACGTGGACTATATTCTTATGTACTGTGTTTCCTGTGGAAAGAGAATATCATTAGATTCTCTCTTGGCACGGTCTAAGAAAACGGACCAACTATTTTTTTACACCGATTTTTTTGCTTTTACGCAGTTACAGAAAACGAAAAGTATTAATAAATACAGTATATTATGTATATATTTAGAAACACTCTTGCCATTTGTGATTATTTGAATCGTCATTTTTCCAATTTAGCGAATTTTAAGATGCAGTTGTTCCTTATCTTTTTTGTACAGAGGGCAGCACGTTCCTAGAGAAATACTATACCCATACCAGATAAGGACTTAGCATTCAGTGTGTTATTGAATTTATTTCAGAAATATTCTACCAGTAGCAATATAACTACTTTTAATCCCTGAAAAACAATCATCTTTGTTTTCCTATATTTTTATATGTAATCCTTGGATTAGCACTGCTCTCTGGAGCCTAGTGGTGAGCTCTGCTTACCAATCAAATGTATTCAAATCCTGACTGGCATCATCAAAATGAAATAAAATGTATTTAATTTTACATAAATATGCAATCAAGTTCAACATTAGATTGAAAAAAATTCTGCTGTCAAACATAAAAAGCCAGCTAATGGCAAAATGCATATTCTGAGCAATGGAATGTAAACTATGATTTCATATTTATTTGAAAAGATTTCATTGAATAATTCAGTCAACCGAACCAGAGAACTCTATTATAATAAGATTAAAAAAATAGGTAGCCAAGTATTTAGTTCTGCAGGACTAATAGTTCTGACAGCGGCATGATGAAAAAATATTATAGCTACCAGCTATAACTGTATAATTAATGCTATTCCTATTTTTACCCGGTGATGTCATCATAAATTGATGGTTGAAATCACAGTTTATATTTCGTAGCTGAGAATATTTATTTTTTAGGTAGTGATGGTTGCTTAAAATTGTACTAATTGAAAAAGGGATTGACTTAATCTATTCAACATTTTCATAAAATCATCCATTGTATTATGTAACTTATATCTGTTTTCAGAATGTGCAGAGAATCTTTCGATACAGAGCAAGGTCTTAAAATACACATGTCTCTCCATTTTCCAAATTTCACATGCAAAATCTGCGGTCGGCTATTCTACAACCGTATGGGAATCTTAATGCATCTTAAGTCTCATTCGTCAGAGAGATTTGAGTGCTCCAAGTGTCCCGGGAAGATATTCAAGCGAAAAAGGAGTCTTTCGATTCACGAAAAGATAAAACACGCCGGAAATCCCAACATTCATAAGTTTGTAACATGATGATTATTATTATTTTCTCCACTCCCAGTGAAAGACGTAAATTGCTATACATCAAGTTGCTCATATGACTTTTACAATAAGACCATTTGGATTTGCTGAACATAACGAAAACGAATCGATAATCATATTGTCGCTCAAAAGCAAAAGGTCAATTCATGAAAAAAAATAGATTCTGAGAAAAACGCTACCCTGAAATGTTAAAATGTATTAAAATCAACGTGGACCAGGAGGTAAGATTGCCTACGAGCCAATAACTATCCACAGACAACTCTGAGGTAAAATGTTTTTAGGTGACCATCAAATATCAACATTTGGCCACGTTTAACTACCTAGGTATGAATCTCATATGAAAAAAATCTTGATTACATTGGTGTAGGCAAAGTAACAACTGGGAGGTTACTTTGCCTTATTTTTATTTCGCCATACATGAATTGAATATTTGTTTACAAATACACAAGTTACGTTTTTTCAATTGTGATTTTATATCTTTTGTTTCGCAAATGTCTTTTTGTCTATCATGTAGAGAAAAACATTACAAATAAAAGTGCGTTCATAACACCAATATTTCACAAGTATCCTTTCACTTTTAGGGCGATCATATAAACTACCTTCCATCTTATTTATTTAACACTTAATGTAGCTGATGACTCCTCTATTAGAGGCATAAAACAGGGAATAATTTGCTACTAAGTGTAAAAAATGCTATTGCATTAGTCGCTATAATTATTGTAACAAAATTTAAAGACTATTTCAAAGCAAATGGTAAAAATTCAAGTCACTGAAACAGGTATTACTTTCTTATAGATGCAGTTACTGTGGGGAGCGCTTTAAGTATCACCATCAACGAATGAGACATTTAATAACGGCACATAATAAAACAGATGAACTGAAAAAATACAAATGTAAGCTGTGCGACAAGTCATTTCAATTGTCCAACGCGCGAGCTTCCCACTTCAGGAAAGTGCATCTGCTGGAGAGGAATCATTCGTGCAACGTCTGCAGCAAACAGTTCTTCACCAAGTCTGACATAGCGAAGCACCTGTTGACTCACACGGGCATCAGAAATTTCCCGTGCACGGTGTGCAGCAAGAGCTACCTGAGGAAATCTACACTAACCGAACACATGAAGATACACACCGGAATGAAAAATCACAAATGTAAAGTGTGTGACAAGGCTTTTACGCAAAAATGCACTTTGAAGAGCCACATGCTATCACTTCACAATGTCCAGATGATAGTCTGATATATTTACTGCGGGAAAATTTATTTTTTTGTCCGCTCTAGATGTCGAGCATACGTACTTCTAACGGAGCTAATCTCAACTGACGTTTTTCTATGAGAACTGCCTGTTACTCAGTTGCTCAACCTCTCTTTTTTTCAAGAAGAGTAAAGAGAGAAGGATAGAGCTGCGGTTAGTTATCGCTCTGGCTACACCATGTTCTTAAGATCACATGGGTCGATAATAAATCATGCAAATCCATAAATCGATTGAAAAATCAATTTATGAACCTATTCATACTGGGCAAACCTGCGAGCACTGCAACTGAAGCTGAGACATTGACCAGTCGGCCACAGGCCATCGGGAAAATATCAAAACAGTGAAATCCAAGTTTTACATGCCTGGAATTCATGTTTGAGGGCTATTTGTTTTATTTTAGTAGTGTTTATTTCCAGCAATGCAGGTTAGAAATACTCAAAATCAAATTAAATTCATTAAAACATCCAATTAAATGCGTGACAATCTTTGAAACGAATAGTTTGGAATCAAATTTACAACTTGTCGAAATTTTTTTTTGTCATTCGTCTGATGTGCATAAAGCACACGATCTGTCCTATATTAGGCATGACTAATTTATTTAATGATTGTTTATATTTTGCATCAGAGCTTTTGCTTCCAAAATATTTTACACTAAAAAATGAAAACAAGACCCTCTTATAAAAATTCTATTTCATAGAGAAATAATAGAATGTTTATTTTTTTTGGTTGTAAGTAAGAATAGATTATAGGTACTATAGAATTAGATATATCAATTGTAAACAAAAAAATGTCTTCATACTTGTTTTGTAGTTCAACCATAGTTTTATCTTTTTTTCTAACTAAATATGTACACATTATTTTTTTCTTTTATTTTATTAATGTAAACTCTCAATATTATTACTTATTATTACTTTATACACCATTGAGCATACAAAAAAAATTATCTTAGGTGGACTAAGTCTTTACTGGACGAGCATAGCTTGAAAATATCAATCATTCTTCGCCAATGGGAGTGTCCTACGTGAGAGGTGACGAAAACACGTGGTGCGCCGCCTCACACTCGCAAAGACTTCGTCCACCTAATTTGCCGCATTAGGAGTCTTCACATATGCTAGGCTAATTCGGCCGGGAGTAGGAGGGTTAATAATCAAAATTCAATGGAATTTATAAAACACAAATTGTATATAAAAATATTTATAATTACAGTATGAATATGTAATGATACTTCTAAAAAAATTGTTCAAAAAGCAATTTTAGAAAATTCAGATAGTGTAACATTCATATCAATACAAATTTTAAATTATACTTCCGACACAAAAGTCTGATTAAGTACTAATCTTGTTTAAATACTTGGTTTAATTTTGATAAGCCAGGACAGGTGTAAAACAAAAGAACCAATAAAGAAAATTCTGAAAGATAAATACTGTTGGAAAAAGACAATGCCTTTATGACGACAATGCTATTTTATACAAAAGTTCAATACAATGATATCATTTGATAAAGTAGAGGAATAATGAATATATTGCACCATATTGCTGTTCAGCATGCAACGTCGTGTTAGGGACAAAAAATAAATTGCACAGGAGTAAAAAGTTTATATTTTGTAAATTTCTGAATGAAATGCAATTAAAATGATGTTACAAGTTACTTACAAAATCGTTTATTAAAGCAAATACCCAGCATTCACATTAGCATCGAATGGCATCAAAAATAAGTTTTAATAGAACTATCGCTAGCATGGTATTGCATGCCGAATGAGGATATTGCTTCCAATGAACTAATGGGCCCTTGAACATTTAAATTTAATGATATTTAGAATGATTACCAAGATAATTAAGTAGATGATTGATTTCATAAACCTGATATTGTGTCTATGGATAAAATTAGCTGTCAAAGCATCAAAATTACCCTTTTTAAAGTCTTCTGTATTATTTGAATATTAATCAAACATGTCATGTCAATTTTTCATGAAAAATACATTCATGGTTCTGTTTTGATAGTTTTGTGATCAATCTGTTTTTTTTTTAAATATACCTAAACATTTTTTGCCAATAACGTTACTAAAAACACACTTTTCAGTTATCAATAAGACATACTGGTGGAAAAGCTAGGCTTAATATTCAACTAAAATGCAAACTGAAACGCAGAATATTAAAAACAAACGACTCATGCCAGCTTTTTATTTAATTTCTGCACTAGAAAAATGAATGGAAACAAGAGTAAAAAATTTCCAATGTCAATCATGAAATAATTAAAATATACTAAATTTTGCTGGGGAAAAATAATTTTATAGGACATTTTTATCAGGCCTTGACAGACTTGGTCGTTGGAGAACCACATACGAATTATATTAGTTACTATTTTTAAGTATACATTATTGCTCATTATGAAAATTAAATTTCAACATAAAAACTACTCGATTCTTTCATAACCAACAGACAGAAGGGCAAATGGAACTGCTTACATCTTTATATTTTCTTGATTAGTTAGTTGAGAGAATTTTGTGATTATTAAGATTCTTAAAACCCTCCTGCTGTTTCTCGCAGACATCCATCAGTGGTAAATTGTGTTGCTCAGAATTCTATTATATCTTTGAATAAAACCAGAGGTGGGAGGAAAAGTTAACCTTTTCCAGAAATACAATTATAATCTCGTCTGCCACACAAAAATATTCATAGCTTGCCCAGACCAATTTTATATCAACATCTAAAACTATTTTTTTACTCATGACAACAAATATATTTTCTAGGTGGTCACATCTGCACCTACACGTTTACACTTAACATAGGTCACTTATTTTCTAAAAACATCTCATATATATCAAATTTTTCTGTTAAAAACTCAAAAATGCGCTTAGGATAGCTAAAAGTGTCGGGAGATATATGTTTACACAACCACACAACGCTTTCATGTGGTGTAACCTGAATTACTTTGAAGAACTCTTGTTTTTTCTATTGTTAATTTAATCCTGAAGCACTTTTTCGTTATTAAGATATCCCTGAATGAGAGTACTCAATTCCACATGATTGTACTTTGAGATTGTAGTGATTTCCATAAATTTACTCCAAATGGTACATAGAAATTACAAATAAAAACAGGGAAATGTTGGTGTCACTGACATTGGTGAAACCTGTGATTGTCAAAACACAAGGACCACCGAAGATTACACTCGTCCCTTGATTTACGTGAATTTCTTTCAACAGTTAAAATCTTAACTTGGATTGAAGAAATAAAGTTTTTCTATAATTTCATAAATACAATTTTATTGATGTTTTAATCACTAGTCCACCATGCCAAACTGCAGTTGCTTAAAATATATCGTCACCATCATCTAAATCAGTACTCCGCAACTGCTGTGCCGTGAGGCAGTGCTAGGTGTGCTGCGGCCCTTTGCTAATGAAAGATAAAATCAGATAATTTCCTCCGATACCCAATACTCTAACTACATATTATATGATTATTATTAATGTAAATTTATCGATAAAAAACAACTAGATATTTGTTCTGTGTATATACTTTTTTACTTTGAAATCTGGGAAATGTTTGGGTGTCCCATGGCAGAGAAAAAGTTGCAGAGCACTGATCTAAATCATTGGATCATTATCGAAACTGATATCTTAAGCCCTAATAAAATTTCAATTGAAGTATCAACAAATCAACCCGAGAGACTGCTATTTTTAGAAAAACTACTTTTTTATCATTAAACCTATCCCATGATTTCCTATGAGCTTAATTATTTTTTCCGCAGCTTTGATTGTCACGTTTTTTTGTAAAATGTGTCTACCATATAAATCGAGAGACGAGTGTATTCATAATATGATGAATAGGATCTTCGCTTCTTAGAGTCCCACATAATATAATACATAATTTGGATAAAATTCATCATCACAATATTTCACTACAACTTCGCCATGTGAACTTGTGGTAGTATCATAATCACCCGAGGGAAATTGTTGATTATAGACGACCGTCTTCTCCACCAAGACATCAGTGATAATCACTTTATATCTATTGAAGCCATTGCTGTACCTGTATGCATATGATGGGGATGTCGCAAAACTCACACCTACAAGGATAATGCACATTACAATTAAAAAATATAATTTCCTTTTGCTTATGGATTTGAATGCTGAATTTAGGATATTAATTATTAATCTATAAATATTGATCTAAGGTCACTTACCATAATAAATTGTTTCAGTGTTTAGAATTACTATTACTGACCATAAAAAATATCCCATAGTATATGGAATGATATATATACAATTAAGTTTGATACATAAAAAATTTACCTAAGGATAAACATAACTTATTGTTATTATTCCAGACACCCAGCCTCCCTTGATTTGGATAGGTTGCATGAAATATTACGTAAATCAAGTTAAAGAACACATAAAAATCCGCATAAATCGTGGCTACACTTATGAAATAGGTTTACCATATTATAATATATGTATTAACTGTGTGTTAGTGCTCCGTAACCAGTGTGCGATCCCAAGTGTGCCGCAGCTCAGTGCGTTTAAAATGAGAAAAAATCGAGTATTTCTGTATCAGACAGAAATTAAAGCCATTCGGTTACTAAGGTCTCCGATTAAATTGTTATTATAAAAAAAAATATTGTTTTATTTTGATATTAATGGAATAATTGTATTTGTGTTTGGAGGGATAGTGCAACTGCAATGATGGGGAATAAAATGGACTTTGAGTATGTGTGTAAAACAAAAAAACCCTACCGTAGAAATTATACATTGCTGCATATATTGGGAAGCATTGATGTTGAAAAATTTCCCAGCGGAATTATTTTTTATCGAATACATCACAATAATACACATTATGAAATCAAGGATGCAAAAATATCAATGCAGCCCAGTGGAATTATAAAACCTGACTTAGAAGGCAAATGAGCCTTCCGATAAAACAAAGCAAGATGTAATTGCTGTAAGATCACAATTTTTTTTTTTTAAGCAAGTAAAATATTTTGGGAGAAGAGCAGAAATGTTTACCTAAGGAGGTGTACGATCAAATTATTGAAGAATCAAACAATATCAAATTCAAAAAATATGATAAAGAAAAAGCTTAAGAAACCCTGAAGAGAGCTTTGGGCTTTTTACTACACTACATGACTTTGCATCTTCAATTATGTTGTACGAATCAAAAGCAGAAAGAGGAGGCAACGATTTGGCGTTTCGAATATTCAAGTGCGAATATATATCTATAATCTGCTGTACGACGGTGACTTTTGAGCCATGGCTTAACAAATGGTGTCGAATCCCATGAAGTCAGGAGGAAACATATTAAACTAATGAATTGTGATTGATATACTTCTAATACTTAAATTTACCCTTTTTCTTAACAAATAGTATTCAATAACGAAAATCCTCATTCCGCCTCTGCAGAACTTATTGCAATTGTATTATTAATTCAGTTTTTCTGTCCATTTCAGGAAGTTCATCGCGATTATATCTTAAAATATTATCGATGTGATCTCTGAAATCATTTACATTTATTTTGAACTTCATAATTTCACTTAGAATCACAATATTAACGGCCGTAAGTTTTTACTTTATCCATATCGGATCAAGTATTGTGATCGTGTAAAAATTCGATCTCGGAATAAATATAATTAAAAAAATCCGTATTTTAAGAACCAGCTCTCCGAACCAAAAATAGTTTAGCAACCGGCTCGGGAGAGATGGCGCGAACCCATTGCAGCACATCACTGTGCTGGTTGTTAAATATAGCCCGACCAAAAAAAGCGTTGCCCCTATTTTTGAAATGGGTTTTCTTTCTCTGTGCTTTGAGTTACAAAGACTTGAGTCTAATCCAGTTAAAAATAAAAATCATTTTTCCCACAAGATTTATAATATATACAATTTGTTTCAAATTTATTCAGTTTCATCATCCATTATAATGATTTAAATAAATATGTTATCAAATTCAAGCTTTAACCACGTTAAGTACAGGTGTCACGTGGCCAGCCCAGAAGGTAGAGTAACTCTCAGCGACTGTGGCCCTATAAAATGCATCACAACATAATATAATATACCATAAAATGTTAAAACCAGTATGAGTATTTAGTTCTCAAAGATTGTAAAATATTATCAATAAATATTTCATTTATTTCATTCGTCGGGTTCATGGTCTAGAGTTAGGGTGCTCACGTGTACCGACTGTTTCATAAATTGATATGTTCAAAGGCATAGATGTGATGTCTAGAATTTTCTCCCACACATCCCATCCATAAACGAGGCGTATTGAAAGAGATCACCTAACCACTAGTCCTGTCCTAACCCTATCCTTCTATCCCTACTATTTTTGAAAAAGAGAGGTTGAGCAACTGAGTAACTCCCGTTACGATACCTGCATTAAGCATCAGGAGCGGGCATGGTTTAAAAAAATCATTAAAGATATCGACTGAGGGTGCTCGGTGGGATTACAAAATCAAATTTGAATCATTCAAATTTTGTAAACTTCTATAAGTTTTATCACTTACGACCCGGGATTCGCCTTAATCTTAAGGTATAAAAGTGCAGGAATGAACTTGAACTGAAAGTCAGTAAATGGTTTATATTTAAGAATAATTAAGAAAGTCGTTATCACTCATTTTAGAATCTATATTGATATTATTTATTTTAATACTGATTTGATATTAATGAGAGCTAATTTTAATTTATATAAACAATTACGATCTCTATAGGTTTTTGCAATTTCAAGTGGTCAACCAATTATCATTAATAGCTGATTGGTTCAATTATAACATAGAAACACCTACTATTTTAATGTGGTAGCTTTGGTTTTTTGTGTGATAAATATCACAGGACTTATTTATTGTAAGAAATTTATGATTATTTTACAATGCCTATTGATATGCAAACTCTCATGCAAACGGTACAACAAAAGAGAATTAGGGAGATAAACTTTCTCGTTCTTAATTGGTAAACTGTTCAGTAGTGCTCTATTTATTTCTAAAAAATATTGATAAAATAATTTATGATTCCCCTTGTTTCGATGCAGTATTTCAACCCCTTTGTCCGCGTTGTAAGAGTGGTCCTCCGATAGTAAATGATAAGCAAATGTTGATGTATCTTTTTTAATCTCATAGCGGTTAAATTTTCTGATTTATATTGTAAAATAATTTGCAAGTTAGGAATCAGATAAATTATTTTATATGAACAAATATCAAATAAAGCAAAGTTCTGTCGGGCAATGCATGAAAATCAGAGGAGATTTTAGGCCTGGTCACGCAATTTTTTGAGGCCACCCCATTAACACACAGAAGATGAGAGGGTTCGACTCGACGGAGAGGTGAAGCGTCAACACGCTTTGACTGCCCCAGGTTGTCAGACGCCGCGGGAGAAGCTCCGACTTACTCCAGCGTGCTGATAACGATGAGGATCAGGAATTCTCAGATTCCTTTATCTTCTATTAAAATCCGTCTGTCAGTTGACTTTCTCTTTATTTTCAGTTAGTTTATAATAATACATTCCACGAAGGCAGTAACAGATACGACCAAAAAAAAACAGTTTTAAGATACACACTTTGTACTTTAAAATGTGGTAAGTAGTTTTACGACCGCACCGCTCCCGACAGAAACCGTCAGACCCCACGGCCTGTCGAGCGACTACAGATTTTTTTCTTCAGACCTCGGAGCCTTTTTGTTTACGGCTAAAGCTAAATGTCTCTGTAGACCTAAATGTAGATCCACTAAATGACCCCCTTCTGAATAAGCCTGTTGATTCACATATCAGATTATAAAAAATGTAGGAATAGAATATGAATGTTATTAATTTTCAATTTTACACATGACATTTACCTGAAAACAACTGAACCAATAAAGTTTGCTGGAGCGGTCCACGTGAAGATTAAGTTGGCTTTTTGAACTATGCTCATGTGAGTTACAGAATCCAAAGGCTTTTGGCAATCTGAAGTCCTGGTTAATTCTGGTAAGCTTGTCCAAGAGCCAACAGTATCACTTGCGTTCTGACAAAATTGAAAGAAAAAAATATTTTTTTTAAATTTGATAAAAGTAGATTGTTCTCCAAATTCAGGAGTAAGACTGGTTTTTTATTAATTACTCTGCTTCCCTTTTCAAGGTGGTGGAAATAGAAGAGGTAACTGTAGAATATAGCATTATAATCTATTGAGCTACTGCAATTACACGTTTTGTTGGTATAAAAATAAAAAATATAATTTACCATGGTATTCCTGGCTTGCATCAAAAATCCTACAATGGGATTCGATACTGGACTTGAAATAGTAACATTCATGGTTGTTCCCTGTGTGACTTGCGTTACCGATGGTGTCAAGATGTACGGGCTGGCTGACGTTTGAGGAAGGATATTAGGGTCGCCGCCATGCTTCGGTAGTAGCTCAGCGCATGCCTGTGAAGCATGAATTTCAATTTAAAATCGGATAAGAAATAACAAAACGAATGCTGAAGTATTATGTTGTAAAAATAAAAAAAATTTTATTGTGAAAACTTTCCTTTGTAATCACCAGCCGAATATATAACTTAAATTAAAATATCTTGAAGAATCAAATGTTCTTAGTTTTAGCAGGCTGGGAAATTGTTTTAAAAAATCAACTCTTTCATGGATTTTCATCCTACAATATTTAAAAAATATGTTTTTTTCCTTCATTTCATCGTGATTTTTTATTTTACCGACCACTGCAAATGAAGGGCATGCTTTCAAAAATACCTGTCGTTACTATATGGATAATGAGGAGTTAAAAAAAAGGTTGAAGGTAATTAGCGTATTTGTACAAATACATGAAAAAAACACTATTCATTAAATGACACTCCAGACAAACAGAGCAGTAACTCACTTTCGGTCATTTTTCAGGAGATGTTTTTATGCCAAAAAATCCCTTCGGATATCATGCAGTCACGTTGCGTTACCGTGCGGGTTTTGTTATATAAATGAATTTATAAAGCGTAATGACTTTTTCAAAGAGTGATATATGGTTTTATGTAGTATTAAGTAATTATTTTACGTCATATTTTGTGTCTAAAACCTGAAATACATATCAAACTATGCGAAATTATCGAAAGACGTAAGAATCGAAATTCTTCATAGCAGAACAGGCTCTAGACGTGTTTCAGTGCCGTTTAAAACAGAACGGTCACATACGGTAAAATCATGCATCTCGGGTAGTTAGTCGTTACTATACTATACTATATTTAATAATATACTATACTGTAATGTTGTCTTTTTTGATGGTCAAATTGGCGAGGTTTTCAAATTATGATTAATTGTATAAAGAAGATGTAAACTATAACGTATTTTTAATTATATGTAGAACTATTTTATTTACAAATACCAAAATTTTAAATTTTTTGTATGACCTATTTCACGAATAATAATAAAAGACCAAAGTAACTAAATGTTACACCATGAGTACGGAAGGGTTAAGGCGCTTATTGGCAAGAATGCATTCTAAGCTGTTCATTTTTAATCAATAACTTTTCAAGTTTGTATTTTGCTCTCCTACAAAATGAGAAAGAGTGATTTGCTGTTTTTTTGGGGTATCGAAATGTCAAAGCAGAATGATTCTTGGAAAATCCCATTCCATCAATAATCACAAATCCAACGATATGATTAAAGTCATGGTAATGTAAATATCAAATAATAATTTTTTAATTACATTATTTTTTCATTGCTATTACTTTTCTCCTTAAGTCTCTAGTGACTTAAAATATGTGGTGGATTGTAAGTTAGCTATGATGTGTTTTTTTATAATATTTGGTGTTTGAAATAATATTATATCATTAGATAGAATGAAAGCGGTGAAAGCCACAAAAGTACATTTCAGATCCATCTATCTTTTGTTATAAGTTTAACATTATTATTATAATTAAAACATTGACTGTGTTAGTGTTACTTTCCCACTTGTAATTATTATTGTAATAAATGGGTTTACTCACAGTTAGAGGAGCACCAGAGCCACGCTGTTCAGTGTTGATGAAGAGACTGAGTGTCACCACGATAAAAAACAGGAATTGATGTAGAGCAATCATCATTAGATTTTTTTAATTTCCTAGAAATTTGTGAAGAAATATATAAACAGAATTTTGAAATACACAGAGAAAATTACGTCTAAATAATTTTCATGAAAATAATTATAGAGCTATCATATTTCTAAGTTTAAGTGTAAAACTCTCGGCTTAACTCTTTGCACTCGAGTGCCGCCATAGCGGCGGCATTGGAAGTTTATCTTATTACTCAAGTGCCGCCGCTACGGTTGCATGTCAATATGGTGTTTTTTTTTTTTAATATTTTCAGCTATTTTTTTATTGTGATTTTAATCATGTTAGAATGATAATAATAGCTTATTACATTTATCTGAGAAAGGAGTCGTCGTACGAAGATGGCGTGCGTAGTTTCAACATGTGTTTTTATCTGAATCTTTCGGTCCAAGCGATATTTTTTTGTCTCATAGGGTAATAAATCTTATTTATTAAACGCGCTAGTGACTGGGGGTGAACAGTGTTATGCATGATCTCAAGTGTTTATTTCTCAAATTATTACTCGCTTTTATTTGTTTAAAAATCAAGGGCGTCTAGTATAGTTTACGGTTTTATATTTGAATAGTCTTTGTTGACAATACTTACTAGTATATTATACCGATTCAGAAGCTTACAAATCTAATGTTAAATACTCTAATGAGTCTTATGAAAATTAGTATGTATCGATTTATTATTTACATTAGAAGTTTGTGAAATTATTGGTTGACCAATTAGTAGGAGATTTTTGGCCAGATGGATCTCAAAGGCGCTCTTCAACTGTTCTTACACAAGACCGACTTGCAGATAAGTTACATGTCCTGCGTTCCGGGACTAAGAAAATCTGTGCAGTATGTTCAAATAGAAAAATCCCAGGTAGATCAGAAACACGATTATTTTGCGAGTCCTGCATCAATAAGCCAGGATTACATATAGGAAATGGCTATATGAAATACCACACAGCGAAGAATTACAAATAATATTAAAGTAAGTGCAGTATATTCATTATAAATCTATTTTACGGAAATAATGACAAAACAACCTTTGTTTTTTTTTTGTTTCCATGTTTTTCACCAATTGATTTTTTGTATTGGAAATATGCTTTTCATCGAAAAACACCTCGAATATGCGGTAGGCACATTCGAAAAAAGGCTTGAGAGGTGAAGGTTTTAAAGATATACAACACTAAAGGCACGTAAATTTGACAATGAGTAACTGCTCTTTAATGTAATATATCACTCATCCGGTTTTTAAAACATTAGTTAAGATAAGAATTATTTTTAAATTCATTTCAATACATAGCATGCAATTAACTAATTTCATAATTATATGAATACACATAATATATTAAACACATTATATCGTCGCTGTTCTGGAAAAAAACACTAAAACGAAAAAATGACATTTTGAGTTAGTTATACCAAAATCATCATTATTTTAAACTCTACCGTATGAAAGAACACATCTATTTTTATAAATTATACTTTTACTTAGAAATAGTTTTTTACAAACACACAAAATGAAAAAGGCATAGCAGTTCAAACATTTATCAAACTTCAAAGTCCAATTACTCAAAACTAATATTTTTCAGTAAGTGTCTTCTTCCAGAACAACGACGATATAATGGTTATGAAGTACAAGGAACATATTAAATTAATCATTTTCTCACTTACCACATACAAATTTACTAACGGAATAAAACAGATTAGATAACCTCTCTTACCTGAATTAAATCGGATTTCTCACCTATTAATAAAAAATAGCTTATTTATACAAAATAAAAATATTTTGTTATCAAAAACAGATAGATTACACTTCTCTGATAGATTCTTCAAAAATAGACATAACGAGTGGTGTAGTTCATAGTGATATAATATGTAATTAATCATATTTCTTTGTGCTTTTTCGTAGTTTTTGTCAAGTGTTTTTTGTCAATGTCAAGTGTCCACAGGGCCGCCATTGATGGTCAAGCAGCGCTCACAAATTGAAGCGCACCTGTAATTTTTTTTTTACATGAAGCAATAGAGGAGTGTGTGAGGATTTACCATGGCATCTTTCGGTCGGATCGTAAGTTTGGGCCGAATTCACCATTGTATTTACTGTGTTATTATATAGTCATGAAGCCACGGTTACGGATGTCTCGGGTTCAATTCCCGGTGCGGACGGTTTTCATAGATTGATTTTTCAATCGATTTATGGATTTCTATTCGTAGTCTGAGTCCTCCCTCCCACCAATCCCATCCTCACGGGGCGTAACGAGAGCGATTAGCTAACCACTAGTCCTGTCATAGCCCTATCCTTCTATCCCTACTCTCTTCGAAAAAGAAAAAGAGAGGTTGAGCAACTGAGTGACAAGCAGTTCTCGTAGAAAAAATTCTGTCAAGATGCCTCCATTAGGAGACCATATGCTCCACATTGGGAGCGGACATGGAAAAAAAAAAAAAAAAAAAATTATATTATCATTGGTTGTCACCTGTATATATGTCTGGACAGAAAAAAGAACTCTGATCGTCTTTCGATTCACCTCTCACCTCATGTTGATATGCACAGACAGACAAAAAATAGTATAGATTTTGGGTATCAGAAATTAGGAAAAGCATGGGAGGTTCTCATATTATCTATCTGCTTAATCGCAAAAAACTACGATTTTTTAACAGCGCTATTCTTATACATAATTTATTTTTTGTTGAATAATATAATTTCATCCTATAACTTTAACAAAGCGCTTGAAGGATAGAACTATAATGACACGAGTATAATATTAGAAATATCGTGTATCAATTTTGTTTGATTTCTTTATTTAATTGTTATATCTGACTATTTAATAATAATGGGCTGTAAACCACCAAGATAAGCACTCAATAACTAGTCGTCATAAACTCATTTTTTATCTAACCTATTGAATTAAGAGGTTGAGAAAATAACTTTGATAAAATATCTCTTGTTGAAATACTCCATTAGAAGTAGAAATACTATACTCTCAGAGCAGACCTGACTTAAATATATTTAGAAGGCTGTCACTACACCACTTTTTATAAGTAATTTACTAAAATATCTAGTGCTACAAATCTGAAATGAATTGTGTTGTAGAGGATTGAGAAATTTTTCAAACATTACATAAGCTTCTTATTACTGTCTGGAAAATACTGATTATATTTGAAGATAACTATTCAATAATTTTCCATTTACACGGTTTTTTTTAGCTATTAACCCCTTAGTCACCATAATAAGAGGTATTCGTATTGGCTGCTTGATACTCAGACATCTGTGATTTCTGTGAATAAGTTGAATATTCCGCGGTAATACAAGGACTTCTATTGAGGCACATTAATTTGTGGTTATTATTAAAACGTTTACTGTGCTTTTAAATGGAACATAGCCAATAAAATGTGCTTTAAGTGTAATAATGAGTGAAATAGTATAGTTGCTTTGATTAATAAAATCACTTACTCTAATAAAAATGTATATTGTTATCACAATACTTGCATTAGTGAATAATTTTTATCATTTCGAAAAATATAAGGGTTTGTAACAAATAATTTAATTTGTTTTTTTTTAATTATGTCCTTGCTAGTATTTTAGGCTGTCCTGTTAACGGGTTAAACATCAGAACTCATTATATATAATATGTATTGCGTGAAACTTTAGGCTGATAATAATAATGATAGATAAAAATTGGTTTGAAAAACGTTTTTCACTCGGTTCACTGCCACAAAATGTTACGTAACGTTACAACCCCAATTGGGTACGTTGGTATTCAACCTGTCAAAAATATGTGGCATTAAATCAATCTGTCCATGCAAAAGATATTAATGATTTAAAATCACTTAGATAAACACATGGATAATTTAACAAAGTTGCCCATGGTCAATCCAAGGAGAAAAAAATAACACAAACAACAAAACAACACTACCTAAATCTCAAGTAATAAATTAAAAAAACCGAATTTATGCCTTGATGCTTTTGAATAATAAATAGAGCTTTGATTCTTAGTTTATATTTTTATCATCAATCTAACAAATGCAAAAAAAACCCACAATCAAAGGTAAATCGAAACATATTGAGACTTAAAAACATTTAATTTAGATGTTTAGCACATTCCGTTTAAGCCAGTATGTATGAGTCTTTTCAAGAATTACATATACCAAGCATAATATTATTCCATTTACCTTTGTCCATTGTGATACTTCAGTCCAAGATATCCTTGGATTCTGTAGATTAGTGTTCTTAAACTTTTTAACGTTCGTGGTCCTATGAAAATGAGAAAAATATTTCGCATAACAGCGTCAACCAGATATACATTACAACGAAGTATAAATTAGTAGAAAATATTTTTTTCTTCAGTCAATGTTACATAAAATTTTACTTGTTAAATCTAGTGTTATAAAATTACATTTTTTTGGTTAGTGTGGCATCTGTTGCTGTTTTCTTAAATTGTGATATAGGTACGTGGTTGCAACGTTGTTTCTGAGAGACGAAGCGCTGAATAAACATCGAATCGATGTCTTTGTTTGATTTTTATTGCTGATATACTTGAAAAAGTCTTTTCATACACATAGGAAGTCGAAAAAACGACCAACAATTTGATAGCTTCAGATATTCTTTATCGAGAGATATTCAAAATTGGGATAATGATTACATTTTATGTCTAGAGTGACATCCGAAGACAATTCCATAAGCTTTTATTTTTCACGAGGGTCAAGTGCGCATGATTTTATATCTTTCAAAAAGGGTTTATTAATTTAGAGGTTACCTCAACGTGGATCTTAATTTTAACAACACAGCATTAAAAAAAAAAATACTCAAGAGCGCGATAGAATAAGTGTCTTCGATAGGTGGACTGACGCAATACTAGTATTCAGTGGCTGTGCACATTTCTACAAATAAGTGGTGCCAGAGACCGCCCAGTGTTTAATTTTATATGGAGTTAGTCGCTACAGTAGGAATTCCCCGAATCGAGTAGCAGTGTAGTCGGGTGAAAGTTTTCCGAAAGTCCGAAAGAAAGGACCACAAGTTGAAGAACACTGTCATATTTATACATAATTGATTAAAATCTATGAAGGGTTATTTATTTTTCTATAAAATTAGTGAAAAGTTTATACTGGATCTTACTCTGCATCATAAAATTATGACAGTAATATTATTATCATTTATTATCTTATAATAGCAATCATATAGCTTAATGAATGTATAATAATTAAAGAGATAAGATGGAAACAATAGTTTATGGAACCGATTTAATTCAATATGTACTTACCTGCAATCTATCTGATTGTTGAAATAAAGAATCTGTCCAGTCATATTTTATGATCTATCATTATTAATTAAATTTACCACACTTAATCTATCTTCCTATCTATTACATCTCCAGAATTCAATTTCTTTTCCCAAACATTTCGACTCCCCCAATTTGCAGCATATGGTCTCCTAATGGAGCAGCTGAATAGAAGTTGTTCTACGAGACCTAGTTGTTATTTTGTAGCTCAGTGATATGTCTGCAGCTCCAATCTTGCAGGAAAATATTGAATTAAACACTTTAAATGATTAGTAAATTTGCAGTCGCAGATTATCGTTGATGATCTATCTATGCATTGAAAATTAGATTATCTTGAAGTGGTATTGATAGACAATTATAGATAAAATATACGAAGATTTCTGGTAGGTCTCCAAATGTCTTTTTGTGTAAACCCAATATTAATGATACAATATGCTGCTGGAGTAATTGTTAGGTTATATGTAATATTTATACAGTTATTTATATATATAATAATATTCAATCAAATTATCTCATTGGTGTTACAAAAGATATGATTATATCATATTTTACTTTCTAAAGCCGGTTTTTTTAAAATATTTTTTTACTTATTTTAAATAAGTGTCCTAGACTACCGTTAGGTATCATAGGATGTACTTTGGGGAACTGAAGGATGCCAGCGAGGCGAAGCGATTGCCGGATGGCAGGGAATCCTGGAGGAGCAGCATGGTGGCCATATGCTACATAATGAACGAATATGGTCCAAGAGGAAAATTATACAAAGTTTCTATTTGATTACAAAATAATCTCTAGAATAAATCATGTCATAGTTCTTACATTGATTTTTTTTATTTTAATTGATTCAATTGTAAAACCATTCATCTTTTAAAAAAATCATTTGTAAACACTGTAACAGATACAAATTCTCCATGGTTCAAGCAGTTTCTCATAAAATAATTACAATCCTCCTGTGTTATGGCCATATTTATACGAATAAAACCATCGAATCTGAACTCCAGTGTGCGTAATAATTATTGTACCTTAGAAACTTTACGAGTTAAAGTTTTAAAATTCACTTTGGGTATCTGAAAAACAAAGTCGTTTATAATTTATAATGTGATATAATTAGTTACTGTACACATCGATTCATAGTCCTTCCACCATCACCATTGGCTTGGAAGATTTAAGTGACTCTCACTGCCACCTAGTAGGAATCTTCAAATCAGTTTATTTGTTGCAAGCAGTTTTCCATTCCTAGATATTAAGTGTGGCTATGATCTGCGAGTGAACAAGACTCGACAGCTATTTTTAGACATCAATTAAATACCTTGTTATCATGAAACTGGTTCAAATCTGCCAAAATAGTCATGGCAGGCCTGCCATGTGCACATTGAAAAGGAACATTGCAGTTTGCCAAAGACTCGATCATTCTCTCACATTTTAGTCTTGTCAGACTCATTCCAAATTTTATGGCACCTCGACAAGCCTGCAGTTACAAAAAATCACACATATTAAATTGTGAGGGATGTTTCCTGGTACATGTAACGTCTTGTAGATTTTTTTATTCTCTGACGATTTGACAGTTTTGACTACTTTCATTTTTTAATGATTGGTCGTTTTCGGCTTTAAATCGAATAACTCTGTTATAACTAAAAATGTTTACAAAATTTACGATATTAGTAGTGGTATTTTAATATTTTAGACATGTATAGTACATATATTTTGGGTTACTATGACAATGACCAAGGACCATGCGACTACAACAATGTTGCGTATGATAGAATCATAGATGTCACATTTAATATACTTCAGGACATGTGCACTGGAACACGGCTACAGTTATTAAAAATGATGCTCCTGGTGGTTTCGCTTATATTAATCAGCGTCCAGTCATCTGACATGGATGTCCAAGTCCAGTTCCAAAGTTTATAGTTTCCAGTTTGACTGATTAGCAAAAACATATGAATAGCTGAAGTGATGCCCCGTGATCCCGTAGGAAGCAGTATTGGACAGCTAGTACTTATATCAAGAAATTTTGAATAATGCTTTCCACAATCAATCAGGAATTGAATATTTAAAATAAATTTTAATATTTGATCTATTTCAAACTAATTTGCATCGATTTGTCTTACAATGTTTAATTTTGGCATGTCCATCAAATTTGTATGGTGTGGCATTTCTTGTTATGATAAATTATTTGAGATCAATTATTAATGATTCACTTTATAACATTTACTTGGGAAAATTATTACACACCTCAGTACTAATTGTATGATACATGACATCCGGAATCAAACTTGCAGTCCCTCGAGTTGTTTTTAGAACTTCGATTTCTTCCTTTATCAATTTAACAATCAAACCATTTAAAGCTTTGTCATCCTATAAATTTAAAAATACATTAAAAATAGTCTCTGTATTCAAAATTTTACGAAATCCGTTTGCTCCATATTATGATCATTAAAAAGAAATAATTTTGCCATACCAAAATCAGTTCTTTGTTTGCAAAACAGGCCGGAAAAGCCTTTATGTCTAATTCACACTCGTTGTAGTCAAATATTAGTCCCAAATTTTCAAAAATATTTCTGTGTTCTGTTAAACTTGTGACCTCGGAAGATGACAATCGTATTTTAATCTTATTGGTTGATGAAGCATGCTTCCATTTATGATTTTGGTCTCTATATTCTGAAAACAAGGTATGAAACTAATCTCTCTTGGCAGACAATAGTATGCATGGATTTTCGTGATGCATTATGATTTGAATCTTCAGTTTTTTTATTTGAATTATTATTTACATAAATCTTATATGTTTTCCAGTTTTTGACATCTCTCTTTGACCTATCCCACAGATGATTTGCTTGGGAGAATTAGTGAGTGATTTTGAGGTGTAGTTTAGCACTGTTTTAAATGTATTTAATAAATTTAACCTCTGTACCCTACAGGTAAGATCTCTGCTTGGTGATCAGAAGGTTCCTAATTTAAGTCCTGACACTGTAAATATCAAACGTTGAATTTTACAATTCAATATTTGAGATCTTGGGTATGAGTGTTGGTCATAATTTAAAAATATTTGGCTCATGGTCAATTACCTGTAAAGCCCATCATTTTCAATTCTAGAGCAAGAGTTGGAGCAGGTGAAAATTATTCCCTTAATTTTTATTCATTAATAGTTTTACTAACCCTTCAAAAGAGTTTCCAAGCGCACCCTTTCATCGACGGCATGCTGATCAAAAATAATTAAATACTTCGAAATTGCGTCTGTCTCGGTGACAATGGTAGCAATAAATTTTTTGTCAACTTGATTGATAACCTGGTACAAATAAAAGGTTGGTGAAGCTGCTTACTTTGATTCTGGGTTGAACGGTAATATTGTGGTAATCCACTGGTTCAACTTTGCTATTAAATTAGTGAAATAAAAATGTTGTGAATAATAATTTTATATTAGATAAATATTGTTTCAGTTTCCATACCTTTAAATTCTTTAATATATCTCTACTGAATACCATAGTCTTTGATGTCGTAGTTGATTTTTTCCCAAGAAATATGGATGAATCATATACAGCTGGTGTACATATAGTTGAATGTTTATCTACTTCACTTATAAAATCTCCATAAATATTCTGAAATATTATCAAGTTATATGAATTCTTGTGCAAGTTGTGATTTTCGTTTTTAGTTTATATTATAGTATAATATGTATAAGCAGTTTTTTTAAAACCTCATCAAAATATGGTTTAATCCATTTTATTTTACACAGCTCATCAGCATTGTCTTTGTTCTTTGATATAAAGTTTTTCTTTTTCCTATTTTCATTCACATTGCTATCGTTGGCCAAATTTAATATTGGAGACATACCTGATGATGACAGAACATTGGATAAAATTTGCTCTAAAATTAATTCGATGATACAAGAGTTAAAATTAAACTTCTAATATGTTTCATCTGTGTTGTATTTCATTGCCGTAGCTGAGTGAGCTTTTATCCTATCCAGATGTAATGTGAAGGATTCGAATCTCCGAATAGACACATATTATTGGTTGTTCAATCGATTTATAGATTGTGTATGAGAGAGGGATTAAATCACTACTAGTCTTCAAGTATTTACTATTGGTATTTGACTGATTGACTTGAATATTTTCCTACGGTAACTTGTAATGTTAGGTTAGGTTAGATATTTGAAGGATAAGTATGTTAATAAGTATCACGAGCCAGGGACAGGCTAGAATTATTCAACAAAAATTACCTTTCGGAACAAACCACGGCCGTTTGAATAATCTGTAAGTAGAAACCTCATCGACGATCTGGTTGTCATACAGTGTCATACCAGTTTTATCATTGAGATATACGACCTTTCCAGATGAGTCAGTTTTAATAGTCCAGCATTTAGACATTGGCACGGCTTCTAAATCTGAAGCATTATTCTTATTTATGGCAAGATGACCTCGGATATCACATTTGGCATCAGTATCAGAATAAGGAGAATCTCGGTCTACACCTAATGGACTACTTCTAGCTCTATGTGAATTGATTTCAATACTATGAGATTTATTTTCTGAAAGATTACTTTGCCCAGTTTTATTGTCTACCTTTTTTGAGCCAGAAGAAAATCCAAACATATCCAACCGTTCTTCGACCGCATTCATTGAATACTTGAAACAACTTTCCAATGATGAGCCAAAAGCGTCATCAACTTTTTCAACCCTGCTATGCAATACAGGCGTTATATCCATACTACTATCATTGCTATTTTTATATGAGTCTTTTACTTGATCCTCTGTCACACCTAGTTCTGGAGTTTCAACAAATTTGTCAGTAATGGCATAACCTTCATTGCCATTAAAAAAAGGGTCAGACAATGAATCAATGCTGTTAGAATAACCGTCGAGTCCTCTGATTTGATTGCAGCTTTCAATGAATACACCGTGGCAATTTTTAGTCACATGTAACTCTTCTACATTTTTCAAAGGATTTGAACAATCAATTAGATTCGAATCATTAGTGTATAAATTCTGAATGTTGTTTGTTTCCTCAATTTCTTTATTATGCCTCCCGCATTCTTTATTACAGCAATCATTCAATGACAAACCATTGTTTTGTAAGTCTAAGATTTTTTCAGTACGCTGATAATTTTCGTTGTTTTTACTAGGATGCTTAGTGACAACGCTGCTGTTGGAATGAAAAATAATATCTATATTACGATTACAGTCTTGTGGTTGGTGGAGATTGTTTGTAAAGTTCCATTCTTGCTCCAAAATTTTCTGTGAAACATCACAATCATCTTTTATCAAGTCTTTTCTACATATTCCACAAGATGTATTACTCTGCTCACTTTCAGTCACATTCGATTCACTGCCAAACACAATTTTATGTGACCTCCTTGTCGATGCAATTTCTTTGTTATATTTGTTCATTAAAATATTAAACGAATGACTAGAACTGAAGCTCTTGATAGTGCTGATTCCTGGATTACAATAATGTTGGATACTTTTCAATTCATCATCATTTTGATAATACCGACGAGGCACGTTAGCATCGCATATAGATTGCTTCCATTTTAATGATGGAAAGTCATTTAACTGTATATCAGTTTGCACAGAGCAATCTTTTTTATTGACTATATTTTCCATTCGTACAATTTCTTGTGAAATACATCTTGCTGTTTTTGAATAGTTTTTATGGCTGTCAAAGGAATGTGGAAAATTAACATTGTTTAATATTTTTCTAATAGAATTAAAAGTGTTTTCTTTACTATGAATTACAATGTTCTGCAGCTTCTTGCATGGATTCTTATCAATAACGGTTTTCACAAAATCTAACGTTCTACTAAACTTATTTTTAGATACTTTTTTTGTCATACGAAAATTGTCAGGCACCATTACCGTATACTCTTCTACATTCATGTGATGTACAATTTCATTGCACAGATCAGATTTGTTACCTTGAATCCATTTATCAATTTTATATTTTTTTTCCTTACTTGATGTGTATTTTTTAATTTTTACAAACGGTTTCTTGAAAATATTACGTTTGAGTACACTTCTCGAAATGTTTCTGGCAGAAAAATGATCATTGGTTTTTTTCCTATCAACAGTTATATCACTGGCAGATAAAATATTATTAGTCTTACTCTCGGGTAAATATGAATTTATTTGGCTCTCGAGTTTATTTAATTGAAAGTTTATATCATTGAACCTCTTCACCGCACTATTGCAGTTATATTTGGCATACGGTTCCGCCGCTATTGATTTACACACAATGTCTACATTTTTCTTTGATACGATGAAAGAAGCTTCCTCAAAATCTGTATTACATATTTGTAAATCTCTTTTATCGGGGGATTCTTTTTGTGTCTTTGTGATTCTCTTATCATTTAGAGGAGGTCGATTTTGTGTAGAATACTGAACACAGTTTAATTTCGCTTGTCGAATTTCTCTGATGTTCCTTTTGTTGTGATTGAATGCATCTAGCGTCTTATCTGAATCTTTATTAAAGTTACTCATTTTTGTTACTGTTTCATTATTTTGTTTGACAGTTGACTTTAGTTGTTCACTAACTTTCGTTGAGTCTTTTTCAAGACTTCTTTTTCTTTTGCGTTTAGCAGGTATGCCTAATCAAAAGTAAAATTACTCTATCATGACATAATTAATATAGTAATAATTATACAGTAGAAAATTGACTATACAGATAAAAGAGAGAAAAGGTCCATCCTAATAAGAAAATGTGCTAATAACTGATTTCAGAAAAATACCTATATTATTAGACGTAATTGATAATCTCGATCTAAAATTTGCTGAAAAGCAACTGTACACTCACTCGGAAGCATAGGCAATTAAAGATATTACAATATTTTGGGTAGGTAATTAAAATTATATTTGATACAATATTTAAAAGTGATGCAACATTTTGTACTTAAACTTTGAAGTAAATTTCTAATAAAAATGTTCAAAATTGACAGAAATCTTGGTAGAGTGTACAAATGGGTTAAATTTCATTTAATGCTTTGGGTTAATTGGGTAAATCAATATATTTTGAGATCACATAATATTGAAATAGATTTCAACTCAATGTCAAATTTACTCGCGGACCAAGTATCTGAGTATAATTTTATTATTCATGTCATGTAATATGCGTTTTATTACGATGATTCTATCTTACACTGCTTTATTTAGTCATTTATTTTTATGATTAGTGATTAAAGGACATAAGTGCATTTAACTTAGTCACTAAATGAGCTTTATTAATAATTTTGTTTCACAAACCTTTTATTGCATTTTGTAATTGAGAAGGGCCGAATTTTTCATGTGAATTTTTAAATGCTTTTTCAACAATATTTTTCAGATATAATTTATCAACAGGTGTACCAAAGTTTTCCTTCTTATCTTCCATAATACACTTTTCGACTTCTGTGTCGTTATGTAGCATTCCAAGATCCAGTTCTACAATTTTCGCAATAAGTACATTGATCATTTTCAAAATTTCATCCCAATTTTTGAATTCTACGAGTGACTTGTCCGGTAGAAATGTAACGTCGTATAACGAATGAGGACATGACAGGTTTACCACAAAAACTGGAAATGTTTTCACTTCAATATCATGTTGCACATTAGTCCACTGAATGTTCTAAAAATAATATCTTTAAAAAATTAATTACAAGGAATAAATAACACCATGATAGTAAATAAACCAATAACTAGATTTGGAAATGATTGTATGGCAAAACTTTGCTCCAGTTGAACCTTTGTCACTACTTTAGCAATAATTTTTTTATGAATCTATTTTTATTTATATATACTATAATCTCATAATAGTTTCAAACCTTCAAAGTCTTAACATAGTCAAATCTCTTGTTATTTTCCTCCTTCATTGTGTAAGTTTTCTTCAAGAGCAAATTATTAAATGCTTTCTGAATAGTAGAATTTTTAACAAGTCTTTTGTTTATGTATACAAATTGTAACCTTTTAGAAATATGCCCCTCTTTGGCAATGTGTATATCGATAGAGTATTTTTCCTTGGCTATTGTAATTTGTCTTAGTGTACTTCCAACTCTATTGTCTAATAGAGATAAGAAAGCTTCTTTTAATGATTTGCTTTTGTGGCTTTTGAAAACAAGTCTTCCACCCAAATCGTCTCGGAGACTAAGCGATACTTGATAATGTATCAGCGCAATGGATTCCATTGCCTGTCTAATTTCTTCCATGTCTAAAACATGATCTACTCTTTTCTGTCTAACACATAGGTTGTACATAAAATTGGTTATGGTGATCTGAAACAAATTCGATAGATTTAAATAAAAATTGATTAGAAACTTCAATTATTTGAAGTCGGTAGTCAGTAGTCGTCAGGACAAAAAATTATGTAATATCTTCAATTACAAAAAAGCTGGCTTAAGAAAATAAAATATCAATAAACAATTGAGATAGTAGATTGGTATTAGGTTGTCTTATTTTTACAAATTACTTAGTTATACAATGTGCTAAGTTTTACTTATCTATTTCCGAGAGTATACTATACTGAGATGTAAATATTTATTATTATTTGTCACATTCTTACTGTTGTTCCATGTGATGGCCTGATTTTAATATTCCAGACATCACCATTATTTGCTGCACCTTTCAGAAAGTCTTTCCTGTAAGTTTCTTGTGTTTCTTTATGACGACTTACAATGGATACATCTTCTGACATGGCAATTATACTTGCCAATGCCTCTCCCCTAAATCCAAATTTGTTCAGATTTTTATTCAAGTCTGTAAGTGACTTACATTTACTTGTCATATATCTCTTACCCACTGATTCTAAATCAGTTTTTATTATGCCATCTCCGTTATCGACTACTTGTATTTTATGATTGCTTAAATCAACTCTTACTGCAATTGATGATGCATATGAATCTAAACTGTTTAATATCTGGAAAAAACTACAAATCTGTAATAAAACTACAAACCAGTCAATAAAAATAACATATTATTGCATTAGAACGAATAAAATCAGCCTTTATACAATAATTTGTAAAAGTATCAATAGACTATTATTTTGCATACAACATACTATTTATTTCATAAATAAATATTTAAATAAGTTCCACATCAACAAACATTGACTAAAACTGTATTAATCTTACCAATTCAGTGACACATTGGGAATAAGAATAAATATTTACTGTTGATCTCAATAAAGATTGTACCTCAGTAGATAAATTTTCAATCATTTTGATTTCTGTCATCTTATTGTGAATTGAAATTATTTAAGTCGATTTCAATTGTTTTAAGCCGTTTTTTAAAAATGATGTGCAGATTTTTTGAGTGATATAAAAGTGTACCTATCTCTAATTGATTATAAAGCTACGCATACATCTGGACATTCAGTGTCCAGAGCAGTGTCAACGCTGTCCACATCTGGACACAAATAAGTTGCTAGAGCGATCTTGCTAGTGCAGTGTCCGGAGCCTCCACACCTGGTTATTGGAAACTTTTTGAGTCACTCATATCAAAAATAGTCGACCTTGGATGCAGTCGAGCGGGAGAGTAATAAAGTTATTACCACCTTTTTTAAAGTCTGGAGTATTTTTTTATTATTATTTGGACTATCGCTGAAATGTTTTGTAGATATTATGAAGTTATATTTATTGCTTGGTAATATATTTAATATGCAACAAAAAAAAACATTTCTGTTTATAATACTGTCTAATAATGTTGGCTACGTGGCGCAGTTGGTCACGTTGTTGACTACCGTTACAGATGTCTCGGGTTCAAGTCCCGGTGCAGACAGTTTCATAAATTGATCTTTCAATCGAGTTATGGATTTTTTTCGTAGTCATGAATGTTTTCAATGTCTAAAACTCCCTCCTACCTATGCGATGGACAAAAACGGGTCATAGCGAGAGCGATTAACTAACCACTAATCCTGTCCTAGCTCTTCGAAAAAAGTGAGCTTGAGCAACTGAGTAGCAAGCAGTTCTCATAAAAAACTTCTGTTGAGATACCTCCATTAGGAAGTAATATGCTCCACGTTGGGAGCAGACATGGTAAAAAAATATTAATGTAACTATAAAAATGGTGCTTTAAATATGGATACAACTTCTTATTCACTTATTATTTATATGAAGTTTTAACGGCTGTGTGAAAAGTATTAATATTATATAATTACATATAAGAAGTGATATCATGTACTTAATTACATAAAAAATATCATTATAGTTGAGGCAGAAGAGGTTCTTCTTCATATTTGACAAAATCGTTTTATTGATAATCACCTTAGGTTGTATCAAATAAAAACAAAGAATTATTGACATTTTTCAACATTTTGTATGCATTGTTATTTGAAATAAAAACATTTTTGTGAGTGGAAATTTGTAAAAATACAATTTAATCTAGCCAGCATTGAATCATTTGCAGTAATCATATAAAAACCAAGTTCTCGGGTAAATGACTTTAAATAAAATTAATGATAATAGACACATATGAATTTACAGTTTTGATAATATGTTTAACACATATAACTTAATACATAATATATATGGCAACTATGTACTAATGTTTCAACTGATCTTTGTTATTAAATTATATAAATATTTTGCAATGGTTAAAAATGTGTTTATCGGTAAGTTATTTTATGCGGCTTCTTTTCCGTCTAGCTATTAAGTTTTGAAGCAATTCTTTATCTATTCACTGAAAGGTCTATTGCTGACTGCGCTCTAGCTAAAAATTTCCAACGGGCTTGAAAACTGCTAGAGTAACTGAAACACTGCGACACACTACTGTCCACACTACAATTTCAGCTAGACTGACGCGGTCTAGCTAGGCCGCAGTGACACTGCTCTATTTGACTGTCCACACTTGGACACACAGTCTACAGCTGATTGCCTAGACTAAAGTGTAAGATGTATACTTAGCTTAACAGTGAGTAGTATTTTTTTGTAATCCATTAATCCTAATTACATTTTTGGAAACTCTATGTGTTTATTATACATAATTATATTTTTATCCTGCATGTGCATAAAAAGACAATTCAAAATCAACGATTAATCTATAGGTAAATAACTATGTTTCATCAAAAATCATGAATTCAATTATGCCATTAATAATTAATATTTGCAGATCTGTCTACCTACTAAGATAATGCGAAAAAAAGTACCTAGGTATGTATCCTTTATAGTTGACTAACCCTATTTTATTAGGTTTTGAACTGTCAGATTTCATTACAAATTATTTTATAATATTTAGTAGCCATAGTTTAAAATAAACGAAACAACAACATGACAACTAAAATACATTTTGAGGTTGTCTGACGTTTTCGGCTTTGTATTTAATGACGAATTGATTGTAAGTAAAGCGTCAACTTAATTCTACAGCAACAGAACAAACTAACTATAATATTGAAAATGTCGGATAACCACGCTGCATTGGTTAAACAATTTAGCGACGTTACCGGAGTCGATGAACACCGCGCTACATTTTTTCTGGAGTCTGCAGCTTGGGAACTGGATGTAAGGACTATTTACAATTTAAAATAAACTCTTAGTGAACAATGTAATGTAACTGAGCTAGGATAACGCCGGGAAGCGTCATTTATAATCTGTATGGCCACTCTCGTATTATACTTAATCAAATTAATGATGTGTTTTCTTAAATTTCGTTTGAGGAAGATTGTGCAATTTTTTGATTAGTCATTTATCATATAACTCAATCCAAATTGAGTTAATGTTTTGACTGCTTTCTAAAATCACGTCATTTAAAGAAACAATTAAACTATGTACTATGAGTGAGACAATAAGAAAATTATGATGGGTTCAGTAGTTTTCTGTTATTATTTGTAAGCATATAAAAAGATCAGTAAGCACTAGCTTTCAATGTATATATTGAGGTTGAATAATCAAGATCCATTTATCACAATAATTGCTTCTAGACATGTCATATGCTGATAATATTTTCAAAATAAGTTTAACCCTGGTGAGTGTTAGATACTTCACAATGAGACACAGACATATATGGTAAAGTAAATTTCGAATTATCCGAGCATTTTCAAGATCATGTGATAGTTTGTAATACAATATGATCTGCATCTATGGATAAGAAATGTAAAATTTACATTCATCTTCTTCTGGCATGAGTGAATGATAGATTCACAAAACAGATATGCCAGCAAGACAATGGGGGTGAGAGGTGGTTGATGTCACATATTTTAAGATAAGAATCCTTCCACTAGCATACATTGATAGATCTATCTCATATTATGCTGTTTCCTGTCCATTTCATTTACAATACTTAACTCAGGATCTAGTTATATGATTATATCGACGGTGTTTTGGCTAAATGATGTAACTCTGAAAAAATACGAAAATGAGTTAAAGATTGGATCTCATTTTAAAGACGACAGAGCAGGTCTCAGCCAAATGATGTAAATTAGAAAAATAAATTGACCAATTTTGGAAGGGAAACACCATTTTACATTGGCTTTAGATTTAAAAATTCTTTTCTGACCACTTGATGTAAGCCGCTATTATATCGATACCTATGTATAATCCCGTATCTGCAAACATGAGAATTTACAGGTGTGCATTTCAAAGGCGCAACTCACCATATAATGTTTTTTATAAAAACAGTTTTTATTCTCTCCTGAACAATTTCAATTTTGAGGGTTACATCAATTGGCCAAAGCACTGATGTGACACCGCCCCATACTTACGGGGCGGACAGGGGTCTTCCAGCGATTCAAAACCTGTCTAAAGACTCTTCCTATTAGTGCAAATTTAATATGTAATGTCTCTGTTAAGGCGTTCAAAAATAATTTATCATATTTGTTTGTTTAACCGTTAGCAGTAAACAAAAAGCGTGCGACGTCTAGAGAAACAGTCACTTGGCACTCAGCGGATCCGAGGGGCTGTGCGTCGCCGACAAAGCCACTGCGACTTAGGTCGAAACTGGGACCTTATCGTAAAACCACTTGCTGCATTTTTAAATTAAAATCGTGTATTTTAAACTCTGTTTTTGTATCTGTTACTGCCTTTGAGGAATTTATTAGTACAAACTAACTTCAATTAAAGAGAAAGTAAACTGACGGGTGGGTTTTAATAGAAGACGAAGGAACCTGTGAATCATCCTTATCACCATGCCGGACCTGGGGCAGTCAAAGTGTGTTGACGTTCCACCTCCCCATCGAGTAGAACCTTTCTCAGATGATATATATAAATGATGTATTAGCTGCGCTTATCTGTGTTCAATCTCCCTTTTTGCGGAAGGATGGGGTAGGAAGGGATAACTAGTTAGCTAATCTCTATTGTTACTCATTTTTATTATTGAATGGAAGTAGGGAATACATATAATTTATATTCATGCATACAATTTACTCACTTTTAGTCTTATTTTTAGTTGGCACTCTTCAGTTTCTTTGAGAATGATGGACCGGGTGATTCGAACCCCCCTAATAGAGGATCATCATCAGTAGCAGAACCGGCAAATAAATCGGACAGTGACCCTGAGCTCTTGGACGATAATGATGTCCCTATACCTGCAAGTCGAATGCATAAAAAGGAAAAAACAAAGAAAAAGTCGACCAGTAGATTTGCCACATTGCAAAGTCTTAACCAATCAAGCTCTAGTGATGAAGAAGAAGGTATATTTTTGAGAGTTAGAATATGGTTTATGGCGGACTCCTATTAGAGAGTATGTGACTGCATAAAATAGAAACATACTTGTCTTCTGTCGATGTAGGTGCCTTTTTCAGAAGAATGGTTTATTCATGTCAAGTATTTACCATGATGATGCCATTATAGGATTGGTTTCTCGAATATCCGTTTTGATTAAATTGATACGTGTTGCATGCAGTTGATTTATTTACATAGATATTTATGAAAAATATTTCTTTACTAAGAAGAAATGAAAGCATTATTTAAAAAAACCTTCAGTGACATATTATTCTTTTAATCAATTCTTTAATAATACCTCAACAATCCTTTCCTAAAACTGCAATTTAACATGTTCAACAAACCAACATATTTGTTTTTCATCCCGGTAATATAAGTTAACATGAGATTAGAGGCAACGCTGCAAACGTGGTATAAAGAAATTCTGAGCAACTGACAGTAACAAACAGTTCTTGTAGAAAAACTTCTGTAGAGATACCTTCATTTGGAGGCCATATGCTACACATTGAGAGTGGATATGTTTAAAAAAAAATCATTTCAACATTCCTGCAATTGACTATCAATATGATACTAATGAATTTTATAATTCTTTGTTTAATTTTTAGGAGAAGCATTTTATGCAGGAGGATCTGAGCGGAGTGGTCAGCAAATTCTGGGTCCCCCTGGGAAGAATAAAAACAATATTGTCGCAGATATGTTCCGAAGCGTTAGAGAGTAAGTGATGAATCTTATCTATTAATTGAAAATAGAAACCTGTGAGGGTTCTTTCAAAGTGATAGATAGCTCCTATGCCTTCGTTTAAAATTAATTGTGGGCTGTCATACTTTTAATTTTTTTTTAATTAAACAATTTGTTTTGTACTACTTCTACATTATAATGATCGGGACCGGTTTCACTCATTTTTAAAATATAATGTCTATACACCAAGAATTGACAGTTTTTCTATTTTTGTTGCTTTTTTTACATTATATATTTTATAAATTATTTTGAAATGACATGAAACAAAAAATGATTTTTAAGGCATAAAATCCAATTGTTTTGTAGAAAAATTTATTCTCTTCATATTTTACTTGAGACGTATTTGATTGCACTTTTTTTTAATTCACAATTTTTTAATAGCCAATGCAGTAAAGATTCTTTCTGGAGTTTTAGATAACAGTTTTGCGGTTCGTTACCATTTTTGTCTTTATTTTTAGTAGGTAGCTCTCAGAAAAAAAACAATTTTTGAACATGTATTTATTTTAATTCTCCAAGAATCTGCTGGCAAAATAGATAACACAAATATTTTGGGAAAAATAGTTGAGTGCTGTGGTAGTGTTATTCGCTTTTTGTAACTCGGCATGGAAAGTGTTAACAATCACTTATTTAATTCAGTTCGAGTTCATTTGTGTGCTCGAATGCCTGAAGATGCCGAAAGGCGAAACGTGGGTCGTTAGTAACGAAATACATGGAAATGTACAAAATTTCAACAATTCAAATCAATTTTATTGTAAATGTTGTATTTGAAAAAATTATTACTATTTTACTGAGAAATTTTCATAAAATTTACAATAAACATGGCTTAGTAAATTTACAAATTATAAAACTATGGTATGGAAACAAAAATAGATGTTCTTCTATCAAATATTAAAAATACTATTATTATAATTGATATACATAATTGTTTTCCAGACAAGGAGCAGTATTAATGAATTCCGGAGGCGATGAAGCTGGAGGCTCTGCATCATTTTCGGGAACTGGATACAAATTAGGTATTATCAGTCTTAGAACATACAATATTTTTCACCAATCTAGAAATCTAATACAATTGTTGATATTGTTCATAATATAACAACTAGGCATATGGTTTGTTCTGATATACTACTTCGACATTAAATCAGAGGTTGTTGAATGTTGCAAAGATTCCAACCAATCGTTTCTTTTTATAAATTTTGAAGGTCGATCATAGAATCTGATCTGGGTAAGTAAATGTTTTTTTTAGAATGTATAATCAGGAGTAGATGACATGGGTGGTAGAATAATGTAGGACAAGTGAATCGAACAATAAAATTTTGCGCATTATCTATTTTAGATACCCAACTCTTAACTAGTCAATTAATTTAATAGGAACAAATTAAATGTTGTTGAAAATTTGAATGAATAAAAAAATTTGGCAATGTGACGACAGTGTTACATCAGAAGACGAATAGACAGTTGTAAAACATTTATTTGAAAGCAGCAGGACGTTGGAGCTAAAGATGAAATATTGGAAATCAAATCAGGGCAAATGTTGAGATGAAAATGAGACTGAGCTACATGAAGCTAACACAGATCAATAGTCTTGAAGAATTTTTGGCATATATTTTTGTCCGACCACAATGAGGTTGTATCGACATGCAATAAGAAATGTAGAACAAATGTTATAAAGAATATATAGTTAGAAACAAAAATGAGTTTTTAAATATTTGATTGTTAGATTTTATTTAGCGACTGTTATGAAATATTCCATCGCTTATCGATAATAGATAATTTTTATTTCCTTTTTTTAAAGGTGCTACGCCCGATGATACGACCACTGTAAATTCCAAAAGGTCTGACAGGAACAAAAAGCCGGAACCGGTAAGATATCTCAGAGTAGATTCTTGTTCTATTATAAGCGATAAATACCGCAAAGCAATGAATGTGGGAATATGTTTAGGTACATGAAAGAGTTTTTGGTTGTTCACATCATCATTTTATAAAGGTGTCATATTTTATACATGAGTTCAAAATGTGTTAATAAGAATTGCAAATAGGATCAGTGAGTTAAGGACAAAGCGATGCAAGCAACATGAAAACAATACAAACAAAAACATTGTGTCAATATTCTACAATTATTATAATAGAAGGAAAAGTCTAGGATAACTTTTTTTTAATCTTTGTTTTTTATTACAGGAACAAGTTGTTGTACTACGTCTGTGGCAAAATGGTTTCAGTTTGGACGGCGGAGACTTAAGACCCTACACAGATCCTGCCAATGCTGAATTTTTAGATCACGTGCGGAGAGGGTAATGCATAATGTTATGAATAACCATAGATATTGTTTAATTAGGGAATAAGATTTTATTGACAGGTCGGTTTTTGTGGAATAGTGGCAAGATCCTTACTCTAACAATCAGACGTTTTTAATATTCTTTTCCTCGTCTTTTTTTAGTGAAATTTACCATCAATCAATTAATGCCTAGCTTATTTTATGTACACCTGAATGAATATGAATTATTTTGTCTTTTTTTAGTGAAATCCCCCCAGAAATTAGAAGAGGTCCCGAAATGTATCTTACAATGGAAGACAAAAGACATGAAGAGTTTACAAAAATTAGCGTTGCTTCGAAACCATTCCAAGGGAAAGGGCAAATGTTGGGAAGGTAATAAAGTATTATATTTTATTCTGCAAAACATATTACGTAAACTAAGTATGTATATAAAATATTATACTTAATATCAACTGGAAATGTAATAGGGGTAATTCACATTTTTTCAAGCCTCCAAAGCACCACTCTATTATTCACTGAAAAATGCTGAATTTGTTGATTTTATACTCTAAACAAAGATTTATATTCGGGTAAAAAAGTCAATTTAAGCCACAATTGGTTTTGTCAGTCCATTTGTTAATTGTGAATCTATTTAATTCAGATAATTGAAAAAATTTCCTTCAGAATTCAATTGTTTTTAAACATATTATGTCTCACCTCTATTGAAACAAAATTGTTATAATCTCCGAATGGAAGACTAAATTTACATTAAAATATTTGTTGGATATATTTAGATATAATGTCATCCAAATAATTTTATTCAATATTAATAATTATGACACCGGTCCTGTAGCTGAGAAGTCATTGAGCGTTGGTCCTTTTCGTTTTTGATGTCCATGGATTAGAATCTCGGTAAAGATATTGTCTTAAATTGATTTTACAATCATTTATGGCTTTCCGTTCAAAAGCATGGATTCTTTGATGATTTGCTATAATAATCCTTTCCTAGCTCTCATTCTTTCCTTACCCTTCAAAAGGGAGAGATTAAATAACCCAATAACATTCATTCTAAGATATCAACTGAGGGTGCTTGATGGAATTTCAATAACGAATTTGAATCGCTCAAACTTTGTACACATACTGAATAACAGCCAGTTCTCGTAAAAACAACTTCAATAGATATGCTCCAATAGCAGTCCAAATGCTCCACCTAGGGAGGAGATATGGAAAAATTTAAATATGTTTATAAATAAACGTTCTTCTCTTTACCCTTTTACCATTCCACAGTTAACGAATGAAATGAGGGTAATTGTACCAGTCACAAAAAAGAATATATGTTATGCTTCTATTATATATCAGTGCATATGTGTTTAGCCCTGCGCCCACAACTATTGGGTCAACAGTACCTCAAGTCGCCGGTACGACAGATCAAGAGGCCAACCAAAGAACTGCCCAGAACTCTCTCCAACTTGATGAAAGTGAACCTGTTTGCAATATTCAGGTACGCTATCATTAGTTTTAATATACTTTTGGAAAAAGCCTAGATTGTGTCATTAATTAAAAGCTGAAGCTTGGATTGAATTTTTTTAAATAAAAGCTGATGTATGAGGCAAATATATGATTTTGTTAAATTTTGTGTTGATATTATTCCAGATTCGGTTGGCGGATGGCTCCCGTATTGTTGGCCGATTTAATGCGACTCACACTGTTGCCAACCTACGAGAATATATTGTGGCGTATCCTTTTCACATTAATCTAGCACAGATCAATAACTATTTCAAACTATTTTTATCATATATCATACATGTTGAGAAGACCCCGGATCGAAGTATGGCTGGTTATCGGAGTCCTGGAAGGGCTGATCTCAGACAAACACCATTTCAGATCCGGTTAAAAACTTATTTATTTTCCATTCAAGATGCAGTGACAAATATATAAATCTTAACACATAAAATTGATTCTACATTTACATTTACTTAGCAACTGAATTTACTTTAAGTTATAATACAAATAACACAACGAATTTAAATTAAATCCAACGCAAATCAAAACACAAAAACAAACAGTTCACATGTCACCTCCGCTGCCACGAGACCGCAGCTCGTCCTCTCGGCGGATCGTAATCAACTGTCTACAAAAATTCAAAAAAAAAAACTCCGTGCAAAGTTGGAATCGTAAAAATGGAGAAGCCTAGGGGCTCTTTTTTAACGCCTGGCAACATGAAAGAGCGTTTTCTGCGAATTATTGCTGTTTTGCCGCAGGCCGATTTCAGTTTAGGACACTAATGACACTTATATGTAAGAAAAACCAGGGTGTGTCAATGTACAAGTCATGGATTTATGGTATTTAGGGCAAAGTCGGAGTTGTCAAAAATCAGTCGACTGACGCTTTTTTTAAAAAATATCTGTTTTAACCATCTCACTTTCGAGGGGCGGAAATATAAGTTTGCCACTCATCAAATCAAATTTACGAGTATATATGTTTTCTTTTGTATTATTGGTGAAAAATCTACTATTAGATGACTTGAATTAAGAATATTTAAAAATCAATTTTTAAATAATATGTTAAATTATTAATTAAAAAAAAACCTCATCTATGATTTTTCTTACCAAAGTCGCTTTGTAGTAAAAGGTTTAATTAATTGATAAATTAATGTAATGTGTTTAAAAATCGCAATGATTGGTCAAATTATACAGTGTAAGTGGCAATAAGATTACACAAATTATATCTGCTATCTTTTCACCTTTTTCGTATTGTATTATAATTTTAACTGTCTCCATAGTAATGGCATGTCTTCTTTTATCATTAATCTCACCCTATCACTATCGCATGGACATAATAGTTTATGTAAACAAAGCGCAGCCAAATTATAAATAAATACTCATTTTTTATTCACTTAAGTCTAATTCGCGTATGTTGAGGACTTACTGTATAATGTATTTAGTCATTAATATTTTTTAACTAATTCACAGTCTTGCATGTCTTCAGGCTCCTGTATCTACACTACGAGAGGGTTAAGAAGGATTTTTTTATAATCATTACGTTGACTATAGCAGTGATGCACAACTGAACAGTAGGGTCAATTTATCCATTTTTCAATTGTTCACTGTTAAATAAATCTGATGTATTTCTTCATTTTCGTCAAATAGAACAGATGATTTTCTGTGCATGTGATATTAAATCTAGAATAAAAAAAAAGTATGTTTGTAGCAAAGATTATTCATCGAAGCTCTGCATTGTGATTCATCAATATTATTTCCTTAACTATCATATTCGCAGTGCTGTGCCTTCATACCAGCTGAGAACGTTCAGCCTCCAGACGACTTTCCCAAATAAAGAACTAACCGACTCATCCCAGACAATAATGGATGCTGGCATTTGGAATTCTTTAGTTGTTTTACGGATGAAATAAATGTTCCTTTCTCATTATTTTGTAAAGTAACTGTAACAACGTAGAGGTTATGCATACTGGATAATGTAATCTTCTCCATTGAGGTTTATTTGTAAAACCATTAAAATAGTATTTATGATTTTCATTCGGTCATTTACTGATATAAATAAAATGTGCTTTCATTATCAAAACATGTCACCGGCAGTGAAAAGTTAATCTCGGTCATAATTAAAATTCTTGCATCTTGTTTATTGAATATTGACATTTTTTTTTTCAATCTGAATGCTTTTGAATTTCACCAACTGCATTGTTGCCATCTTTTCCCTATATTCAAGCTATACTCTTAGTATCACAAAATAATTTCAGAGTTAGGCCGATATTTAAATTAAGAATGTTCTTTCTAATTTTATAAAAACTATTCCTGTCGAATTTATTTAAAACGATGAAATGCGATATAATAAACGAATTTTTCAAAAAATAGTTGTATTTATTTGATTTTTGAATTGTTGATTTATCAGATTATGATATTTCAATGGGAGATGTAGAGTATGAGAGTAGTTAAAAATTGGGTACAGATATTTATTTTTTAACTTCGTTTCTTCAGATCTTAATACTTGGTGCAGTCATTAATTTAACAGTTAATTATAGTATGTTCCATTTTAAAGATAGGTCTTGTTGGTCTACAAAATTGTAATTGACAGTGGTAACACCCCCGATCCTGATAATTTCATCTAATCGAACTGGATTTTTAGATCTAACAACACAAGAATTCTTACACAGCCAAGAATATGGTGGATTAGCAACCAACAAGAAACAACTCAGAAAAAGCGATTATCTCTGAAGAAAGAAGTTGAATTTTAAAGAAATGGCTCACCAAAGTTTTGACTCATCTAAACTGACTTGTAAAAAAGTAACAGATAACCATTAGTATCATCACTTTAGTGAAATATATACTCAATATGTAGTTTATAGATTTGCGATTAACGTTGTAAATGCAAATTATTCTAACATTTTAAAGGTTAAAGAAATAATCGTACATTCGATACATACCTACTATATATAGTTACTAAAACTGAAAACAATTTATTTTGGACTTGTCGGTATATGGAAATGGATCATTGATATCTAGTGATAAACTCGGCTCGATCGGGGGTGTATCTGATGATGATTCTGGCTTTGGGGGTTTCTGCTTACAAGACAATCAACCAATCAAAACATTCCTCTAGCAGAAAAGTATCTTTATTGCAGTCAGTTGGTTACAGAAGTTATTACACAATTTAATTACAAGTTTAAAATACACAGTTTGATTGACACAGGAATTACAGCTATTGTCAAAGTAAACAATACCTTCCGGTCAGTGTGGGCCCTGTTCTACACTCAAACCGCAAAGCGTACCTCTCGGCGACAGAGTCGGAAAACGAAAGACGAACGATAAAGTTTTGGCGGAAAAGCGGCCATTTCGTTGACAAATCGGTCGATCGACGCACTAGGATCGTACTTATTCCGATTGACTACCCTGGTCTGCAGGACCGCGATTTTTATTCTTAATGATTTTACTGAAGCGTTAACATGACTAGGGTGCGAATTATTATCACAAAGATTCTATGATTAATAACAATGAATAATGCACGAATCTACTAAATGAATCTATGTTGCCTTGCCAACGCCTGTTTTTCCGCTAATTGCCTTGGCGAGAGGTGATTCGTTGATCGTTCTGAAGCACAATTCACGGCTGGTCCGTTCCAAACACAAGTGGGCCATGTCACTTGGCATATATATTTTTCCTAATAATTCGGGAGATAATAACCCCTATTACATCTCCTAAATATATCCGCCGATGGCAACTAGCATGAAGTGATATGAGCTATGAATGAATGATAATTGTGATCAAGCTAATAGTTATACCTAGAATGACGAAATATGGTGTTTGTGACCGTCATCAAAAATATCTGCTGATGATCATCCGATAATCAACGTTCTCAGTTCAATACCCTTGCCATGAGATGAAGGAAGTTTGATACGGCCTTCATCCGCCAGAGAACGGCCGAATATCTTGACAAAATTATTTATGCACGAATTCGATGTTTTACCGACACAGCAAAGTAAATTAACTGTCAAAATCGTGACCAAAGTAACAATAATGAATAAACCCTTCAGTAAGCAATTTAAATTTAGAATAGTGGATAACCTGACCTCTGCCGGAAGGTCGTTTGTCTTGTCGATGGTTCAATAGCCGACTGTTTAAGTATTACAATTTTGCGGTGTTACTGTATTTCAAATACAGTTCATGACCTTAATTACTGCATTCTTGAATAATGAATCACATTTTAAAACATCAGATTGAATTACGAATTAGTAATATGATATGATTTTTGACAAAATTTGACCTATTTATCTAGGTACATAAGTAATGAAATTGGTGAGTATTGTTTTACAATATAATGTTGACTGGCAAGTTCGGATATAATTGTATACGTCTAGCTGGCACGACATATTTTTTGCTTCTTAGATTTACCAAATTCATGAACGTGTACTTAAACCGAGTTTACGCTAAATAGGTGTCATGAAAATCCGTGTAAATTTAATCCACAAACAATGAGGCATGTAACTAATGTAACCCATAAGAAAGGTTCGAGAATACGTAAAAAAACTTGAAGCGAATATGACTATAGACAATTAAAAATGACAATAAGTATGACAAAAAGTAATAAGTATTTCTTAATTTAATAATTACTCTTACGAAAAAATCAAATTTGTTTTGTTCGTGTTTCCACTTCACAGTGTTTATGTGAATCTGATTCTTTGTGGATGGCTTATTGGTTATATTTTAAAATTGTTATTTTTTTGTCATTTTCTTCATATTGCATGTAAATAATATGTATAGCTCTGTAAAAACAAACATATTTATATTGCATTCAACATTTGGATGAATAATAATTTATGATAATATTTCGTAATTAGTTGTCCAACGGAAAAATTCCGACTATTAGGCCCCAAAAGAAAAGTGAAAAAGTGTCTACTGTGTTATTGGGTTTACCTACATTTATTCATATTAATGCGATACTTTACAACGACTATTCTTGAACGCGATCTCCTGCGTAAAAGGTTAGAAACTACTGCTGTACAGCAACTAGTTTGGTATCTATATATAACGACATGTATTTCGACAAAATCATTGAATCGTTTTGTAATTGGCAACTTCGAACCACACCCACGCAACCTAATTGTAACAATTATTATTGTTTATTCGAAAAAAGTTAATTAACAAGTCCTTACTAATAATGAGTCGCGTAATCACAGTCGAGAGACAAAAAAACAACTGTTCTAGATAGGACCACTTAAGTTTTTTTTGTACTATTTGTTTTATGTTTATACTAAATGTCTTGGTATAATTATGTTATTATTCGTCTTGATTTCTTCATAGCAGGTAAATAATCAAGCGTAAAGTTTTTATTGATATAAAGTAGAACGCAAATCACGAACAAGCTATTTTCAACTTTACTGTTTTCCGCAAAATGATGTCATATACTCAAAAACAGTATATCGAAATTGAACTATTGTCATTTTGATATATAAGGTAAATGTAGTAGTTGACCGCTTAAGAGAAAAAATCAACAAAAACAACGATTAACGTTTAGCATTAGACCGAACGATGACAAAGCAAGTGTATTCATAATGGATCAAATGTCTCAATTAATATGATATGACAAAAATTAGAAAAGGGTCTGTTACAAAAAAAATGTGTTCAATTTTCAACAACCATGTTTTTGTGTCAGTAGTTGACCAACTAAAAAATTTTATGTTCCAGTAGCTGAACACTTCTTTTGCAGTATTTGATCATGCCTAATCATGAGGTTTCATGACAACCTTTCATCAGAGCTTCCTGTAAGACCACTTTGGGTTGAATCAAGTAGCATATGCTTACATTCACTGATATCCTTAACAATTCTCTTAAGAAATTCAAAATAAAATACTTACTTAAAGACATATATGGTGATAGTTCGTCAATCCGACAAAAGATGGTTTCACCTGTCTGAACTCTACAATTTAGAGCAATCCCGCGTAGGTAAACGTTTCTTATTGTTGGCACTTTTGTTGAAAAAGGTCTGGTACATGGTCAACTATCAGTACATTTACCTTATTTGGACTAGTAAAATGCTTTTTAATTGTGATAATTTTGAGACATGTTGATTTCGAACTAATGGCTTACGAAAGTTTGTAATTTAAATTATTGTTTATCATAACAGTCATATATGAAATAATAAAGGGATATTCAATTTATTAAAGTGAGATATTTATAGCATGACATAATACTTATACCACCGTACAACGGCATCTGTGGCACCTCCAGAATTAACAAGTACGCGATCGCGATGTTTGTTTTGTTCAATTGAAACCTTCAGATATGTACCACAAATAATTAAAAACCTGTTGAAATTTACAAAAGTCACCGACGTAAATAAAATCGTTTATTTTCAGCGATGTAGTTATTGCCTGCAAGTTTTTAAGTTTTCTAATTTCGTAAAAGTGACAAAATTATTTATTAAATGATAATTTAATCTTTTGTAATAGTAATGAGTGTTTTTGTCAGAATTTTTTTCTACCCCAGCCCAGTTTCTAAATATACAAACGAAATGTAAATAATCGTTCTATGCTCACGATGAATTTTATATCCGAATCCCAGAATAACTGAGGGTTAAACGAATAAAATATCATTAATCTAATTAGTTTAATGTATTAGATGATTTTTTTTTATAATTAAACATTTAGGTGGGGAGAGTAGAACGCATTAATACTGCTCTGATTGTAGAGTTTACTTACAGCGTAATACTAATTGTAGAACATGCATCACAATATAAGGTTATGTAAAAAAATAATAGCTCCAATCGAAAAAACATTAATTCAACAACTTAAATACGTTTACTTAGTTTCATTCCAGATTCGGAAAGCAGTTAGTTGTTGCTTGTCTATTTTTAAAAGCCAAACGTATCAGGGTATCAGTAAGGTCATCAGCACAGTTTTGATATCGTATTAAGTGACCAGTTCTTATCCGTCTGGTGTTTCTACTTTTTATCACCTTCTCACTTGACAAACAATCGGTTCCGACCCTTACTTACTTAATAAACGTTCTGTAATCTAATAACACTGTTCAATGATATCTCGGGTGACCGTGCATTTTTTTTAAACATTATTTATTTAGTTATATTCAGTAAATTGTAGTACGTAGCTAATTTGATAATTTGCTTAGACAACTCTTTCTACCAACGCCTGTGTTTTTATTCAATCCATATTCATATACTATAATTTATTGCTCTCAGTTTACTCACTATTTTTTATTTCTACATATTAAATCTTTATATCTTCTTTCCCGTTAGCTGACAACTGTATCTATAAATATTCTGTCTGCTGAAGAAAAACTTCTTAAGAATAGTGTTATACTCGACATTGAGCGTTATCACCAGACCACGACGGTCATCATCGATTGTGATTGAATCCATGTTTAATTACTTATCTCAATCCTACATAAATCAGTGTATGGTTCAAAGATTAGAATGAACGCATATGAATCTTGATATAATATAAGATACATGTTATCTTTGAAATACTGAGCTGTTTTAAAGCGAACTTTAATTTCAACAAATATGCATGTGTTGCTAGAAAAGTTTGAAAACTTTTCGATACAAAAAACAAAAAATTTCCACTAATACTTTATTTCCAGAATGCGAAAGACATATTTATTTTACAAAACAGTCGCAAATATTATACGATTGCATGGTTATCCTAAAAAATGAGTTGACAAGGAGGTATAATTATTATATGAGTCGCGTGTGTCATTATTGGAATTATTGTATTAAGATTGACATTCGCTTTTAATTTTAGTCGGCCACTTCTTTTTTGTTGTTGTCTTAAATTCTATATTCATAAAAAATAAAGTGCACGTTCTGTGCGGCCTAGTCTTGCCAGTGGTTTGAAAACTAAATTGTCCTTTAAAATGCGAAATAATTTATGAAAGATATAGCAAATATAGAGTATGAGTGATCTAGGGCCTTTAGGCCAGTGGTCAATTTTCTTGAGCGTTCTTCCTATTCGGTTGCCATGTTGACATCATCATAGGCATCGATGTTTGTAATGTTTACATTCCTCAACCACCCACCCGAACCTAAAAACGGCGCGATGTGAGAGTGATAGTAGTAGCTAACTATAATACAATTTCTAGTCCATGCTTCGACGATGTATTGTTATTATTATGTATTGTTGTAAATTATATTATACTTTGCACACAATGTGTCACATAACTTTAATGACACCTTTTTATATTCTGGTTGCGACCGAATAATACAGAATAGAATTTTAAATATTTATTTGCAGAATATCTTTACTGCTGTTCTGAATCTTGAAAGACTCAAATGCTATATAATACATTTTTTAATTTAAGACATCGACTGAGGGTGCTTGATGGAATTTCAATATCAAATTTGGATTATTGAGATTTTGTACACTTCCATGTATTTTGTCACTAACGACCCGGGTTTTGACTCAGTTCGAGTCCATTCGTGTGCTCGAATGTCTGAAGATGCCGAAAGGCGAATCTCGGGTCGTTAGTGACAAAATACATGGAAGTGTACAAAATCTCAATAATCCAAATTTACTATATAATTCGTTTAATGGGTAATTCCCTAGTTCACTGTTTTTTTGGAAATCATTCCTAGTTTTATGTCGCGAAATAAATATATCATTTTCAACAATGTCCGCTCCCAATGTGGAGCATATATGCTCCTAACGCATAATCTCCACATATTGTATTTGTACGAGAACAGATTGTACTTCAGTTATTTAACCACTCTTTTTTGTGAGGGATTAATTTATACAGCAAAATCTGTTACACCCATAGCCTGAAATTTATTAAGTACCGAAGAATATTTCGTCTTATTTATAGATGGTAGACATGTCGGCATTTAGATGATAATATCATATTATATTACATTACCGTATCCAGAAAAATTCAGTATTAGTATTAAAATTACCTTTGCTGGATCAGTTGATAGTGGCCGAAAATAGAGGGATTCCAACTATTCGTCATTAGCAACTATTCGGATATCGAATAGTTTCTGAAGTATGAAAGTAATATTAAAAATTGGATTTGAATAATTGATAACATAAAATTATATATACTAAAATAACAATTTAATAGAACATTTAAATTTGTAAGAAAACAAGTTTCTTTATAATAAAAATCACATCTATTCAAATTTGAAATCACTGTTATAAGTGTTATACATACAATATATCTTAGGATAAAATACCAACATCTTATAATTATTAACAACTTTTCCCACTGTTAAATTCCAGATAGACACAATATAAATACACATTACAATACCGTTCCATGTATGAAAATATTTAAAATTTGCAGGAATATACTGAAACTACAGCATATTTAAATTTTTTTTAAGCCCCAACCATTTGTCAAACTCAAGTGTGTATTACGATTTATGGTATGATACTGAAAGGTACCTGGGGCATTATTCATCTTGAAATCTGGAAAAATTGTGATGTGATGTTTTTTCGATTTTATAGAATAGCTCATTAAGATGATTACGAATAGAATTCGAACAATTGCCCAAATAGATTTTGAATAGTTAAGAAAGGGCCGAATATTCGAGTTGGAATCCCTAGCAGTAAACCGCTTGTAGTAGCATGAAATTCGCAGTCCGCCCCTGGTTTTTTTTCTAGATCTGGCGTTCCCTCTTAAATTACTCGTGTACTCGCACAGATCGGATAAATCATGCTCAGGTAAGGTCAAATAAATGCATTGCATATCAAAAGTGTCGATATTTTGAGAAGGGATAACATTTTTCAGCCTCCTCTAATCAAATTTTAACCGTAACTATCAGTTATAAAGCAATAGTCAACAGTGAAAGTTTAATCTCTTACACGTAATAACAGTATTTAAATGTGTTATTTATAAATATATTTTTGAACATAATCATATATCTAAATTGGTAATGGTAGTTTAAAATTAAACTTGAAATTCATATCTTCGATAAAATCTTGCATTTTATTTTATCAGACCGTAACATATACTAGCAAGGTTCAAAAGTTTCCGGCAAAAGGGTTTTAAAGAGGTAACATAATCAAACAATCATTTTTTTATTTAGGTATCTTTTGAGAACGGCTGATTAATTTGTATATATCACTTAAAGCTGATTTCGTTAAAAACGGGAATTTTTTGACCGGTAAATTTAGGATCTTACAACTTACAACGTATATTGGTTAGATTGAATTAATAATTTTAAATTCGAATATACGGTTGGAATTCTGGGTCTTTGGATTATAATTCTCTAGTTATTTTTGCTTTGTAAAGGTTATAAAATTTTTACATATATATATCCAAAAAATTTTAAAATGAATAATAATTTGTTTAATCGTCAATTCCGTAAATGTTCTTTGGCTTTTCCTGAGATTTCGATTTTTTTTTTGATTTTTTAAACTATGTATAGTAAATTTGCGTAAAAAAAAAAGAAACGTATTTGGTTCTATAAAGATTATCAAATATTATAGTAGTTTATTTGATAATACTATCTTATACCGGAGTTCAATAAATCATTATACCGGTAGTCTTTATAAAATGCAACGAAAACGTGATAAGTCCACGAAATCAAATCAACTCAAAACTCTTTCACTTAAACGAGCAACATCAATAGAAAAATATCCTACTAGATTATAAAACATCAATTATAAATTGCAAAAAAATCTCTCTGTATCTAGTTTTTATTGTACGTTTACGAATGGTGATCGATAGTATTTTATGCCAAACATTTACTAATTATAATTGCAGTGTTAAATAATATAGAAACAAAAAATATATTAGCGCACTTAGTTGTGTCAAAAAACTAATTAATTTTATTACATAATTTTACATCTGACATATCGACAGTCCGTTTCCGGTTATTGATTCATAGTAAGACTTTTAGACGCGAGTTTCCTTTGGAAATTCAAACAGTATTAAGATATAATAATTGTACCGGAAGAGCATTCTAAATATTCAAAAAAAATGCTCTGAATAATATGAAAAATAATTGTCTTATTGTAGTATTTTATATTACATTAATTGGGGCTATGTATTTAAATATTTAAAGATAAAATGCATTAATTTATTCCACACTGACACTGTTGAATGAACTGTTGAATGATGTAAAACATTGTTGTTGATATTACTTACGTACTGTTTTGTTTTGTGAAAATGATTCTATAAGCAAATAAGTTTTACGTGAATTTCCTAAAAAATGAATGTTGAATAATTTTGTATGAATCATTTACCTATATTGTTAATTTATAAATAACAATTCAAGAGATCTTTAATTTGAATTACGCTAAAATTAAAACTTTCTTAAGGCTATTAATAATAATTTATAATCAATTTTACAATATTTCAGGAAGATTCGTCATATTTTAAAATAAATTGATTTCTATATAGATACAGGAATATAAACATTTAATAAGTGTCATTCTTAAAAATATTAAAAAAGTGAAAAGTGAAAAGTGAAATCATAAAAATGGCTGGCGTTTCACCATTCCTACTTCTATTAACCTGTAAGTATTTTTAAATTATATTATTATTTACAAACTAACCAAATAAAATAGCGTAAATAGACACTGCAGTGTTCTCAGGTGTGCCGCGGCGCAGTGTGTCCAAAATGAGAAAAATCGAGTCTATAGATAAAAAAAAAATTAAGGCATTCGGTTGCTAAGATCTCCGTTGATATTATTCTCATTTAAACAAATATTGTACTATTTTGATATTTATTACAATAATTGTATTAGTAAGTGCAACTGCAATGTGAATAAAATGGTATTTGTCTCGTGTGTAAAACAAAAAAATCTCATCGTAGAAATTACACATTGCTGCATACATTGGGACGCATTGACGATGACTAATAATTTACCAGTGGAATTATTAGACACCATCAAAATATAATACAGATTATCGGATAAGTGCTTTAAATTCGCATTTTTTTAGAATATCAATTTAAGATTGTTTCACAAAGAAATACGTTGGCCTTTCAGATAGATTATGTGAACTTCGCTATGAGGCTATTTATTTTTTACTCGACCAAAAGATTTATGTCGACCAAAAACCAATCCAGCCATATCAAAAGTGACATTATCAGACATACAATGCTATTTTACTGAGAGTACGCTCATTACATATTTATCTTTTAAAAAATAAAACACAATTCATTTGTACTACTTCCACATATTTATAATGATCAGGACCGGTTTCGCTCATCACGAGATTTATCAACTGATAATGCTCGTGATGAGCGAAACCGGTCCCGATCATTATAAATATGTGGAAGTAGTACAAACAAATTGTGTTTTATTTTTTAAAATATAATGTCTTTCCACCAAGAATTGACAGTTAACACCTTAAAAAAAAAACATATTTAACTAGTGTTAACCAATTTTTTGGCCCTTAATCATACACATGAAATTTTTATGTAAAGGACACATACAATTATTTATTTTTGTCGTTCGACCGTGATAAAACTATTCGTACATTAGAATCGTGCGCATTAGCACTTGCTCCTTTTTCAATCAGTCAAGATTTATTATCCACCGATATTGATTTAATAATATTTATTATTATCGTTTGTTTATTTATTTGGAGCTACCCCGAGGCACCACTGGTGGGCACCTGTCACATACCAATACCAAAATGTGTCACATGACCTGTCGCCAGTCCAGGGACGTCTCGTGGAAATGATTTATCTAGATTGAACCTTCACTTTTAATTTTCGTATTGATCTTGATCGTCGACGCCGCGGCGATTAAAAAGATTACGTTGTGTCGTAATTTTAAGTAGAGAATTTCATGTGGATTGATTTTAATTTATGCTTTGTCAATATCATTTCGAAAATTTAATCCGCACAAATTATTTAGTGACGGTTGCCGTTGCCGAGTGGTAACGCTTTATGCTGCCGCTCTGTGGTCTGCGGTTCGTAGGCATATTATTAATTTTCAATTGACACGAGCTCATATCCGATACTTGGAGATTTTTTACTCATCCTAGGAAACAGGTCTTAATGACATTGAGTAATATACGATCCTCCAAAAGGGAGATCTTCGTACCGACTAACTTATTATCAGTCCTACATACATTGCGGACTTTTAAAAACTCCGTCGTAAGTTGATATCGTCAGCTGAATAATTTCACTGCTTATAAATTTGGCATACTATTCGTGGGGTACGACAAAAATATTCAATTTATCGGCAACGCTGGCTGTAGAAATTCAAAAATTTGTATAACATTATAGGCACAGAAATAATTTGGGCACAGTTATTATGAAATAAACATAAAACGAAATTTATACATTGTACTCATCGCTAAAAACTACAACTAAGGGCCAACATTGTACAAAGATTTATCTAAGAATGCTTACAAAATAATATTTAATTTTAATGAATTGCTTATCATTTTTGCATGCTTAATCAATTCAAAGTTAATTATACACAAATTGTTGAACTATTCTACGCCACTTAAAACGAAAGAAAGAATGCCAGCTGTCATCAACGAAATGAATTTGAATTGGAACATGTTTTGAAATAAACGATAATTAAAAAAAAAAACAATATAAATCTACACCAAAATCTGGTTAAAAAAGTGGCTAAAAAATAGATATTCAGCTGAGCATCAGCTTAAAAAATATATTTGCGAATGATAAATACATGATGGATTATAATGAGCTTGGATAAACAAAAACGTTGATCCAAACTAAATGAAAAATACGCATTTGGAAAACTTAAACATTCTTTATTTATTTGTATTTAATTACTTATAAATTGTTGTGTATTACTTAAAAGCAGCCATAAATCAATATATATTATTGGAAATACATAATTATAGTTGTTAAGTTTATCACTTTAACATCAATATTCGTATGAAATATAGCATTGTATTTTTTAAAATAGCACGTCGAGTGCCTAATATATATCTCTAGTTAGGTTTAATAAATTATTTTTAATATATATTTCGGAGATTATCACTGATAAAAGTGATAAATAATTCATTTACTCCGTCAATTATCAATGACCGATTTTCGATTGACAGATTTCACAAACGATTACGCCATTCCAGTTTGTACTGGTACAATCTGAGCCCTGGTCTAAAAATATTTCATTAATATAATAAAGAAAAAAAAAAAAACAAATGTATGGTAACTCGCTCATTTTTCATTATAAAGATATTCAGTTTTAATGCTTGCTTCTAGAATTACAAAATTGCTAAGTAGTTTTTTGTAAGTTTATCGATTGATTTGATTTTAATACGCCATTGTGTCAATTAATTGGGGCAGACCTTAAATTTGAAATGTCAGTCGTGTATTGGTCTGAAAGTGATTTTTGTTCTCAAAAAGTCGTGACTTATTTCGCAGTCGTCAGTTGTCGTAAACATTACAATGCGATTGTTTAATTGGCAATTGTTAATGATATACGAAAATTAAATCGATATCGTGACGGTTATTTTAATTTGCTACATTAAGTTTGAAACTTGCAATACATAAAAAGCATCTAGCATATTATCTTATTCTTAATTTTTTTTAAATAGCGAATCTGCAATTAATAAAATGTAAATTCATAAAAAAAACGTATATTAATTATTTAAAATAGATGCGTTTTCTTTAAGCCTATCAATTTTGGTCCGTGTAAATTTTAAGATGCCAGCATTTTTTTTAAATAATATGAATTCATCAAAATCAATAAGAATATAAGAAAGGTAAATTGATCACATTTAAATGTTGAAGGGCAATTGTATTTTTTCATATCCAGACAAAGTTTGATGTTTCAAAAGAAGAAAGAAAATATGGATGCCCGATGTGGACATTGCGATAATCTCTGCAACCATGGGTTATTTTTCAGTAGATTAGAAAATTCTACAGAATAAAATCTTAATTTAGGAGAATTATCCCACCCATCCCATCCTCACGGGGCGTAGCGAGAGCGATTAGCTAAGCAATAGTCCTGTCCTAGCCCTATCCTATTACCCCCACTCTCTTCGAAAAAAGAGAGGTTGAGCAACTGAGTAACAAGCAGTTCTCGTTGAAAAAATCTGTTAAGATACCTCCATTAGGAGACCATATGATCCACATTGGTAGCGGACATGGAAAAAAATGAGTATTGAGGGAAAAACCTTATGAAAGCATTTTCAAACGAATTCACCAAGAATAGCGAAAATAACATATTTTTTTTTGTAAATTCTGATAACATTGCGATTCCAATATTGTGTGCAAAACTAGAATAATACATTTGTGAATTAAAATGACTTACACCTGATTCTCTTTTTGTAACCTGAAATTCTTTATTACACTGATTCAAAATTACGCGGTCTAAGAAAACGGAAAAATATATGTTTTCTTTAAAGCAGCTTTTAAAAATATTTAAATACATAGTATCATATTTTGTTATTGCGGAAGTAGAATATTAAATAAATGTATGCTTTTTTAATAATTTCAAATAAAAAAAAACATGTGAATTTATGGTATCATAAACTATAATATCTATTATTCTATAATTATTCACTGTTACCTTTTACACGCTTCTTTTGCTCGGCTTGACGGTTGTCACCGGAACATAATATATCTCCCGTGCCAGAAGAGAATCAAGTGTATATTTGAAATCATAATAATTATTTTCAATAACAATGGAGTTTTAAGTAAAAATAGTACAGCTACTTCATTGGAATTTTCTAATACAACAGAGAAGCTTAGACAAGGCAACAAAATAATTCAACCTTCCTTGATCGGGAGCTTCTTTTCATTGATTATGCAATAATTCAAATTGATGTATTCGTTGTTTCCATTTATTACACATTTTTGCTATAATTATTTGAACTCATGCTTTTTTGCAATTTTATTTTTGGCGTTCTTCCAACGTTGCAACGCCACTGGTGGAATTCACTTTTTGATACGGCGGTCACGACCTAGTCACTGGTCAGCATGCTGGTACCACTATGGAGGTATTAACAGTAGAGAGATATCGCATTTGGTTGGAGGTATCTAACGAATCTTGCCTACCAGTCCTATCACGCGTGCTGATTATTCGTTTCTGTAGCGAGTTCTCCAGTCCGTAAACAGGTACGGATGCGGGAATAAAAATATTTTTTAAGTTTCACCCAATTCTATTTTTACACAGTTTTGAAATAACACGGTCAGAGAACGTGGACGCTATTTTAAAACACACATTTTTAAACTAAATATAATTGAAATCGATCGTCGATTCGGGGTAAACGAAAATATTATTGGTTATGCATATGAAAAGTTATGCGGGTTTAGTGTTCAATGTCATCATTTTGCGATGATCACAGGTTCGGATCCCGGTGCAGACAGTTTCAAAGGAATGGTTGTCTGTAACATCTACATTACTCCACCCCATCCACCCATCCAATCCTAATACAGTAAGTTACTTCGGTCCGAAAGGTTACGCGTAAGTCGAAGAATACTTAAATTCAATGTAAATATGTAATATATATATAACATTATGATTCACATTTTTGTATCGAGTATCGAGTTTCGTATCGAGTAAAGGAAACAAAAATAAGTCGTCATTGAAGTAAAATTCAAAAATAAATCTTTACAGTTACGTACTATCATAATTTATGCACAAAATGTACACGAAAAAAAAATAAGAATAGCCGTATGTACAAAATAATAATAATCAACCGCGTAACTACGATCCCGCATAAGTCAAGGACTGAGAGCTTCACTTGGAACAGCTTACTTTCAATTTCTAAATATACCTATATCAATGTATATTAAGCTTTTTAAACATTAATTTATTTTCCCAGTACGTCCCTGTGAACAAATAAATACATATTACTCATTCTTATACGCCAGCATGTGACCGCTTTTCGGATATGATATAGCATAACATCTCCTAAACAGTCTCGCAAGGGCTCATTTCTATGACATTTCAATAAGACAGTGGCGTTGAATAGTATTAACTACTTCAAATAATATTAAACCGAGACCTTACTATAAGAAGTGTCTATGTCGATATGACAAGTTTTTAACGTAAGTAAACATAGGCACTAAGGATTTCAACTTTTCGTCATTATCATCTATTCGAATATCGAATAGTAAAACTGAAACTATTCGAATATATTCGGATATTCGATAAGCTTCTGAAGTATGAAAATCCTATGAAAAATTCGATTTGAATAATTAATAACATAACCCATTTTATTTAAACATTTAAAAAAAAATGTAGCTGCGTCGGATTAATACAAAAGTGTTTCTTCACTTACTGAAATTACTGCATGGTTAAAGGTTTTTTAGCCCCGAGTCATTCGCCAAACTCAAGTATCATGATAAGATTGGAAGCGCCTGAGTTGGGTGAAGGTAAAAATAACCACTACCTGTGGTATTTGTTTCTGTTCTTGAAATCTAGAGAAATTGTGATGTGATCTTTCATCGATTTTGTAAAATATTTCATTCACGAATAGTTGCCCTAATATTCGAATAGTCAAAAAAGCCGAATATATTCGGATATCAGATATCTAAATATTCTACTTGGAATCCCTAATTGGTACACACTTATTAAAAAAATATTTATACGTGGTATAATAATAGCTTATTCGTTTAGTAGTGGTTGACATAAGCGCTTCTAGCACTGAAAATTTGAACACTTTTATTTCGTACTTTTCAGCACTTAAGTCGCTATGAGGAAATTTTGACATAGGCACTTTTACAAAGGTCAAGAAATAAACGTTAAAAAATGATGACTTCTACGGTTTTTTCAACAGTATATTCTTTTACGGAAGCCGAATATTACGCAATCGCTCATTTTTATTTTTTGAGAGAATGCGGTCCAGATATAAGACAAAAGAGGCCAGACGTCACAGTTACTGAAAACACCCAAATTTGAGGTGTGAGTGATAGGGAGTGAGCCAAAAAAATATATATCAGACAAACGTGTATTTGAATTCAAGTTCATTAACAGATTAATCAATAAAGTTTAATTTGTCCAACTCTAATTTAGTCTCTACTTAGACTCTAACTACAATATGGACCCTATTTACCTGTACTTAATTAGAATTAGATTACAGTAATGTAAAATTGAAAAGTATTTAGTTCCACAAGAATTTAAATAGCTCGTTTTCGACATCATGACGTGGTCGGAACTGTCCCATTTTTATGAACCAAATTCCAACGTGCATTGAACAGGGGATTGCGGAATAGAAGCTTATAGCCTTACCACTCGGCTACGATGATCGGCTGTTATTGCAGTATACAGAAAATGTTTAATTTTTAATATATTTATAATTAATGGTAATTTATTATCAGCTACATTTAACATTGACATAATAATTATTAAGATATTATAATTATTTACACGGATAGAATTGCTACAAATTTAACACGACACGCAGTAATGACAAAACTTTTGACATTTGGCTTTTCGATTTGTGAAATTCTTTTGACAGTTTCGCTTGTAATTTATGACATATTGACAGTTTAACATTGTAAATACGTGACAGGTCATTTCGAATTTATCAATATAATTTTTTTACATGTCACATTGAAAGACGTCGCGGCATTAAAAAGGTTTGTTCAGAAATTTGACGGGGACAAAGATTGATTGAATTTATAAAGTAAAAGTTCAAAAAAACCAGAGGTATTAAGTATAGTGCTAATAAATTCTTTTTGACACGACAATTTTTAAACGACGTGTATTAACTGTCAATTTTGGCGGAAAGGCATTATAATAAAAATTAATATTAGTTGATAATGCTTGCGATGAGTGAAGCCAATCCTGATTATTATAAAAATGTGGAATTAAAACAAAAAAGTATGTGTTATTTTTATAAATAAATGACTTTACCAATCTGGTACAGATATAGGTAAACGCCGTGTAAATTTTCACACCTGCTCTAGGATTTAGAATCACGGGATCCATACATATTAATAATACACTGACACGCACTGCAAAGTACAAAGTTATAAGGCGTATACACTACTAATCATTAGTAATATGAGTCCGTAACACAGACTAATTTCCATTTAACATATGAATTTTTGTTCAAGAAAATGGGCGCATTCACCCCTCACTGTTTAGTTTAAAATGAGTCTAACATAGATTTTATTTATAACAACGCAAAGTCGCATAAATGAAGCCTACAGCGTTAGTCACTGGCTGTCATTATTGTTGAATTTATAAGGACATATCCACCACTTTGTGGGCGGACATGTTCAAGGAAATGTTTCTTAAATATTTATTTAAAATGTATCATACTTATTATGTACGCTACTGTGTAACAAGTTTAAAACTAGATCAAAGGTATAATTTAATAATAGACGAGAATTTTAAACGACTATTTTCATAATATAGATAAAGTGATAATAGCAAATAGCAGGTCATTATTTTAAGTATACACCAGCCGTTTTTATGTAAGGGTTGATCGAGGTCATGTCATACATACCTGCATATTATGTGGTACATACTATGAAGACAACAATTTAATTTAATTTAATTTTACGTACATAGGTACTTAAAACAAAGTAGAACGACTTTATTAAAATAAATATATTGGCATTGATGGTTTATTATATTATTTTTAATCTATAGCAGACAGGGTCGCATGTAGGGGGGTTTATGAAATTCATCCCCCAACTTCTTGGTGGTTTGCTGTAAGAAGTGTATAAACAAAATAACGACGCGTGTAAAATATTGTTCCTTTTCGCTTAGTTAAATTAATAAATGTATTTATATGAATTAGAGGCTTTTTTAATGTTCGCTAATTTAAGTATGGACTCGTAATGGAGGTATCTTAACAGAAGTTTTTCTACAAGAACTGCTTGTTACTCAGTTGCTCAACCTCTCTTTTTTCAAAGAAAGTAGGGATAGAAGGATAGGTCTAGGGCGGAAATAGTGGTTAGTTAATCGTTCTCGCTACGCCCCGTTTTAATGGGTGACACAAACATCCATGCCTACGTACAGAAATCCATAAATCGATTGAAAAATCAATTTATGAAACTGTCCGTACTGGGACTCGAACCCGTGGCATTCGTAACGGTAGCCAACGACGTTGGCCACTGCACCACGGACACGGACAATTTTTAAATTAACGAAAAGTTATTGAAAAGTCAGTTTAAATTAAAAGTTTCGAGAGGTTACAATAAATATAATATTTTTAAAAAGCGATAGAGCAATAAAGAACAAACAAAAAATACAATCAGTTAATTAAAACCAAGGGTAATTTTGGGTAATGGGTTACCAATTTAGTTACAATAAGTGAAATAATCACATGAACGTCATGTTTATTATTATATGATTCGTATAGTATCAAAAGTACAATTATCCCATATTTGTCGAAATTGAACTAATGCTGCTACATTATTCTACCGGTCATAGTGTATGGCTAGAAATAAACTTATTGTATCAAAAAAATGTAAAAGAAAATGATGCTTGCTACCAAAATCAGAGCGCTTAACAACTTTAGAAACAGAAGTGAACGGTAAACCATACTTCTGACCGATCACCGAGTTACCCAGAGTCATGTCACAATATGGCCGCTCATACAAATTTAAAACATTAAAAAACTCAAAAACTCAAAAAACCCAAAAACGCCAACAAAACGTTTTTCGTGTTTATCTCGAAACTTACATGACTCATATATGACATTATCTTTAATTAATTTAATAAAATTAAAACGAAACTGGTATTGTTGATTTAAAACATATTTTGAAATAACTTTCAAGGATTCACATTATGCTTGAGGATTTAAATGCAAATAGTTACAGGTTACCTTGTCAATCTATAAATATATGATTTTGTCGTGTAATAGACAGGGAGATGGCGGGCAATTTATATTTAGTCGGAATGGCGTCACTTCATGTAATTAGATTGTTTAAGCTTAAAGATCATGAATATATTGATTTTTTAGTATCAAAAGGAGCATTTAAAATGTCTGCAATATAATTCTGTCGATAAAAACTGCTAAAATGATGGTTAAATATTGCACCATAATTATTCTAAATAGCATAGATTATTTATACTTAATCTTTAAATCAACCTTGATCTTTATAATTTATGAGGCATTTACGCTTAACCATATTTAGTGTGAACTTATAATACCAATTCATTGAGGGATTTTGAACCATATAAACACTCTTTGTAACGTATTTTGGTATATGGACTGCTAATGGAGAATTGCAACAGAAGGTGTTTATCACTCGCCTAAAATGAAAGTAGAATTGGTTAAAGAACCAACTGTGAGTTACGTCAGTTCCTGTTGTTCGGGGTCTGATGTGACAAGTTAAAAAGGATGAAATATCATTGACAACATGCATTGAATACGAATCCAAAAATCAACTGAATAAGCAAAAACATTATCAGTGGTGGACTGGCCGTACAAGCCAGGTTGCCCGATGCAAGTGGGCCACGCTGTATGCTAGGGGCCCTTCAGTAAAATCAAATAACTTTTCAACGATTTCATTTTACGTGCTTAAAATATACATGATAAAACACTTTGGGTGTTTCATCAATACAAATAAATAAGTTTTCTTGCGATGTACACAATGAACTAATACCTCATCATGATTACATACTTATCCTCTGTCTGTTTTAGCTGTTTGTAACATGTGAATTTCGGTATTTATCAAATGCTTATTAGTACAGTACATATGAATTAGTATAAAGAGTAAGGCCCCCTTCCCATTTTTGGATGGGCCCCCATGTACTATCATCTGAAAACATTGTCTCCATGAGCAACTTAAGAAATTTACAGAAATAATCTTGAATTGTAAACTATACAAGTGTGACACATTGTTCAACAGAACTCTATACTTTATTTTGAAAACTCCCTACAAAAAAATAACTTAATACTGTCAAGTATCTTTTTAAATTAAAAATAATCCGTTTAACAGGTGCTGTCCAGACTATTCTTTAGTTGGGAATGTGTAATCCAACAATTTCATTTATTCTCAATAATATATGTCACTGTCACACATATTTCAAAATTTGACTAGCGCCCTTAAGCCTCAAGCTATTGATTACTTCATACTAAGTAATAAACAAAAGTGTAACAAAAAATATATGTAACACGAAATTAACTATCTCTCAATATTGGGAGATATTTATTTTTTAATGTTCATGTCATGCAGCTTTACACCTACGTTACTTTTTATAATAATACTAAGCCAGTTTATATAATAACGATCAGCTGTTTCGTCCAAATTTGTTGCCCAATACCAATTCAGTTTTATCATAGAGTCATAAAAGTTAGTGCACTCACATAAATGTTAGAATGGAAAAATATAATTTATGTGTTGCCAGTCGTGACTGTATGTTTTGCAAAATGAAAAATGTTACATAATCATAAAAAATAATGATCGTGATTTGGTTACATATCCCTCTAAGTGCAGTCATATTCCTAATTATTATTATCTTATACAAGTGATTGTCAACATTTTATTGAACACCCAATTGAGACACAGGACACAAGATTGCAGTCACTTTTAGTTTTTTCAATCCCGGGATTTTACACATTCCATACTGGGGATACCGGGATTATAAAATAAATATATTTTAAAACAAATTCATGGTAAATAATATCGCAATATTTTATTGAATTGTCAATAGCACACGACTCGGGATTATAATTATGATCAGTTTCTTTCAATCCCCGGATTTTACACATTCAGTACCTGGCTCTTCATATTTAAAATATATTTGTGTTCAAATATTATTACATAATATTATGGAAAACAATGAATTTTCAAAAAATACAGATTTTCAAGTCTAATGAAAAACACAAGATGCTACTTCTAATTAGGCATTTAATATGCGTATATCGTATATAAATTAATTTTTTGATGTTGTTTCTTAAAATCAACGCTCAAATCTAGTCGGAGTGCCGCTTCGGTGCGTTTCTCCGGTTCTTGAAATGCCAGTTTATGAATTGTCAAAGAAACCTAAAATTATTTTCAATTATTATAGATGAAACAAAAATGGGAATTGTCAATGAAAAAACGTTGATGAACAATTGCTATTTTTAAAAAATCAAGCGTTTTGGTTAATGAAATTTTCCATTTCGAGCACTGATTAAAATATATTATGTACAGATAAGTCAATACTTTTGGTAGTGAAATGCTGTTGGCAACGACTGTGTTGATGTGTACATGATTGATTGCAAGAGCAAAATATTCCACTTTAAACGATGTGGTCACTAAATTTGATTGGATAAAGATCTTGCGGTATTAAAAAAATAAATTTATCACCGAGAAGCTGCTTCGTCCGTACACATGTGACGCTTTATAAAATTTAACTGTTTTTCTCAGCAATATTTAATACTAATTATTACTTCATAAACGGATATTTTGATTTTGTATACGATCGCTACTCTCCGCGAATTTCACGAACCGGTACACCAGTGCACTCCGGTTGAATTCGAGCCCTGTGTTTAGCATTTATTTTAGACATATATTGAGATGCATTGGACATTTTACAGTGTATATGATTTGGTTCAGAGAAAAAATTCTTGGTAGGATTAAGCATGTTTTCGAAAAAGAACTTCGTTGGCCTCGGTTAAGGTGCACACGAGCTCGAATCTCATTCATATATTGATTTTCAATTGATTTATGGATTTTTTCTAAATGTTTGCATTCGATTTAAAAAAAAAACAAGGCTTAGCGGGAGCGATTAGCCAACCATTAGTTCTGCCCCAGCTCTATCCTTACATTCTTACTTTCTTCGCAAAAGGAGATGTTGAACAACTGAGTAACAACCAGTTTTCATAGAAAAACTTATGTTAAGATAAGATCAACTAGAAGTTCGTGGAAACGGTTATAAAAACGGTATTTAATTATTGCTTATTATTCAATCAATATTAATTATTGTTCTAATGATGGAGGCATTTTTAAATGCCTGAAGTTTGCAAGACAGGTCCTAATATATTTTTATCGGAATGTTTTGTAACCTCCGATACGAATGTTGATCTAAATAAGTCAAAAATGTTGGTGAAAAATACTTGACGAATTGACTGATAGCTTTTATAGATAGATACCCAGCAGAAAAAGCCACGAGCGAGCTTAAACACCGATTTGTAAACCACTTGCTATATATCGATGATTGTTATTGATTACCTATGTCAGCGATTCTAAACACGAAGACTGCGGGTGCTGTGACGCCAGTGGAACAATTTTAAAGGTTCGCCAGCAAAAACATTTTTCACCACCGGTCTATATGTACCTACAGATATAATAATAAAAAAATGTGTGCTTAATCATAAAATTCCCTCCCGCCTATTCCTGCCTGTGTGATTAACTGACTGACCTGTCCTAACATATCCATAACCTCTTTAAAAAAGAAGGTTCTCGTAAAAATAGCTTATGTCGTGTTGCTCCATTAGAACACCATATTTTTCACAGTGGGAGCGAAGCGGATGTGTTTGAAAAAAAACTATTTTTTCTTGTGATCGTGCGCAAAACAGACGATATCTTAATTTTTAGTGCCACAGAACCATTATGTACTTAGAAAGCCTATTTAAAAATATGTTATTCAATAGGCATTCAACAATATTCTTGAATATATTTTATGTTTTATTAAGTTTTATCAATAAAACATAAGACTACCCACTGTCAATTTTTAATAGGCTTACATTTTAGTCTATAAATTTCAATTGATAATTTCTGCATAAAAAAATCTATAGCTATTATAATCGACATTGATTTTTTGAATAGTAATATATACTCGTCAGTATCAAGGAAACCTTAGTCTCAAAAACTTCATTTTTCATGAAAAATAAAATATATTCGATTGTATTTTTTATGGTTATGCATATTTCGACCTTTCATCCTACTCTTTGGGCAATTGGCAAACAATTAATTCTCTCTATATGTATATATAAAATTCAATATCGTATTGATATGGAGATCGAGTAGATTTCATCTCGTAAAAGCTTTTGAAGGTAATTGCTTCTAAGACACTTCTGACAATTATTTAGTATCACTCTACTATGTTACGGGATTCGCCCAGTAAGGGCTGTAAGTCTTTGCTTATGGTCGCGGGTACAATTTTGAGTTCCATGTGAAGAAAGAGGTTCGGTAGTCTATATGGTCCACAACAAGAGTTTCTCACTCATGATTTCAAAATAGATAAACAGTCAATGACGAAAAAACATTCTCATGAAATATACATAAGTAAGTCTGCTTCATACTCACGACTTATTTTTAAACACGCAAATTTCATCACATATTTAGTACATAAATGCAAAAAAAATATATACAATCGGAGAGAAATAAGCGATTGCCATTATTTTAATTTGGCGAACATTTCAATATTATTACATTGCAGAGACATGTTATTTTTTATCAATCGCATTTAACAATTTTTTGTCGCAATAAATAAGTTTATGAATTTGGCTTATTAGAAATGCCAACTTTACCATATTGGGCTGAGAAAATAGACCACAAATCGAGTTCACGCCTGTTGATTGACAATAATGGCTTGCTAAGTCCGCCCCTGACTTGAAATTAATAGACACGTAATATTATTTTGATTTGTTTCGCCCTGGGGCTATCGGCGTAACGATAAGTTGCAGTAGCGATTCGTAAACCAACTTTACGATCAATTCAGAGGTTTATAATGCAAATATTAATTATCGAAATTGGTCAATTACTTTATGATGGTTATTATAAAAAAAACACATCAGTTCTGCTTAAAAATAAATATCGTCACTATATAATAGTGAAAAATATAAGCACTCTTATAATATTCTTATATTTGCACTACCCGTCGACCAATGATTGTTGAATGAAAGCGAGATTTTTCGTCTGCATGGGAATTATGCCCTAAATTCATATTCTAAAATTGTTCAACTAGTTCTCATTAAACGTCTCCCGTTGAAACTCTTCAAGATGAGTCCATAAACTCCATTTTGTTTTAAAAAATAGGGCCGTAGCTGGCGGTGGAGGTCAGACACCATAAAATATATTTTTTTTATCTCTTAACACTCATTTTACGACGTATATTTTTGTCATATTTTGGTGTCATTGAATTTCGGGGGCGTCTTATAATCGATGGCGTTTTCAGGAAGCAATCAACATCAAATTTTGCAGGATATGTGTCACGTTCCTGGTTGAAACTCTCGGTAGTAATAGTAGAAAGCATTTTTCCTATATCACCCTGATAGCGAAGAAGATATTTTATCGGAAGACGTAGAAGAATATTAGAAGATCTTAAGAAATTTCAGACTTTGATGGTGAGACTGCAGAAAAAAGAATACAACATATAATAGCTACCGACTTTAACTGATTATTGCCAATGTGTGGCTTCGTTTGTTATAATAAGGGCCTAGTGATGTTTAAGCTTAAGGTGTTTGAAAATAAGGGTGCGTTTTATAATTGATGACCTCCTCTAATCGAGCACATATAAATGGTAAAGTTATGCCAAGTAGATGAACACACATAATTATGTCATAATCTTAGTCTAATAATTGCTACACATGCCTTCTGATTAATCATAAATGATTTGTGCAAACTTTCTGTTTGATTATGCTTTTTCCTCAATACTCACTCGCAAAACGCAATCAGTTCTGAATACAAAATTCAATTTAGTGTGTAAAATATTTGTGTAAGTGACAGATGCATTTTAAGCCTCTGGAGTTTTGCAAATCTTACAGACAAATTAACGACACACATACAGATTGATAAAATGGCAACAGGTTATTTTAATGGCCAATAATTAATCTTTCGGCTGTTGTTTATGATTTTGGTAAGCTATTTATGACCAATGTGATCCTGATCTACATTATCTAACATATTATATACATTATCTGATATAAGCGTCCGTGTTGTGTAGTATTGACATAAAAAGTTACCCTTTCACGCAATATAAACGAGTTTTGTTTCGTCTATTATCCATTAAATTAACTATTTGAATATTTGTTAATTTAATGCAGGCGTGTTGCAAGTAATTCGCTCTTTGAAGAATTGGTATTGTAATTGAAGAGGGCAGTAATTATTATAATATTATCTATTAATCCTTCTACAAAAGAAATATGTACCGAAAATATTATATTCCACAATTTTTATTAACAAATTTATGAACGGTCTCTGCTAGTAAGAATTTTCAAATAAAAATGACTGGAAAACTGATACTTAAAAATTTTCACTGGCCGAAAGAAGCATGAAAAAAATTGAAAGTATAAATGGTTGTTTTTAGTACTTATGTTAAATGTATATAATGTCTTAAATATTTGATTATTATTTTACTCGCCAAAAGATATTAAATATTTCATGAGTATGTTTTTATGTAAAAAAAATATTTTCGAGAATTATTATCATAATTTTTTGGGTAATTCTATAAAATAAAAAAAAAATAAATATTAATACTTTAGAAAATAGAATTAAAATAAGATTGAAATAATGTGACAACTTTAAAAAAATAAGAAATACGGAATATTCACGAAAAGTTGACAGTAGTTAATTGATAGCGAAAAATCTATCTCACTAATTCGTCAGACTAATGTTTGACTTAAGGCATGACGTGTTTCTTCTGGTGGGCTATATATTATTTTTTCGTCTGTCAATGCTTTCCACATTTAGTAATTCTACCACAGTAAATTCGTTTTCCATATTTCCCTTTAATATTACTAAATTCGTCAGAAACTTTCCTTTGCTAATTGCACTTACATCTATATTACACAATTGCAAAAATATATCAACATATTTTAAATGATGTTAACTGTTTTAGAAGTTAGTATTGGTAACATCGAAATATTGTTGATTAGATCACTCTTGGATGCGTCGCTTCCATTTGCCACGGTCGATGGTCAATAAAAAAATTAAATTTCGAATTGACAGATTATATTCTTAACTACTTTCAATAGCCATAAACTTGAGAAAAATTAAAATAGTTGTGATTCAAAATTTAAAGACTATTTTCTCCATAAAATAAACATACTAAGCACTTCATTTAAAAAATGAATCATAATAATTGTGTTGCTATTTCAAAATATACACTATATCATTATTTGTTTTTTGAGACCAAATAAGATTTTATTTTTTAATCACATAGGTACTATTATGAATAGAATTTCGTGAGCAATATTAAATACGTAAACATCACCTGTTATTTATGACTGATGCATATTAATGTGTTCGATAATTTGGAGGCTGTTCCCAAAAATCATTACACCTGGTAGCTCGTATTGAGTTATGTATTTCTTAGTGGCCCTGTACAAGCGTATTTGTTTATATGGACTTGTTGTAACATTTCTTTAGTGGACCATAACAATAATAATTAAAAAATACCAAAGCGTTTCCCGTGAAAAATACAATATTATTATCTAGATCACCGCTTCTAAAACATTTTCATTTATAATTGTATAGTAATATTATTGTTGCCCTGTGTTTTTAAAAAGCGAGATCACTCATTTAGTGAAAGTGCTTTTGTAATTTAATTATTTATTCTCTACCTCTTTTCCTCTTTTGTTCGAAGATATAATTAGAAATGGTTAGCAATGTTATTTCAAATTGTGTTATTGCTACTCGACGACGTAAATTGTGGCATTATCAACGGATATAAAAATAAATCACGCCAGAGTGAGTGAGAGAGTGAATGCGTATGCCAGGTTTGTTATCTGTAGACATGCATCCTGCTTTAACCATACACAATTTAAGCCCATATACTTAATACTATTATTAATAATGTCTTTTTAAAAGAAACGATAAATCGGAAATACTAAAATAATGTAAAAATGAGCATAGCAAAACATATCGATATGTGTTTCGGCATCACGCCGTCATCAGAATCAAATTCTAATCTATTTTAGTGTGATGAGAAAGTAAGTTACAACTAGGTACGTATATTACATAATTAGTGTGAAATTACATTACACTTTACTATTTTTCACCATATTATAAAGAAATTCTACCAAGTTAATGCAAATTAATTCAACATAGATAATAGTTTCGAGTAAATTGATGTTGACTATTTTTGTTGACTAACATAAATAATTTAGAAATTGTTGTTTTTAAAGAGAATTTAAATAAATAAAAATTTATATTATATTTGTGTGTTTTTCCAGATGATAGAGTATGACAACGGGAACGTTTTGGCAGAAATGACTCAAATACTTTCCGTTGAAAGTTTTTACCAAAAAAAAAAAAGAACGTTAGATCATTTATGAATGTTGAAAACAGTTTAGGTTGAGGAGTATGAGATTCAAAGCTATGTGCAGTGTTTACGACCGCTATACAAGGCATTCGGGCTACATGCATGTCGTGTATAACTTATTTAGCGCGGTTATCCGCGGAGAAACGGTTAAAAAAAGATCACACAGTGTTGAAAACACTGAATGAACTGACATTATTTCGTGTTAGGTGTATGAAGTCTGAAAACACTGAAGAATTTATTTGTTTGTTATATCGATTTACTACGTATGAGCGTAGGTATGTGCAAGGATTTTTGAAGTGATGACGTTGAAACGATAACATGTTGTTGTTTACAATTTTCATAATTAACATATTTACAAAAATAAAGCGATAACCTATTAGAATAATTTTCAAGAATAACCTTCCAGTAGTTAATCTAGGTTATGGGCTAATCGGCCTCGACTCACGGGCGCCATCCTGACTAATTAATATTGTCTTGTCGAAGCTATTTCGTTATTTTTCAAACTCAAAATTAATAAGTCCATTTGTTATGCTAGTCGATAAATATGACTTAAGTGTTTCATTAACAAATATTTCATATTTAAGACACACCTCTACTATGTCAAGCTAAAGCAACTATAAATACTTAATTTATTATCTAAAAAGAATTTCAGCAATTTAAATCGTAAACAGTTTTTTCTGAGTATACGAGGCAAGAGGTAAGCAAGGTTGAGGATCTCTGGAGACATGCCTCTTCTTCCAGCATGGACAACCGTCAGTTACTATCCTTAGTGTGTACTCGATTATGTTAGTTACTGTAAGGTAACTGATGATGCTAGCATGTTAAGGGAGAAAGAAAAGCCATTTTCGGATGATAGGAAGTCTTGGGGGCGTTGAGTGGTATAGCGGATATGATCCAAGAAGAAGGTGGTTATGAAATCATTTAGATGAGTGTTCAACGGTATCTCTGTTCGTATTTAGTTGCAGGGTCACGTCAGAAAGGATTTTCATATTTTTTGCTTATGCCAAGACTTGACTACGAAGTTGTAGTCGGAATGGAGTCTTGATTATTTTTTTTGAATATTTGATAAAGTCGGACGACTCCTCATTATCAAAGGCATTTTATGACAAATGTTTATGTTATGTTTCATTTAATACATCGGATATTAATCTAGCGATCAGATTGGTATGGGTCCTAGCAAGTCCTGGCAAGATCAATATCAAATTTAGATTTTTAAAATACAATATTTGAGGTCTTAGGTGTGGGTGTTTGTGATATATTTTCGCATCGAGTTGATCTCACGTGTTTTTAAAATTTCAAAATATCTGACAACTTGTCTATTATTAACTGTAATGCTAAATACGAAGAAGAAAGTATTATTGTACGAATATAGGTGTTAATTAACTCAAACATATATATTTATCTTTCTGAAATTCGAACAAATGTATATTTATTGCAATGGTTGTTAAAATAACAACATTACATAACTGGAATATACACAACCGATATTTTTAAATGTCGGGCATTTTTTAGTTGTTAAAATTGGAATCGAATTCCACTTGGAGTGTGATTTGTATATTTTTTAACTCTTTACTTACAGCTCTGGCATTTAATAGATCCGTGTGCTTTCTTATAATTGTTGTGAATCGTACCCTAAGGGCATTCTGAAAACAACACTAATTTGTTTTGTATTCGAAACTATTCTGTGTACTTATTTCTATTAGATAAATCTAGATGACGTCACAAAAGATTAATAATTTACATGTAGGGTGAGGAACAATAATAACAATTTAATAAATTCGACGCTATTATGGCAACTGTATAATCACTTTAGCTGTCGGATTTATTTTGAGTGATGAAAGTTTATCACAAGATCAGCACATTTATTTTTTGCCCACAAATATTTTCCATCGTTTGCCTAATCGGTTTCGCTCCAGTCGATATTTTGTAATAGCACATGCGCAGAGATTTACATATTAATTATTTCTGATAAGTTATTAATAACCAAGATTAGGAATGGTATTTTTTATGGTTATACAGACCAACCTACATTATCAATAATGAAATACTTTTATTATTATTAACTTGTTGCCCATTGGCAGTACCATAATATGTATGTGTAATAGCTTATCGAACCATTTTCGTTTTTGGGGTCACCCTTTTACAATGGATTATTGTAAGAGTATATTGGTTGTCTTCAGTTTCATGTTTGTACAGGCAACCCTCGTTTATCGCGACCCCGGCGAGTGCGAACTCGTTATATCACGATCGAATTTTAATATTTTTCCCCTCCGGAACGGGATTATTGGGAACGAATGATAGCACGTACATTTATTTCAATTCAAGAGATGGCTGCTTCAGGAGTAAACGTAACTTTAATGTAGCAAACGATCGTCTAACTCTTTTTAGCGGTGGAAATATCCGGATAACATATCCTTTGTGGATTTATCAATAATTAGAAGTTAATCGAGCCATTGTTGTTAATTTAGGTACTCTAAAAACAATTTACCAGCTATTATTTTAGAAAAACCATACATCAACTCACTGAAGAAACTGATGAAGGAAATAAAATGATATGTGGAATTGGTGGATATTAATTAATAGTATAAATGCTATAAAAAGAAATTGTTGGAGGCCATATCGATTATGAAAATGATATTTTAAACATCATCGAAGATATTAGTCATATAGTCAATTTCGAAAGCATTGAATCCATTGAAAGTGTTGAAGTAGATGCGGTTCAAGCTTTGCTAGAATCCTACAGCGAACCCGCAACTAATGACGAGCTACAGGTAATGGACAGCTATAATATTTACCATGAAAATGGCGTCTCAAAACCTATTACTTAGATTATAGATTCTTTTTTACAACGCGAAACAAAACGAACACTATTTTCTGTTTTTCGTAAAGTTATGTTACTTTTATTTTATGTATGGCGTTTACTTTGTTATTATTTTTTAATTTTGTAATAAATTGTTACTTTAAAGCACTCTTTGATCGCAGAATTTTATTGATCGCAACCTTGTCCTTCGTCTCCAACGCCAATAATTTATTTGACATCATAGTTTTAATTTAGGGTTGAACTACGTTCAAAATCAATGATAGTTTTTCCCAACTTTGAGTCATATATTATTATTTGTGAAAAATTCGTAACAATCGTGTACTTGTAAAAATGTCATAAGTGTACATACATCTCACCAGTAAAAATATTTCAATACAAAACTAACCGTAGTTGTGGAGAAAGTATATATTTTGTAAAAAAAACACGAGTTAGAAGCACGATGTTGGAATTCGTGGAAAGTAAAAATTCAAAACTTTCGTTATTTCACTGATTGTGTAACTGTTTGATAAACGTGTTTCGTTCAATGAGAATTATCTTCAGAACATCTCAAAGAAGTTAAGCACGTGTCAAATCTACTGACATGGCTAGTAAAATTACAAAATTATTAATATTATATGACAAATTTTTTCATATTTTATCCTAGATTTAATTATTTAATTTTAAGTTGTATAACCTTTGTTAATCGGATATATTGTATATATTTAATATCGACATCTTTATATTAAATATAATTAAAATATCTAAATACATATCGTGTCTCTCCCAAAAAACACGTTAAAAAATCTGTTTATGAAATAACAAAAAAACTGCAATAAATCCACTATGATTGTCAAGAAACCCTGCGCTTCGCAGACGTATGCAGCTTCTAGTTACGCCACAATCTGTGTATTTTATTCGTTACATATATTTATTGCTTTTTTCATCAGTTGATAATGCTCGCAATGAGTGACGCTGGAACATTATAAAAATGTGGAACAAGTACAAAACAAATTTTTATTTTTAAAATATAATGCCTTTTCACCAAGAATTGACAGTGATATTTTTATTGGTTGATTAAATTCAGTATCTGTTCGATAGTTTTGCTTTGCCTTATTTAATTTTTTTATGAGTGGTTTTCTCATTATTTATTTTTGGAATACGTTGAAAAGCGCTCTGATTAACCCAGTTGTATATTTCTTACTTCATAGATGTCATTAATTTATAAATAATATCAAATTTTATTGTAGCATGTGAGTGACATCTATGAAATAAAAGAGTAACTTTTTTGTGTTTCTCACTGCGGTTCAGAAAATTTTCAAATAAATTCCTAATTCCTAAAAATACATAAAAATCAAATGCCAGAATCGAAATTACGTAAACAATATTTAATATTAACTGATGTTTTTTTTCAAATTTTAGTGGCGTCATCAGCACTTTGTGGTCACTACATAATTCCGTATCATGAGCCATATGATGCATACCATGACCTTCATCTGCCCCATGACCCTCCACTTTACCCTACCTTTGCTGAGGTTCCACACACGTCTTTCAACTGCGCCGGACGCTCGTGGGGACTTTACGCTGATATTGAAGCTAGTTGTCAGGTAACAGTTTATTTTGTATATTAAAATGAATAAAAATAATTTACCATATATAGATATATTATATAAGTACTTTGAGTATTAATAATCGAGAACTTCTTCTATGGTTTTTTTCGTTTTTTAAATTGATTTACGAGTTTTGTATCCAAAGGAATGGGTGACTGTCAAATGCAGATTACCTATTTAGTATTACCCAATGAATATAGAGTAATTTTTCTAAAATTCAAAACTATTCTATTACTACTCTATTTTCTATTGGAAGCATAGCAATAAATACCATTTATCAGCTTGGTTAATTAAAATTAAAGGTATGAAAACATTTTATTACTATTATGTCATGTTATGCATTATCTATGACCAGTCATATAATTTTTACCAATAATAAATTTTAGTAAAAGCACTAAACTTTCCCTCCTCTGTTAACTGTCAATTCCTGGTGGAAAGGCATTATAGGAAGCTCAAATAAGTTAATTAATTTTTTTGTTTCTTATTTGTCAAAACGACGACAATATGTTGAATACGCTGGATGCGCATCAAATATTTTTCTAACATATTCTGGGGTACCACAGGGATCGAATCTCGGTCCAATTTTATTTCTTATTTTTATTAATGATATTGTGGAAAGCATGAGTGGAATAAAGTATCTGCTCTTTGCAGATGACCTAAAACTGTTTTTAACTATCAAGAAGGTGTCTGATTGTACTATTCTGCAACATAATATAGACTCGATTTTAAATTGGTCTATAAAAAACAAACTTGACTTCAACTTTTCGAAATGCTTTTGCATTTCTTTCTCTCGCTCAAGATTGCCTATTAAATATAACTATGTGATATCGAATAATACTTTACAGCGTTTATCTGAAATTGTTGATCTCGGTATAACGTTTGACTCTTCTTTCACATTTCATTCACATATTAATTCCGTTGCTTTGCGTGCTAGCAAACTTCTCGGGTTTATAGTTAGGCAAAGTAAACCATTCGAAAACCCAACTGTGTTTCGCACTCTATACATTTCCTTGGTTCTCAGTACGCTTGAATATGGATCTATTATCTGGAGTCCATATGAAAATTCCTACAAGTTGAAATTGGAGCGAGTTCATAAGAAATTTCTACGATATTTCTATTTCAAAAAATTTAAATATTTTCCTTTTAATAGTTCCCTAAAAGAGTATTACCCAACTAAATTTCTTTTTGGAATGCTATCTTTTCACTCTCTTGAAGCACGAAGATCGTTTTCGATTCTAAAGCACTTCTCTCTTCTTCTTCAGGGACGAGTTTATAATCCTGAAATTCTCATGTCTATTAATTTACATGCTCCTAATTGTTATCTACGTGGCCGAAACCATATCCAGACAATTTTTATTCTTAAAACTTGTTCTTCGCGTCGGTCATTCGAGTCACCAGTTGCCAGAGCCGTTCGGATGATTAATGCACTGCCTAGAGAGCTGGATATTTTCAACACTAAACTATGGATATTGTTCACTAAATATTTTTTCCTTTTAAATTAATGTCTTTTTTTTTTTTATTATTTAGTAATTTAAAAAAAAAATGTTTTTATTTTCATTATTGTTTTTATTAGTAGTACTGTTTTTAATAATTATTATTGTTGTTGTTACTGTTATTATGTTTGTGGAATGCATGGCGCATTGGCGTCAGCTGTAATGCCATGCATTTCAATTTTTTAAATTTACAATAAATAAATAAATAAATAAATGACTAATAGACTCATAAAATCATCGGAACCAATCTCACCTAACGAGTGAGCATTTGCTTATTGTAACCATGTCCACCCCCAATGTAGAGCATATCTCCATAGTAGTTGTTCTTAGAAGGGAAAGGAATTAAGACATCACAGACATCCATGTCTTCAATCACAAATCCATAAACTAATTGAAAAATTGTTTACAAATCTGTCCGTACTGCGATTCGGACCTGTGAACACTGCGACCAAAGCCAACGACTTTGATCACTCGGCTACGTGCCCCCCTCCCCCGCTTTTTCTATAAATAAACAGAAATATCTAATTATATTTATGTAAATTAATGAATCTCTTTAAATATTATTTAAAACAATGAATTTAGTTTCTGCGTATCGTTGAATTTCATTGAAATGAAATTATGTGTGGTAATATCATAACAAAATATAATTGTATGAACAAAATCATTCAACATAACAATTCAATAATTATAAATTCAACTATTTCTCTTTTCAGGCTTTCCATCTATGTATCCATGAGAAGGTGGTGTCCTCAAATCTCTGCACAAATGGAACTCTCTTCAATGAGCAATTCCAAGTTTGCGATCAGTTCTATAATGTTCGATGTGGAAGTCCATATGAAGATCTTTAAATTAAAATCTCCCAGAACTTGTGCCATCTTAAATTTTAATCAGAAACCAATGGCAATATTAAAACCTATTTACTTATATTCATAAAATGTCGTAATTTAATTGGTAAAAATTATAATATTAATCAAATAATTGTTACTTTCTTATAGCTCTCTCAGTTTAAAGTATATTTAATAAATAATTGACAATATCATGCTAAATCGAGTCATATCATCCAAGAAAAATTATTAAATAAATTTGTAAAGAAGTACTCTCATGTTAAGTACAATTATCAGATCTATATATTTGTCAACTGCGTGACATAGAATAATATCAACCAATTTTATCATTCAGGAAATGAAAAGAACAGTTACAATCAAATTCATGAACAAATTGTCGGCGAACGAACAATGGCGTTCATAAATTCTGTCACACGATTTCGGATATTTTTGACACCGTCTTCTGTCACATTTTGTCACATAATTATGTAAAAGATTAAAAGAGATCACATTTTTCCCACTCCTTTCTCCCTGGAGACAATATTACGACAGCGATAGCTGTGCTTAATAAGGATACACTATTTGGCAACACCCTAGTACTTCTTGTAAACTAACCCTTTATGTACAATATTAGCAAACTTTCTGTTAGTAGTAAAACTAACTATTTATGTTTAAAATGAAAGCTAAAGAGTTGAATATTCAACTCTAAACTTTGAATCTATCGTTAGAGAAAAATTCTTAAAGATATTTGTAGTTGTATAATAGATTCATCTTTGAGATAATATGTTTATTTATATAAAATATTCACTACTTTTCCCTTGCAATCTCAATTATCGATGGGAACATTATTTGATACATGATTTTTATAATCAAAACAATTCCTGGAGTAATGTTGCAAAGTCTAACAAAGGAAGTAATACATAATACATTTAAACTGTTGAAGCTATAAAAAAATGTGATTTGATAAACAATATTATAAGCAGGTCAATGCAATATTTTATACCACAGGAATGTTTTCTAGCAACACTTAAAACAATATACAGTCGAGTTTGCATATTTTTACACTTGCAACATTACACCAGCCGATAATTCAATTATCAATTTAGTCTTACATTCTGGATTAATTGGTTGTTCATTATTTCTTTCAATATATAATTCAATTAATAGCATTTTGTCTGTTTGGTGTAATTTAATGTATTTTTATGATCTCCCTGAAATATATTTGAATATAGTTAAGTACCAATTTTAATATTTATTTCATAAACATAAAATACCTCTTATTTTCAAAATATTTTCTACTGATAAAATTACTCAATTAAATAATAAAAAGTCAATATATACAATTGTTATCACGGGAATAAATAGATCTTTTCATTTTGTAATGTAATATATAATAAAATATTAAATTTCCGTCATTGTTTTTGCTTTATGAATACATTTTTAAACTAATTTTCTACAATAATTATATTGAACGAATCTTTTTATTTACTTATTACAAAGCCAATATTTTGATAAAATATTTGTAAAATCTTATAAAACACTTAACACACAAATTTTATTTATTTAATGTAACATAAAAGTTTTTTTGTAACTACTATTTTTAATGATGAATACCTCCTATCTACCTATATTATGCAAGTCTTCATAGAATATATTTATATATCTATTTCAATTAATTGCTTTTAGATTATTAATTGAACATATTACAAATCATAAAAGAAGAAAATCTTTTCATTTTATTTATTTATTAAATGAATCTGTATTTATTTATTTATTTATTTATTTTGGTATGTTTGACCATGTTTGGAGATCTCGTGTATTTTTATAATATATTTAAAAATATAATTTGTGTTTTAATATTTTTCATTACCTGTGTTACCAAAACTATCCTGACATTGCTTGCGGATATATAAGTAAGTAAACAAACAATAATTTAAGTCATGCAGATGTTTTTCTGATATTCCAAGAATTGACAGGATCAATTGACAACAGTGGGTGACAGAACAAACCTAGTGTTTTTTGCCGCTGAAAGCTATGCTTCCTTATTAACAAGTATGTTGTATCACCACTTTTCTATTAGGTATCATAAAGAAAATTTGCAATAAAATAATTGTTAGTATATTAGGGGTATCATTGAATTGGGAAGTATACTTTCAAAAGGTGCTTGAGTCACTTAACGATCTTCAGACATTCAAGTACTACTGATGGTCCCAGGTTGTTGGTGACAAACCTAAGTTGACAATAAAAATCAAATGGCATTTGCGCACTTTCATTCAGTCAGTGCTGTAGTAAATCATAACATAATGATCTACTAATTTTTCTTGAGAAAAATACTTTTCTAAATAATCTCAGGCTTTTCCAACTTGTCTTCTTTATGTAAATGCACTTGGAGAACACAAATTGAAAGTATTGTTGATTTACTAAATAGAAACTCGTTCTGTAGCTGTATCGGATTACTTAAAAGTATTCAAATTGTACATGCGTGCGTGTAATTTTTAGAAAGTAGGTAATCATAACAAAATGACAGTTCAGAAACCATTCTGACAGTGATTATTACTGTTATCTGCCGTGCTGCTACATTTCCTTTCGGGAGTGTTTTGTGTAAAATAAACATAATCAATAGTTTATTTTAAACCATTTCAAATGAGGTTTTTTGCGAAAAGAAAGACAAACATCAATGACGACTTCCTTATGATAAATTCAGTACGATCATTGCTGCAAAAAACCGAAGATAGTATAAAGGCAAGTACAAAGAAGAATATATTCAATATGAATTTTCATGGTATGATGAGAGAGCGTCTTTAAATCTAGAGTGGGTGAATTGCACGTATCGTCTTTTTAATGAGGCAATAGTGCCAAGTAAACTGATTCACCATTTAAATCCAACTATCCACTTGCACCAAAAATCACGAAAAATATTATCAGATGATTTTAAATTGCTTAAATTAAATTGCCAAGGAATGAGTTAGAAGCCAAAATACACACCCTCCGCTCACAATATATTCGAGAGAAGAAGTTAATGTCGTCATCAAAAACGACTGATAGCGGACGAGATGATACAAAATCCATTTCCTGGTTTGCATTTCGATGCAATGAGGTTTTTAATTAGAGGAGTTACAACCTCTGGTAGCATGGATACGTTGGAGACACAAGTAAGTCATTATTATTAATTTTTAACCGATATCCAAAAATAGAGGTTATTAGTTTCACATATACGTTTGTATGTAAATAAATATCTCGGTAACCGCTGCATTGATTCATAGAAGTGTTTTTAAAAACCCCACTGTCAGATGACTTTCCTTTAGCACCGCAATTAGCATATATAAAAGTATAATCAGTATCTACAATAGCCAAGAGCAAAATGCTAAATTTATCTCTATAGTTGTAATAATCACTGCCGGTATTTGGATAGATATTATAGTGTTTCGTCTAATTAAGGCAATTTAAAAGATGAATCTTTCTTTACTTTGCTATAATTATCTACTTAATGCTTTCAGATGCCTAGACAATGTTGTGTTCCAGGATGCAAGTCAAACTACGACAAATTTTTGCTAAATAACGACGCAGTCAACACTTTCTTTTCTAAAGGATGACATTATGAAAATGAAATCACTTAGAACAATTCCACGACAAAATTTGACCCCTACAATCAATACGATAGTATGTTTCAAACATCTTCAACACAGTGAGTGGATTACAAGATATAAATGCAATGCAGCGGATGAAGTCATTGTAGATACTCCGCTGAAAAAGCCTCTTCTAAATAAAGCGGCCATTCCTTCGATATTTCACAACCTGCCGGCATATTTAATCAAGGTTATAGTCAAGCGTAAAGATCCACAGGTCAAGAGAGATGCAATGGTAGATAAAATGAACAACCAAATAGACGATTTTTAAGGAGCGATATAATTGATAACTCTAACGACTTAGTTATCAACAATGGTATAAAGTTTAAAAATTGTAGTTGGTCATCCAAAATATTGAAAAATTGTATGCATTTCTATTTATTTAATGTAGATTCCACTGTTAACAATAATATAGAATTTAAGTTAGAAGTTATCTCAACTGTTTATGTAGATTTGAACTTGTATGTAAAAGTAGTTCATAATGATATTGAAATACCTGCGCATGATTATTTATAGATATTGCCAACTGATTCCAAATTAAGTTGATGATCTCAACTAGAAAGCTTACTAGAGTGTTACAAACTGACCGAAAGAAAACAACAATTTAGCGAATTTTTATCTTAATAAATCTTTTCAATACTTCGGTGAAGCTTTTTCTTTGTCGGAAAAACAAAACTCTTGTGATTTGAGTTAATTAGAAATTATAAGAGACCAAATTTTGCGATTGAAAGAAAAAAGGCCTCGGTACAGTAATAATAATATAATATTTTCCATTTTTATATATACTCAGTCTTCTTCGTGTTTAAATAGCCAAGAGCAAAATGCTAAATTTTTCTCTATAGTTGTAATAATCACTGCCAGTATTTGGAGGTGCTTTAATCATAATGTGCTTCCCGTCTATGTTTCTAATAAAATGTGGGAAGTTCCATAAAATGCCCTAATTATGAGCGTTTTCTTTCCATTCATTTGCAGTAGCTGCTGAGACTTAAAGCATAATTTTTTGATTTTTTATATTTTATTTTAACAGAATAAGTACTGAAGATACCGATGCGGACCCGTCTCAACTTAGTTATGAATCTATAGAGACGACGCCGTAGAAGATAACCGCTCCATATGAAGATACATTGAAAGAGGGCTTTGAAGTTTTGCGTAACGCCAAAATGGGCATCCAGAATTTAGAACAGGATGAATTTTCTGTATATACTTAATAGGATAAAATATCAAAGTATTTAGTCCTACAAAATTCTATTAGGCAGTTGATAAATATTTCGGCTTAGCGCCGTCATCAGAACTATACTTAAACTTATTTTATCTTAGCTACGTATACTGTTTAGAAGACATAGACAATATTATGTCATCTCATGTATTCAAATATAATAATTATTTTAAATTAAATTATTCAAGGTATTAATTGTGTTTTTGGAATAGGAGCTTATGTTATCTAATGCGAGCTTATGTTAATTAATCATTAAAATAATTGCGTTGAATTTTCATTAATTATAAATGAACGTCTTGTAACGGTTAAAGTAAATGTAAAGAATAAGTGTTTGTTTGGTCATTGAGGTGATTATTGTCTCGATAATTCCAGTTTTTAAAAAATTTGCCTGAGGCTCCTATCACTAAAATGTAGACATTCCGGGGATGAATTAGAAGTCACGTTGTGTGATTCTTTTAAAAGGTGGTTAGCGAATCGAGAATATGTTTTGTTAGTATTAAATGATCTTATATGTTTTTTTAAATCTAGTTGAAATACTCTTCCTGTATGTCAAATATAGATCGAATCACACAGGCCGCAGTTAATATTGTAAATCCCTCTTCTGTCTAGTTTATTAATTTGTTAATATCTTTGCTATTTTTAAGGTATGTGCCAAGATTATTATTTAATGCAGTTTTTAATTTCGAAGTGGATTTTATCACTATTCTCCCTTGGTTATTAATCGATTTACAGAAGTGGTTTTCTAGGAGTATGTTAGGATAAATAAGCTGTCTAGAGAGTATCAATCGTTTTTTATAAAGTAATTTATGTATCACCGCTACGTTATAACCACTACTAAGAGCTATTTGTTGGGTCACGAATTAAGAATTTGCTTTATTATTATGAAGCGATCTTATGTGTTCTTTAAATCTAGCTGAGATACTCTTTCCTGTCTTCTAAGCTCCTTTTCCAAAAACACAATTAGTACCAAGAATAATTTAATTTTAAATAAATATTATATTTGAATACGTGAGATGACATAATATTGTCGATTTCTTCTAAACAGTAAATATAGCTAAGCTAAAATAAGTTTAGGTATAGTTCTGACAATAACGTTAAGCCGAAATAGCTATGAACTATTTTCTATGGATTCGGCGGTAACTTTGTGGAAGTTCATTTTTAATATAAAATTAAAATTGATAACTTCATAATTTTAATAAAAATAATAACTTAGAATAACTCCATCGAGTAAATAAAAAAGGCATTAAAATGAATAACTTAAGAGTTTTTAGAAATTAATAAAACCATTAACAGTAATGGAGGAGTGGTAAATAACATTTTAAATAGAACAGGCAGCCCACGATTATTAAATTTATTTCCCTTGTGTTTTTCACCTCGAAATACCAATAATTGATTTGTAAATAGTCTATCAGTGTTTATTAGGGCTTCCAATCTCGGGAACCCGAGCAATAAGTCAATCCCGTAATAACAGGATTGACTCAATACCAATACCGGGATTTCGGGATTCGCATGAAATTACTTGTGACCTGAACATAGCGCGGATTTTTTTTCTTTTCTGAGAATTGAATTTCTTATCCGGCCCTCGGTGGTCTTACCTGGCCAGCCTTGTTCCTGTGTTGTGAAAACATGGCTTTTGTCCAACCAAATTTTTTAAAGGACGAAATTTTTTTTTGACAATTTTAATGGTAGACCCGTCAACGCCCGGTTGGCGCAGGAGCAAAAATTTTTTTTGACCATTTCTAACATGAAAATCCGGCTTTTGCTCAATCACGGGGTCAGAAAGGGGGTCCGCCCTAGTATTTATATCAATAGAACGGAATGAAACTCACCCCACCCTTTATTTTTGATGTAAGAATTAGAATCATTATTTACGTTAGAAATAAATAACCTTGCGATATCGTTAGTCTGAAGATGCTTCTTAAAGAGGCGAAACGCGTCACGTTAGTGATAAACCAAGTGGAATAACTAAGTTTTCAATTTTAATTTTATATTAGCTATCAACTACCTAAAAAAATTTCGTAGCACTAAATACTTTGATATTTTATCCTATTATATTGGAGTTCTACCAAGTAATTGCCAATTCAATCAATGGCTATAGTACTTAATCACCAACTACTTCCAGCTAGGATCCGACAAAATGTAGCACTCGGATTCACAAACTTCGGACGTTATTTAATTAATTGACTCGCCTTAACTTGACTGATTAGGTTGGTTGATTTTTTTCTTAAAATAAATCTGAATATAATCTTGAATTTAGGTTTTATACTAAATCTTTCCTTAACTTACCTTTCCTCTCCTTTACTTACTAAATTCCCTAAATCTCTTTTAGTTAGTAAAATATATGTAAGTATAAATAAATTTTAATGTTTCAATAATTATAGTTAAGTAAGTAGACATATTTTTTGATGATGGAAATATAATTAATTCCGTACTTTTACATATATCTTCAATGCATTTATCAGTTGCATAGAAATATCTGGTACTAGTCGACTGATAAATTGTTTTGACACTCAAAGAGGATACGTTAAAGAAGCATAGGAATCCCCAGTGAACAGGAATCCAATGTAATTGCAAGTCTGATGTGAAGGCCAACAGCATTCCGTAATATAGTGCCTTGCTTGGCTATGGAAGGCCCGACCATGTGTATAAACTATCAAAACCAGTTTTTGTCATTCGAGTAAAATTTACAAATGATTCAGACTTTTGGAGATCACATAGAATATCCACTCTGCTTTCTCTTTGTAATAAGTAATTCTCCACCCACCACCTTTTCTTTCTCATACGTTTCGATATACTCATAAGAATAAATATGTACGCAGCACTGACCAACGAAGCCTCCTCGGGCGATATTTCTGAGGTGTGAACTGTCAAGTAACATTTTCACACTAATTATTTTTTTTTCAATTCAAAATGCTTCAAATTCATAGAATGTGTAATTTAATGATTTCATAGTCTCGACATACATTTTATATTCTACAAAACTACATTCATAACTCATTGTGTCTAGAAATTGGCCAACATAACCTCCTGAGACGATTTTTCTGAGAGCTGGTGTGAACTGTCAAAGTGACGTCTTCATGCAAATTATTTTTTTTCAACTCAAAATGCTTCAAATCCACAAGAATATGTAATTTGATGATTTCATAGGCTTAATATAAATTTTATATTCCACAAAACTACTATGTTGATAGTCTGCCACAATACATTCAACTTCCCTGTTTCTCTACTCGCTCGACGGCTTTGACTGTTCAGACTATGAAATAGTAGTGGATGTCTCCTGCGCAATGCTTGGAGCAAAGCAATATTGTCATATTCACGACATACTTTCGACAGGCTCTGTGTCTATGAGTTCTGAGTTCTGTACGGATGCCCCGTTAGGAGTTCATATGTAAATGCTCTACGTAAGGGAAAACATGCATATACTTTTGTTTCAATGGATTATATTTGTCTTTCCGTGAAACCTTCTCGATGAGCAGTATCGACCCTCTTATTAAAATACATTGTAAATTTTCCTCTAACGTTTAAACTTCATCTCGTCCTATCTACTATGTATGCCAAGTATTTAAATAATAAATGATAACTTGTGAGTGCATCATTTGCAATCCACACGTAAGCAATACTCAATCGTCATACCTCATAATTATGTAGTCAGTTTATTTCGCACTTTGAATCTGTACACAATAATATATGGTTCATACAAGCATTCTATTTTGCTTTACACTTCCTATAAGCTGTCATACTTTCTGTTATCTAACGATTTTTATTGATCATAAAATTGGCCATGGACGGGGTACAACGACGATGAACAATATTCTGAGGAGCAATGCTCAGCAAAGAGTTCATATGTATTGAGAGTAGGAACAGATTACAAGAATCTGAATTATTCCGCATAATAAATATTAATTTTATTCTGCAAATACGATATTTTAAATTGACAAAGTTTTCCTATTTATTTTTCAAAATCTTTTTATTATATTTTAATAAAGTCATTCGATGACTCAATTACGTACATGCTGCTTTCTTCTTATTACGAAACCTCGTCAACAAACCTTTCTGACAAATTGATAACTCAATTAATGTTTAGTTCACCCAATCGTCGCTATGTCCCTGAATACATTCAGTATAGATGACAAAAACATTGAACATTGATTAGCAACATTGATCGAACACAGCGTGTGCAGGGCGTAGGGGTAGGCGTCGTCTCTTAACCCTCCATATGTATCCAAATCCACTTTGGCTGTTCTCATAAATTAAGTTTTTTACACATCGCACACGTGCATCGCCGTGTGTATTGTCATCATCTCTACTATTTGGTAAAGAACAACCTTGGAACTTGGAACTGACAATAATAATAAAATGAAATCCTAATAATGTAATGAGCAAGACATTTTAACAACATATTACTGAGTGAATGATAAAAAACCGGCATTTTTCGGTTTTTCTCTTACCGTTAAATTTGTGTATTTGCTGAATCCTGCTTTCTACGATTTTTGCTTCCTCTCAGTTGATTGATGTGTTACTAATAATTCTATTTATTTCGCACAGGTCTTCGGATAAAAGGTAAGGAATTGCGAGTTTTGGAATCGTTTAATAAAACAAATTGTTTGAATAGCATTATTTTATTATAATATAGAAATTAAAGTGAACAAATTGTCTGTTACATTAAACACGCCTACTCGCGGC